>JBBJLS010000001.1:31464308-31476252 GCA_037577275.1 Bryconaethiops microstoma
GGAGAGAGAGAGAGAGAGAGAGAGAGAGAGAGAGAGAGAGAGAGAGAGAGAGAGAGAGAGAGAGGGGCTGCTGAGACTGAGACGGTGAAGCCACGCCCAATCATGAGACGACTCTGTCCTGTTCGAATAAAGTTTTAAATCCTGAAGCCAAGATGGCAGCCGGTGGAGCGTCCTTGGTGTTAGTTGGTGTTGGCTGTCTTTTAAAGCGGACGTTCAGAGTAAAACCAGCTTTAGGTCATCCGACTGTCAGCAACACTATCAGACGAGGTAGGTCACTGGTTAATTTAAGCCAGTCATTCTTTAATTTTACTGTGACTTACTAATAATCAGTCTGTCTGTTGGCTCCTGGTTAGCTGGCTGGCTAGCTGCAGAGAGGGAGGTCTGTCACACACTGTAGTCTTCAGTTGATCTTCATTAGTCATCAATAAATATGACTTTCTTCACAGTAACTGGTCCTGCTTACGGGTTATTTGACATTCCACATGCTTAGAAAGAAGCTAATTTTTAAAGAAGTTCTCCCTGACATTGTTTAGATTAAACAATCTAATAATGATTGTAATAATTTATCTGATAATGTCATTACACAACAATACAGTTGTCTCAACTGCCTTTATCATTGACTGAGTACACAATGTGGACAAAAGTATTGGGAGACAGCTCTTAATTATTGAATTCAGGTGGCCCCATTACTTCCAGTGAAGGGCAATCTTTCTTCTGCATACCAAGACATTTTGGACAACGCCATGCTTCCAACTTCGGGGATACTGTTTGGGGAAGAACCTTTTCTATTCCAGCATGACTGTACCCCAGTTCACAAAGCAAGCTCCGTAAAGACATTGCTGGATGAGTTTGGTGTGGATGAGCTTGACTGGTCCACACAGAGCCCTGATCTCAACCCCATCCAACACCTTTGGGATGTACTGTAATGGTCTCGTTTTTTCCTTTTTAAAAATATTGTTCTACTGCTTCACCGACACCATTTTCCTTTCCAAATAATTTACGGACCACAGAAATGTCAAAAAGAACTTTATCTGCAGCTTGTCTAAAGCCACTGTCGTTTGTAACCTCTGTTCTCAACCTCAGCATTTGCATCAGGTGTACTGTCTCAGCCCATTGAAGACACCATTACAACAAACACTCCAAGTGGCACTTTCAGTGGACCTTTTGAACAATACTGCAGTCTCGTCCAGAATGGATTACTACAAGAAGACCAGCAGCAAAGAGCTGTTCTACAGGAATTAGATCTGATGCAGAAGAAACTTAAAGGATACAGCAACAATTCTGCATCATTCTTTTCAAAAGTGAGAATACATTGATAAAATACATTGATAAATAAAATACATTGATTAAAAAAAAAAAAACATTCTGTTGCACAAGTTACTGGTAATGGAACTATTGAAAATTTACTTCAGAGAGATTCTATTCCCTTACAAATCATTTTACTGAAAGGTGGTCATTTTTGGTTGATTGTGTATTAATAACCGTTGTTGAATCTCCTACAGCTGTTCTCCAAACAGAAGCCCCCAAAAGGCTGCTACATTTATGGGGATGTAGGTATGTTAAAACCGTGTGACACAAGCTGCAGCAACTGCTGTGGTAGAACATTATCTGTGTGGCCACACTTTAGTGCACTTCTGGATGTTTTTGGTTCAAAGATCATATTACTTAATATCGTTTGAATGCTCATATTACAGGCACTGGTAAAACGATGCTGATGGACATGTTTTACAGTCATGTAGAGATAACAAACAAAAAGAGGGTCCACTTTCATGGATTTATGCTTGATGTACACAAAAGTAAGTCTGCCCTCAATAAATGTTGTCAGTACTGAATTTGCAGTTCTTGTGACTTAAAAGGCAACAAGTGATGAATTGTGATGACTTCTGATCATTTCAAGCTGCGTACCTGGTACTTTATATAATGTTTCATAGGAATCCATCGTCTGAAACAGAGCATGCCCAAGAGAAAGGTGGGGAAAATGGCTAAAGCCTATGATCCTATTGCACCAGTTGCAGAGGAAATCAGCGAGGAAGCCTCTTTGCTCTGCTTTGACGAGTTTCAGGTAAAAAAAAAAAAAAGTGTCTCTCCTTATTTGACCGTATTTTAAAATGGTTGACGCATCTATTCGTAAGCATTAGGATCAGCTAGTCTTGCAGCAGGATTCCTGTTTAAAATCAATAGAACTTGATTGACTTTCTCTATCTAATAGGTCACAGACATTGCAGATGCCATGATTCTCAAGCAGCTCTTTGAAAACCTCTTTCTCAACGGTGTCATTGTTGTTGCCACATCCAACAGACCTCCAGATGGTAAGAAAGTATAAATCGAAGAATAAAGTTTTAAATATGTTCCCAAAATGTCAGAATTTCATCTCACATGCAGATTTGCTAATCCGCTTTGATGAAATACTTTAACAGTAGCCACTATTTGCCTGTCAGAAACAGACAAGATTTTACTGAGTACAAAGTCCTGTTTTACAGATTTGTACAAGAATGGATTACAGAGGGTGAACTTTGTGCCATTCATAGGTGTGCTTAAGGTAAGTGTTCAGCCTGTATCATTTTGTAATCCTCATTTTAAGAACTGTGGTTGAAAGCTTGAAAATGTGCATTTATGAAGTATATTTAAAAGTTATCAGGCATGATGAGCTAGCTATGTAAAGTAGAAACCAAATCTGTGGCTTTTTAAAATCAACATTCAAAATAAAATCAACAGTGCACACACACCTTTCTTACAGGTTTAGTTTGTTTGACCTTATTAGGCCTTTGAAGACCTTTCAAAGAAAATGGGGTAAAATATTTTTTATTGTGTTTTCTGAACAGGACTATTGCCAAACACTTCGCCTAGACTCTGGAATAGATTACCGCAAAAGAAATCAACCTGCAGCCGGAAAAGTCTTCTACCTGTAAGAAACCAAAACCGTGCCTCTTAAACAGTCTCTTTAGTTCTAGAATAGATAGTCTACTCCGTCTGTTTACCTAAGCATGAGTAAAATATTTGTAGTATTCTTGGTAAAGCCGAGAGAAATTCCACCCATTCAGTTTCAGTAATTTTGCAGATCTTCTTGTTCACATTTTTGTAAACCTGAAGATCTGTAACATCATTGTATACCCATCTTATCTCCATTATTTTCAGATCTGTGTGTCGCTTGGTTTCAGAAATGATGATGTTTTTTCATGTTAGCTCCAGTGAAGACAATGTACAAGAAACCTTGGACAAGCTCTTTGATGAAATGGCTTTCAAACAGAATGACAGTAAGTTTCAAATATGGATTAAAAAAAAAAAATCAGAACATTTGTTTTTTGCGTTTGGTTTGAATTTCAGCATAGGAACAATTAGAGATACAAAATAGTTCATTCGTGAGCAGAGGAGTATGGTTATTGCAGGCATGTCAATAATTTGACTTGAAACTTGGATTTTTATGTGAATTGAAAAGGTATGCAAACTTATAGCTGTTGTTTCAGTATCTGAAGTAAACAAATTACATTCTCATTCAGTAACCCGTCCCAGGTCTCTAAAGGTACATGGGAGGACGCTGACATTGAGCAAAGCATGTGGGACCATTGCTGACTGCACTTTTGAGGAGCTGTGTGATAGGGTGAGTTTACTACCTACATTAATGATCAGGGTGTTGCTACCTCTTCCTTTCTGTACTACTAAAGTAATTGAATTTATTTTTAGCCTTTAGGAGCCAGTGACTACTTGGAACTCTCTACAGTGTTTGACACAGTGTTTATTCGTAACATTCCTTTACTCACTTTGAATAAGAAGACCCAGGCCAGGCGCTTCATAACACTCATTGATGCGTTCTACGATCATAAGGTAAATATCAGACAGATGTGTTGATCAGACCATGTTCTCTTTATGTCGTTTTTGAACAAATCTCATGCAATCCACCTGAATCATTTTGCAGGTGCGAGTGGTGTTAGAGGCTGAGGTGTCTTTAGAGGATCTGTTTGTAAATGAAGGACACCATGATGATGAGAGCCATATTTTAATCGATGACCTGGGCTTAAAAAGGGTAATGCACCTATTTTTCGATTAATAGCCACCAAATAGGATAGGAGTTATAGTTACGTGCTGCAAGTAAAATGTTTAAGGAGTGTGAAATTGTATAATTATGTTGGGTTTTTTTTCCTGTGGAGGGATCACTTACCCTGCTTCTTGCTTCATCTAATTATCAGGATGCTGCCAGTTCGCTGTCAATCTTCACTGGAGAGGAAGAGGTGTTTGCCTTCCAGAGGACAGTGTCCCGCCTCACAGAGATGCAGACAGAGGAATACTGGGTGGCAGGGGACCGGAGTGCTTCATAGTGCACATCATTATTAACTATATGCGGTGGATCTTAACTTCATGGAATTTTATTAAAACTTCACACTATTATACTGCACTTTACATTTTGGACGTTGGTGCCTGTAAATAATTATTAGGATAAAGGAATGCCTTTATTTAATGACATGGAAGAAGTGTCCTCTGTCAATCAAGTGTCTGAAGGGACTTGTTTTCAGGAATATCTTGCTTTTATGAATATATGAGTCATTTGAGTGGGCATCGCTGACTTTTATTCAGTGTACAGTGTTATGTGACTATAGCCAGAAGGACCTATTTAAGAGAATGATGTAAATTAAATTATTTTTTAAAATTCTACTTGACTTTTTTTTTTTTTTTTAACATCTCATATAAGCAAATATGTGAATTCAGTATCTAGTACATTCTTTTTTCACTTTGTATTGCAATTTCATGAACATTTTCCATTTATATGAAGCACAAGAGCAAAACAAGACCCATGTTCTACCCACCGTCGTGTGGTTTTATGATCCAGTTTCCTTCTAGTCCTTTGAGCTGGTTTATTACTGTGCCTTTAAGAATATCTGTATGTGCTCTGTATTGTGATTGGCTGTCATGTATTGTGCCTTTTCAAAAAACAGTCTGAGCTGTGATGTGTGGAACAAACTGTTAAGTTTGGTCTGAAATCCTCAGGAACATTAGAAGGAAATAAAAAAGAACCACATCCACTTCTTTGGGATGTCTAAGTCCCCATGCAATGCACTATTTGTTTCCAGAGAGGAAGGCCCTCTACAACATTTAATAATTTCCCTGCATCTTTCCCTCCTATATTACTGCTACAGTCTGTCTGCAGTGACAGTGCCTATAACTTCAATGTTAGTGGGCTACTGGGTCTAAGTGTATGTTGCATAATGGAAACAACAGTCTGTTGTATTAAAGCGCTTCAAATGGCTCAAAACTGCAATTTAGACTTCAAGGGATAAAGTTCCTAAAGGGCAGCTGGTGGCCTGGTGGTTAGGGAGTTCCCCCTGCAATTGGAAAGTTGTGGTATTAAATCCCATGACTGCCAGTGGTGCCACTGAGCTACCTTTGAGCAAGGTACTGTCCCCACACACACTGCTCCCTGGGCACCATTGTCGTCAGGCCACTGCTTCCCTTGGTGAATGGGTTAAAGGCTGAGGACTCAAGTAATTTCCTACTTGATCAATATGTAAAAATGTTGGTCTTGTAAATAATTGTACTTTTTCTGTGAGAAGAAAAAGTTTGTGTATGTTGTATAATGGAAACAGCAGTCTGTTGTATTAAAGTGCTTCAAATGGCCCAAAACTGTATGCAATTTAGACTTCAAGGGAGATGGTTGCTAATGGGTGGCTGGTGGCCTAGTGGTTAGGGAGTTGCCCCTGCAATCAGAAGGTTGTGTGTTCAAATCTCAGGACTGTTAGTGGCACCACTGGGGTTGGTGGCACTACCATCACCACACACTGCTCCCTGGGTCCCCACCCCCATTGGTGGCATCACTTGGTGAATGTTTTAAATACAGAGAAAAGAATTTCACACTGTTCTCATTGTGCTGTATAAGAGGCCACTTTACTTTCTTTCCCTATCTGCTACTTGTTCCAAACAAAGCCCACTTTACTTTCTCATTCAGATCAAATTGGATTTTTAAAAGCTTCCTCAGAATGGTTGTAGAAGTAGGACTGCCCTGCACCAGATACAGCTCAGTAGATGGTCCTGGATGGAATCTACTGTTCCTGGCCCAGGGCCATGAAGTGGAACTGGAAGTGTCCTGCGCCAGATCCTGTTCAGCAGATGGCCCTGAGTGGTTTCTGCTGTTCCTGGCCCAGTGCCATGAAGTGGAACTGGAAGTGTCCTGCACCAGATCCTACACATTAGTTGGTCCTGTGTGGTTTTCCTGACCGAGTGCCATGAAGTGGCCCCTTTAAGAGGCACTTCCAGCCTTGGGCTCTAGAGGGCAGAGCTTTGCCTTCCATGTCCCCCTTTCTTGTTGCTGCAAAGGACTTTTTAACGAGGGGTCCTTTTTTTTTAGTTGCGTCGGATCGCCCAGGATGTGGGGCGCGGAGTCGTGCTGCGCTCGGGTCCGCGCTCCGGGAGGCGCGTTCTGGGGAACAGGAACCGAGAAAAAGGCGCTTGGTTCTGCTCGGGGCGGGAGGGAGTTGGAGGTAACGATGGCCTGAGAAGCTGCTTTTTTAAATACGCTGCAGCTACCATGAATATTCGCCCCCGCTTTGTCTGCTCTGGAAAGCTGTCTTCTCTTCTTCCCTCCGCCTGGACAACAGCAGCGAGGAGCTCCGAGAACATGGTGAAGATGGCAGATCCAAGATCGCTGGAGGTCCAAGAGCTTTCACAGCGCTGCTGCAGCTCCAGGAGCTGAACCCTGGGCAGATCGTCCACTTTCACGGCTCCTGGCTGTTTTTGCGTTCAGCTGCTTCATCCCAGAATGAAACCCAGTCACTGCTAGTGTTCCTCTTTGTAGCACACGTGGGGAGAAAGGAAGAGAAAAATTCAGATCTGGTCTTTCAGAGTAGCACGGATGTGCAGTGTTAGCGTTTTCATTTGCAGCGAAATTTAAGGAGGACTGGGTCGGAACCGAGGAGCCGAGGAACCCGTCCATTGATGGAATGCGAGGTGACCCTGCTGCAGCTGCTGCTTGAGCCTTGTCGTCTGAAAATCCAGCACACACAGAGAACCCGGAGAAGCTGGGGGAAGCATGGCAGAGGAAGAGGGGGTGCCTGGAGCCTCGGACCTGGACATAGACCCGGACTTTGAGCCCCAGAAGAGGCCGCGCTCGTGCACCTGGCCGCTGCCTCGACCCGAGTCCAGCGAGGGCAAAGCAGAACCGAGCGAGGTGGACATTATCCCGGAGGAGGATGATGATGAAGACGCCCCGGACCGCCATGTGGTCAGCAGCAGCACTCACGCAGCTGACGTGCATAGCTGCCCGCAGGGCGAGCAGAAAAACAGTAGCCCTGCTGCACCCACGACCCTGGCTCCTGCTGCTTCTGCTGTTGCTCCCCGTGACAAAGGCACGCACGACCCCCCCGTTAGTGGCCAGACTCTGCCCCCCGCGGGCAGCGACTCCAGCCTGGGCAGTCTTGGGCCTCAGCAGCCCAGGAAATCATCCGCCCGCAGAAATGCATGGGGCAACTACTCTTATGCAGATCTCATCACCCAAGCCATCGAGAGCTCTCCCGAGAAAAGACTGACCCTGGCTCAGATCTATGACTGGATGGTCAGATCTGTGCCATACTTCAAGGACAAAGGTGACAGCAACAGCTCTGCAGGCTGGAAGGTAGGTCCAATTGCATCTTGAGATTCAGTGCATTCGTATTGTTACAACCACAACCACTACTTCATCAACTCAGTTAATGGAATGTACTATCATTGATCTCAAGTGGGGTAATATCAGTTTTAATACCAGGCAAGTGAGTTACTAATAGGGTTGTGGGACTTGCTGAACTGGGTGATGTCAGGGATATGGCACAGGGCGTTTTAGTACCAGCAGATAAATAGAGTAAGGTTGCAAATGATAACACCCCCGCCCCATTTCGTTTGCTCAGACCAGTATACTTGTATCTCAGATGAACACATGAGTGATGTAAGCTTATAGGCAGAAGCGGCAGAAATTTAGCTCTGCTGGAGAGAACAGTTCCCCATGGAGATGTAGGTTGATGATCAGCATGATAAAGAAAAGCACCTCCGATCTGATCTTTCAGCCTTCTGCAGTGGGGAAAAAGAAAAATCCCTCCATTATAGGGCTGCAATGAACAACTGTTTTGATAACATGCCAGTTATTTCTTCGACTATTTGATAAATGGGATGAAAACATAAAAATTACATTTCTAACAAAAAAAAGCATGTTATACCATGTGGACTGTATTAACACACATTGCACAACTAAATGCATAATGTACTCTATACAACACGTGCAAAGGTAAATACTAAGTTACTAAATGCACTTAATGAATAGAGTGCACAAACAACACAGGCTTTTTAGGTAGATTGTTTCTGCAGTAGTACTTTCTCACACACTTTCTCTCGCTCTCTCTCTCTTACACATTTCTACAGGAAATGTTAGCCAGATAGATAAGTACACTTGTCATGCAATACTGAAGAAAATGTAGCTTAAAAGACTATTCAAACGATTTCTCACTTCAAAATGCAATGTATGCATTGGTTCTAATGCATACATTGTATGACCCCCCTTCATCTATGTCTCCATCATTCTTTCATTTTCTCTCATTGCTGCAATGCTCTCGTGTTTGTGACGTAGCCAGCTGCTCCGCAAGACAGCATGCAATAACATAGACCCAACATATCAATAGTAAAAATAATTATGATTAATTAGATTTCATCTATTAACTGTTAGAGCTGTACTTCATTTTAGGTGTTCATCAACAAAAGGCAATTATAGATGCAATAGCAATATCAGTATAACTTTGGGAAGCATGTCACTTCATTGCTTATACCATTTATTCTTCATCAGTCTCCAACTTGAGTTCAGGTTTCCGTGCCGTGTATTGCATATCCATCCTTATCCAGTTTTGTGTGTCTCAGACTTTGGCAGGTGCATTTTCCCCCCACTGTTATGCACATGGCTTTGCAACAACCTTTCACTGCACTTGGTCGTTTCATTTTTGTTTGATTTCAGGGATTTGCTTGGCTGGGAAAAGCAATTTATCCAACATGGAATCAAGTCTAGTCGTGGCTTGGCTTGATTTGAATTAGAGGCAAACCTCTGGAAATCCGTTTGCAATCCTGCAGATTTGAGGGCAGGAAAGTGGGGAACTTATAAATTAGTCAGTGAAATTCTGCTGAGTACATATTTGTTTTTAAATAAGATAGAAAGTGTGGGAACTTTCTTGCAGCCACACATTTCTCAGTTGTTATTTAGCAGGAAGTGTTATCATTGTGGAATACATTTCATCAGCATTGCCATTAAGACAATAGGAGGTTTATATGAAGATTGTTTTTGCCACTTATTATTGCTTTCTTATTTCTGTTGGAAAAGGATAAAGAATTTTCTTTTGGCTGTAGAGACGCGTGCTCTGGCGTTAAGGCAGTATTTATCAGCTGCATGTGCCACAGAGCTTTTACATCTGCCTGCATCTGATTTGAGGGGGCGGGGAGGGAAGGAAAAGAAAAGCCATGAGGATTTTTTTTTTTTGTTATTGGTGCAAGCACTGTGATTGGCTGTTTCAACCCCACCTCTGTCTCCTATTGGCTGCTGGCTCCAGCATAGGAATCAATCAGCTGACTGGAAACTATGTAGGTCAGTGTGTAGCAAAATGTGAGGAGCTGGGTGTTTGACTCTGAGATCCAGCTTTGTGTAAACTGGCGGGGCTCCAGTCCTCTTCTGAGTGGTGCTTTGCTGAAAAGGGATGGCAGTATGGCTTCAGGAGGATGGGGGAGGGAAACACTAGAGGTTTCGGCCCATTATTAGTCATTTTATTTATAGCTAGTAGTCTTTTTTGAACAGAGTGAAAGGGGAGACAACGGCACAGAATTTCATGCAGGAATTTTTCAGCGGTCAGTCGTATTTATGAACGGACAAATCCAGAAAAGCAAATCTAAATGTTGCACTGTTATCTAACTCTGGGATTTCTTTGTGCAACTTTTTGTTGATGAGATTGTTGAACACTGGATTAGTACATTTCAGGCCAAGCGTCTGTGTGCATGTAAAAAATACTGTATACTATTATTCTTCCTTTGCAGATCAAAATATGCCCAAACTAGTATGCTGCATAGAATTAAATAGCAATACAGTCTTTACACACAACTCTTAAGTACAGTAAAAATTTTTTTTAAAAAAAGTCAGAGCATTGGACTGCTATCTAGTAAGTGTATTACACAGGTTTCTTGTTATATTTACCTTTAACTGTAACAAGGAGGCTGTAAAACATATTTACTGGATAGCTGTGTACTACTAAATGTTTTATTGTATTTAATGGTTTGACCAAAACCAGCTTTCCATCATGTTTAGTGGAAACATGTTTGGTTTTGCTTCTTTAGTTTAGAACTGCTGCTGCAAGTCTAACATTGCTAAAAGCTAGAAGTCAGTATTCACATCAGTCGTTATGATTAATACATCCACAAAAAATGTCTCAGCCTAGCTGTTGAGAAAAGGTAGATTTCTTAGTGCTTTCTTAACAATTTGCACAACGACAATTTGCACATATTCTGTTTATTCTGCACTGAAAATATCCAGATCATTTTAATTCATAGTTTATATGTACTGTTATATTGTTTATACTTGTGTATATATTCTATAATTCTAGCTTTTATTCTAGTTTCTATTTTCTACTTATTGCCCTGTGTCAGGAGCCATTCAGATTTCCATTTCCCTGCACATTGTATGTGTATAAGCATCTTGAATCTTGAACACTCCAGCCAAAATAATAACCTTAACCATCCAAACTCCTACATCTACTCACTTTGTGCCTCCTCTCTAGAGTGTGATTTTCAAAACCTCCTCCTGATGGTGCTTTTTAAATGTGGCAGGAGCTTTTGCAGCCGTATAAGTGTAGTAATTGTTACTGTAGTTTTTTTGTAACTCCAAGTTTTTCTTAGCACAATAATGCTGTAGCTGTATGCCAAAGTTAAATGACACTTTTTTTTTTCTCATTCCACCTCTACAGATGAGGGGCTCAGCAAGCCAAAAGCTAAAGTTACCTCTAGATACCTCAGTGTGGTTTTTGTGTAGTGTCAACGACGTCGCTGGTTCCTTTAAAAAAATATTCTGTTAATACTACTTCGGCAATCGAGGTAAAAGTCACAGTAATGGCATCTTGCTACTTTTCAGCAGTCGACACATTGGTGGCTAGGCAATTATTATTATTTGTATTGTATTATTTTTAAAAAAGTAATTTCGTGAAAAAAATGTCTTTCATTAAAATAAAATGTCTTCTGTTTACCAGTGCAGAGAAAAAGTTTGTGTTAATTTATTTCAAGAATTTATCTTAAGCCTGTCCATAATACTGAGCTACTTCAAGAGAAAAGTAAAAGCTGAAATGGGATTTCTGGAGTAACATTATTGTGTATGAATAGTTTCCCCATAATGAGCTAATGGTATATATACATTTTTTTTTCTTGAGAAATGTGGACTGAATGAGTACTTTTAAAATGATGTACTCTGTCAGCTGTGCGTCCTGAGTACTTGTATTTGGTTAGGGTTAGGCGTTCCCTACACCAGTGTGTAGGGAACGCCCCTATTTTCTGGTTGAAGATAACCTTGGGCTTCTGAGAAATGCTTAGTCAGATTTCACTGCGTGTCATCCTTGTGCAAAAAATTACATCTCAATTGTCTATGAATTCGTATGAAATTCATACTGTATGAAGGGCAGTTTGTGTTCAAACAGCAAAAATAAAAACTGAAAAAAGTGGAGTTATCAGTCCTCAAAACCCTGCATTGTCACCTAACTGACATTTAAAATTAAACATAATTTAATTCACTAAATTGCCTCATTTTCATTTAAAAAATATTTTAAATTAGCTAAAAGTATTTGATGGGATCTGGGAAAACCCTTCACATGGTAGCATTTGAACCTTTTGAGACTTTGTTACCATCTGAAAGCCTATTTCAAGCCCTTTTCAAATATGTTTTCATTATTTTCATAGCTTGTCCCTATCAAATGTTATA
>JBBJLS010000001.1:31490446-31501693 GCA_037577275.1 Bryconaethiops microstoma
GATGGATGGATGGATGGATGGATGGATGGATGGATGGATGGATGGATGGATGGATGGATGGATGGATGGATGGATGCTTCAGTACTGACAAAGTCACATTTATTTATGTAGTCCATTATCAAACACAAAAATCATTCAGCGTGCTTTACAGGAATAGAATACAAAGGTTAATAAATCAAAAAACATGAAAGAATAAAAAAGAAATTACAAAAAGACATGGCTCTGAAGGATGACTGATTAGCCCTCATCGCAGGTAGCGGACTTCTGCCGTGGGATGATGGCTGAAGTCACAGAACTTCGTGCCAGAGTTACTCAGCTGGAAGAAGAGCAGAAATGCGTCCAGCAGCAGATGAGCCTAGAACACAGACAGCGCTATGACTCGCTGCTTCGCCAGCTCTTCTCGACCTGCATCCAGCTGAAGGTGCGGATAGACACATCTTAATTCAGAAGTAGTATTTTCGTTTAATTGACAATCAGTTCCAGGTTGTTTAGATGTCCAAGTCTCTGCTGTCCAGGCAAGGCTTGACAAATATCATGTCAGAATGGACCAAGACGTGAAGCAGCTGGTCAGCAGGGTTAGACAGGAAGGCGTGAACAAGATCATTAAGCTGAGGAGCAAGCTTTACTCTACTAAAGACAATGAGGAGCTGACCAGCAAACTTTCTGAGGTTAGTCTCATATTAGTGACATAAATCACAAACACAAGCCGATTAATGTTTTACATTGATTTACTCCCATATTTCCTCTTCAGAAAGATATATTAGAAGATCTCTATTCAGAAAACAGTTATCTGGCTGGACTTCTCTGTAAATTAAGAGCGTTTTACCACTGGAGGCAGGTGGTTGGTGAGGCCAAGCAACAGAGGGAGCTACTACAGTGCCAACAGGTATCCTATATTCAGATATCATAAAACATTGAGGTGGGGAAAGTATTCAGACACTTTTGTATTTATTTAACAAACTTCCAGTGTGTAAATCCACTTCAGATTTATATAGCTAATGTCTGCTGGCTTTGTGCTGCTAATTTTGACCAAACATTATTGTATTAATAACCATTAATGGGTAGGAAAAACACCATAAGTAATTAACATTTGTTCTTAGATGCAAAGCCATGTTTGGTGCTTGCAGCTTTGAGATGTCTATTGTAAGAGATCATTATCTTTTTGTGACATTGTGATTAATTTTAAATCCATTCTCATTCCCTGACTAAAGGTTACGAGGGCCCCTCTTCACAATATCAAAAGTCTTCATAACATTGAGTGAGATTCAAGTGAGGAGATTGGCATGACCTTGATTGGCAAAACCAGTCGAGTTATTTTGGCTTTATGTTTTCTTGTTGAACTTCCACCCTCTTTAGTGTCTACATTTTTTTAGAGTCTTGTCTAAATTCTGCAAACAGCTTTTATTTTAGCATGAGGTGTATGAACAGAAGTGACTGCATTGCAGTGCGTTTCTCATTGTTTTCATCATAACTGTTGTTTTTGCTACTTTCTGGTCATCCTGCAACCCTACTGGCTTCCCTCTTACCTTCATTAGTCTGAGAGAAATCTGTGCGTGGTGGACTTGCAGGCATGATTAGCTGGGGTTCCATGAACTTTTTAATTGCATATTATCAAATCAAATTCACTTAGAGGGATATCTATGGTATTTACTAGGGCACTGTAGCCTTTGCTGCATGAAATCTTCCCAAATGCAATATTTTTTATTGTCAGTGTCTGTTGTATGTATATGAATACAGATTTTTCTTACTATCTGTAAGTACAAAAACTGTGTGGATATATTCACTGAAAGTATATTAAACTGAATACTTTTCTGTAGTGCTTATTCCAAAGTCTTTTACCATTCTGCCAATGTCTGCCACATGTTTAGAGAGAGATATCATATAAGCTGGAGGCTTTGAGAGTGAAGATGACATTGCAAGAGGGGGAGATGATGCTGAAGCAGGAGCTTGAAGCAGTGAAGGCGGCCATGCTGCATTGTAAAATGGAGTGTGATGAACTTCAGCGACAAATTGTTAAGCAGGTATAGCCCCACTCAAACAGGCCTTCATATGTCCCTGTACATATACTATAGTGTATGCTGATGCAACATTTGCAGTTGTTGGATATTAAAATGTACCATAATGTACCATAATGCACATTTTACTTCTAGCTTAGATTATATTTATAGTTTTTATTTTTATATTTTATTTATATATGTATACTCTGTGTCCTTTATACTCTGTAAAAGCTGGAGCCACGTTGTCTCGTCTCACTGTCTACGCGTATATAGCTGAGATGACAATAAAGTTCATTTTGACTTTATCTATTTAGGGATAACTGATCACTGCAAGTTGTGTTTTTTCTGACCACAGACTCAGCAGCTCCAGGATGTGGAGCACCAGTCAGCACAGGAGGCCCGGAGCCGGCAAGAGCTGCACAGCTTCCGAGTGCGGAGTGTGGAGCAACTGCAGGAGGACATGGAGGAGAGAGAAAGTCAACTCCGAGCCCTCAGCGCCCAGCTGGAGAAGACCAGCCGGGAGAGTGAGCTCCAGCAACAGCGCAGTCACAAACAGATTAAAAAGGTAATGCAGCATCCTGGAACATGAAATGTCTTAATGAAACATTAATTATCATACACATACAGCTTCAATGACTTACTAGTAAATAGATTTTTACACAAATTTGTGATTTCTCTCGTACTCCAAATGTAGTCAGTTAATCAAAATGTGTTTGCTTCTTATCCCATACACATCACATATATAGTTTATCTTTTAAAAAAAGAGCAAATTCACACTTTAAGATAGCGTTACATTTGTTTTTTCATTAGGTTTTTTTTTTGTTTTTAAAAAAAAATAACACTAGGTTACACCTTGTCAAAAATCACAAAAGCAAGACTATTTGATAATACTGAAAACAGTTTGAGACAGTAGTGTGATGAGATGCATGTTTACACAAAGCTAATTGATGGGCTATAAACTTTTATTACTTATTAGCTACTTTCACTTTGTAGCTCCACTGAAAATGCAAAGAAGGAAACTTCAAACACCAAACATATCTTGGCTGAACAACAACATTTGGAATGGGTGGAAAATTGTATACGTTTTTTGCTTGAACCATCACTATAGTAAAAAGCAACCCAAAGAGCTTTGAACCAGTATGTTTTTACTATATTGTAGTGGCCCTAGGTTGTGGGTTCAAATCCCAGGACTGCTAGTGGCACCACTGAAGTACCCTTAAGGAAAGTACCGTCCCCACACACTACTCCCCAGGCGCTGTGTTCCTGGCTGCCCACGGCTTCACTTGGTGAATGGGTTAAATGCAGAGAACGAATTTCATTCTGTTCACACTGTGTGTTGTGTTCACATATGACAAATGGACACTACACTTTTATAGCAGTCTGCTTACATTTTTTAGGTGCGAACCCAGCTGAGTCATGAACGCTGTCTAAAACTGGAGGCTTTCCAGACAGTAGACAAACTGCAGAACCAGATTCACAGCTTTGAGACAACACTGTCTAAACGTTTCTCTTCTTCAGGTGCTCACACTATCATTTCTCTTCACCATTTTGGAGTTATTCGGGAACATTAGTTTCATGTTTTAGACTAATCAAACATTTTATCCCTTTATTCTACAGGATGTAAGAGTGCTTTCTCAAGTAGAGCTGGTGAGTTCATTTCTCAGGTGGCCAGAAGTTATTTTAGACTGCATTTTCAGGCACATTAATTGTTCGATTTTTTTTTGTTGTTCAATAGTTAGTGGCATTATAGAAGGTACATCTGAAGATTCTGATATTGAGACTACACTTAGACCAGTTACAGCTAGGAGAGACTCTGGGACACTACTTGAGAGACCAAAAACAGTGAGTCAATTTTTTCTATGATTTTTCTATGATTGTCCAGTTCCATTAAACAAAAAAAGCACTATGATGCTCCCATAGTCAGCAGTCCGAAGTCTGACTGCTTATGCAAAATACACTGCCAAAAGGTTAGAATTTCACACCTGAACTGAGACTTTAAAAGCTGTTTTAAAACCTTTTGTCCCTAATTCACAGACCCCAAGGCGCCTGCGCATGGAGATTGCTGAAATGCTGTTACCCAGCCTGCTTGACAGAACCTCCTCACCTCTTCCATACAAAACACAGCATCCTAGACTGGGACACAAGTAAATTTTCACCAAACCTCCCTGTATGCAGATATTTTGAATGGATTTTTCACAAAAGATTGAATTTTCATTTATGACTAAATACTAAAATAATTTAATTTTTAGTGAGTGACATTTAATACACTGTGAATGCACTGTGTTTGAACATTTACCTTATGCCTATACTGTATTATGCTAGCCAGGATGCCTTCATGTGACTGGCATTTCTTTACATAACCTAAAATGGATTTCTGATCATTTGTATGTCAACTATAAAACCATTATTTCAACATTTTTTTCTACTTTTACTGGACCAATTCATCTTTTACCTGAAGTGAACAGTGAGAAGTCTGTCCAAACAAATGTGCAAACTGTCATGAATGTACTGAAAAAACACTGGTATACGGCACTTTCACATTAATAAAGCAGGACAACTGAAGAACAATAACTGTGATGTTATGTCTTAATCATATAAAATACAGTACACTTTTGAATCAAGTGTACATGGGGTCTATTAAATTCAAATGTATAACTGTCATACAGTGGTGCTAGATAGCTTAGGAACCCTCTGAATCTCTGCATAAATCTGACCTAAAATTTGATCATACCTTTAGCATAACAACGAGAATCCAATAAAACAGATCACAATCAATTAAACAATTTGAATTGAACAAAAGTGAGCCAACATTAAATGTCAGTTAAGAAGCTGAAATAACCTCAACCTAACGTTTCCTCTAATAGTTGCTTAGTCCAGCACATCAGCGTTAGAGGATTTTTAGCATATTCTTCCTTGCAATATTGTTTAAACTCAGTGATGCGTCCACGGAACATGCTATTCGTCTGGCTCATACAGATGAACTTTAGGAAACTTTAAATAGGCAGAGGCTTCTTCCTGGAGGGTAGTGACTTCCTCCCTGCTATCATTCCATACACACTTTACTTGTTCAGTGTTTGCCTGTTGGTTTACTTATGAACACTGACAGCCAGTGCAAGATAGACTTGCAAATCATACAGTGTGACTCTAGGTTTCTCTATCTTTCAGAATATTTCATCATCCAGTTGACTGAGTTGCCAGACCCTCATAACTGATTATTCTACATGTTCACATATTTTTCACCACAAAGAAATTTTATGTTGGATAACTTTGTTCAATAAATTCATTAAAAAAATTTAAAAAAACCCACATCCTATCCCAGCTGCAACGGGCGAATGCGGGGTACACCCTGGACAGTCGCCAGCAGGACCAGGCCACTACTACTTCTGTCCAAATTCTCTAACAAAATAAGGACTGAAGAATCCATTTTAATTACAGCTTTGACTACAGTTTTAATAATAAATATATTAGGGCTGGGCACATTAACGTGTTATCACATTATTTACTTAACAGCAACAATTATTTTATTGTGTGTTAACGTAGGTTTTTTTAAAAAAATCCTTTTAATTTGAAAGTTTGTTGCTTTTTTGTGTTATTGTGTGCATTGGGGCAGGGGCACGCAGCTCTATGTCTCGGCTGGTTTTCACGGAGGTCAGGCGTCCCATTAATTTTGTCTATATTATACGGACAAAAGTATTGGGATGCCTGACCATTACACCAACAGGGACTTTAATGACACTGCAATCAGATACATAGACTTTAATGTCGAGTTGGTCCCCCTTTGCAGCTGCTATAATGGTTTCGCCTCCCCATATTCCAGAACTATTCATCCAACATCAGTACCTACTGTGGCTGAACATGATCAAATCCTCACAGCAATGTTCCAACCATAGTGTAAAGTCTTTTCAGAAGAGTACAGCAGCAAAGAGAGAACAGATTCCCCCCAAAAAGCTCGTTATTGGTTTAAAGTGTTTGCAAACCAAATGTTATTGCACTTCTGTTCATATAGCAGTACTTTAAAAATAAAAGTGCGCAATATACTACTTTTGAATGATTTAATTTTGCATATAACAATGAGATTAATCGCAAGTAAAAATTTTAATTGTTGCCCATCATTTATATTCATGAAATTTTCTTTGTCAAATGTTAAAAGATCTAATTCTGAGAATTCTGAAGAGTTCGCAAACGATGTACCAACACTATATCTTAATATATCCAATGTGTACGTGTTTCACACAAATAGCACAATCACTAGTAATTGCAGCCAAATTGAAGGACAAAAATTTAGATATCTTATTCATGTACATTGTACTCTAACCATCAAAGTACATTTTTTACTACCCTTTGACACAATTTATTCCAAAAGTCAGTAAACCCAGTGGCAATGATTGTTTTATCATAAAATGTCACTGATGATCAATCAGTGGGCATATCTGAATGATGTTATCAAATTAAAATTCAAAGCAATGTTTCTCAGTGCATCAGCAATGACAACGCTAAAAATACATTTCTGGTCTTCAGTTCTGTGGGGCCAGGCTGGTGGTGTAGAGGTATGAGACCATTCCAGCTTGGATCTGAAATGTCTGTCCCTGGATCTGACCACTGGGGATCTGCTCACTGGTCTGGCTAATGGAGATTGGCTGGCTGGATTGGCTGCTGATGTGGATTGCTCCTGTGTGGCTCTGGCTAGGCTGCTCTTGACAGAGCTCCACCTGGGCAGCAGCAGGCTCCTGAGTGACAGAAAGCTGAGGGATGGCCTGCTGGATCACCTGCAGCTGCTGCTGAAGTGGCCGTGGGTTAATCTGCAGCTGTTGTGGAGCTCCGTGGTGAACCTGTAACTGCTCCATAGCCTCTTTAGTCAGAGTAATGACATGCATTTGCTCTGACTGGCCACTGCTTACTTGGCCCTCTACCACACTGATGGTTTGGATCTGGCCGCTGGGGTCCAGTCCATCCTGAGCAACTAATGCCAGGTTCTGGACATGCCCTGAAGGCTGGGTGAGGAGAGTGAGGCTGGAGTGGGCTTGCCCAGCTGCAGCCAGATCCTCAGGGGGACCCTCAGTGGTGATAATGCTGATGGCTGGCTTCTGGCCCTGGACCAGGTTGATGTCACCCACTTCACTTGTGACCACAAGCTGGATCTCCTGTTCTGGGTGGTACTGCTGCAGCTGGAGGATGCTATGCATCTCCTCAGTTTCTGCTGTGGTCTCCACCACGGTTGTTTCAGTAAGCTCTGTGACAGGTCGCTCCTTGTTGTGAGTTTTAACATGAGCTTTCAGGTTGTCCAGTCGGGCAAATGACACATCACAAACAGAGCAGACAAAGGGCTTTTTCCCTGTGTGAGAGGCTACATGACGCCTTCTGGCACTGGGATCGGAGAAGGACTTGCTGCAGATGTTGCACACATAAGGCTTTTCTCCTCTGGACATAATGTGATCAAGGATAATGCACATGTTAGTACCGCCATATAAGCAAATGCTGAAAGTAAAAATGCATTTGTCAACATCTAATGAAGATAGTGGACACTCTACCTGTGGATTCTGATGTGTGTCTGCAGTGTGCTCTTGGCTGTGAAACACTTCCCACAAATCTCACATGTAAAAGGCTTCTCACCTGCAACAACAAACTGCTATGAATTCTACCGTAAATACCACTGGCACACCTCAAGAAACCATAAGCCATCACACAAAGCAAACAATATGTATAATTCATAAAATGATTACATATAATGATTTGAAGAAATTGCTGTTTCAATTTAAAAATAGTGTATTTTTTAAAAACGTATGGGGCAAAACTTAGTGGCACCTGTACAAAATATTTTAAAATGAAAGCAAGAAACTTGCATTAGAAAATCCATTTGTCTAATCTGTGTCACTAAAGGAAACTCTTTATTAAAGATCAAACTTTGGGTGCCAATAATTCTAGAATTGACTATTTTCTTCTAAACTGGCATAATATGATTAAAGTAATAGTTGCAATGGATATATGACACTACAATCTAAAACCATGCCAAATTGTTAAACAATGTCAAGAAGACTTGCTAAAGTGGTTTCTGATAGAGCATTTTCTATAAATGGTGTATAGCTATAAAAAAAATCCTGAACAACATGGCCTGTTTTGAGGAGCTAATTTGAGCCAATAACTTTTGTACACTTGATTTTGATGGAAGCGTTGCTTTAAGTGGATTTTCATTCAATCAAATATTTGCTCCCATCACCATATTTGCTTCCATATCCATCACCTGTGTGTGTTCTCAAATGTTTCTTCAGTTGGGCTGCATCCATAAACCTGTGATGACAGTGGGCACATTCAGGCAGCGCTTTGCCTGTATGAACACGGTAATGACTCTTTAACTGCCTCTTTTGACTGTAAGATTTCCCACACTGGTCACAGCTAAAAGATTTCTTTTCTGGAAAACAAGAAGGCCAACAGTAGTTGGTTAATATATACAGAAACGTACTCAATGGTACGACTGTACAGGACTGGGGATTGTATTGACTAGTTACAAAGTTTTCCATACCTGCATGCAGGTTCATATGCTCCTGCAAGGAATGTTTGGTGGAAAGAGCTTTGGAGCAAATAGTGCAGACAAAGGGCTTCTCTCCAGTGTGCATGCGATGATGAACCAATAGTGTGTGTTTCTGTGTGAAGCTGTTCCCACAAATGAGGCACTTGAAAGGTTTTTCACCTGCAAAAGGGCCACAAACAAAATTTACTTTAATATTTTTAGCGAGGGCCATGTTGGAATCATTTGAATATGCATGTACATGAATGAAAGACCCCAGTAAGACCGATCCAAAGCTTCACCTGTGTGGGTTCGCTGATGTATTTTTAAAAAGAGATGGTTTTTAAAAACTTTGCCACAGTTGTCACAGCATGGCTCTGTGGCTGGGTATTTCCTTTTTCTTCCCCTTTTTCCTGGCACTGTTCCTTCACTAATGTCATTTCCCAGGTTGTAACTTTTTAGCTTCACCGGTTGCCTTATTTTGCGTCTGCTGTGCCGTGGCCTGTCCTTTTTTGGGTCATAGTCTGCATCGTCTGAGTCTCTGGGCAGGGCATTAGAATCACATAGAAGATCTGCTGCCTCTGAAAATTCTACAGATGAATCCACTGTTACTTGTATTGGACTCCTGGTCTGTGATTCAGCAGGAGGTCCATTCTCCTTTTGGTTCAAGTCCCGAACGACTGAGCCTGAAGCTAGCAAGTCTGTGTTCTTCCTTGGCCGTCCTCTTTTGCGCTTTAGATGGATTCCAGCTGTGCTTGTGTCACCACTTCCTCCCTCTGAAGAAGCATCTAGCAATGAGGCCGACCTCCTCAAGTGAACTTCAGCATGAGCTTTCACCAAATCACTGATCTCCAGCAAACGGGCCACATCAAGCAGCTGCTCACTGATGTTTTCCTCCACGGACACATTCGCACTGTAGATGAACTCAAGCACAGATGCAAAGGTCTTGGCTGCCATGCCATCTAACCTGTAGATGGACTGACTGAGCTGATCTTCTGCCGTGAACATCAGGGAGAAATATTCGCTGCTGGCAGCTAACAGAGCCTTATGAGCCTTGAAGTGCACATCCTCCACAACAAGAGTTATGTCACAAAGTAACTCTCGTTTCCTCAGTGTGTCAAATTTATTCAGGATAGTGTCCTTGTGGGTTTTTGAATGTAGGGCCAGGAAGCTCGAAGCTGGAGTCTGCAGTTGCTTGGACATTCTGCCGCTTTATATGACAAGATGACAAGAGGACAAGAGATGTACATGTTCAAATCAGAAACATATAAGTTACTCAAAATGGATTGAAATATTTTCATCATGCAGTTGCAGTAGACATTTAACAAATTTATTTTATAGTTAAGGAATTAAAATTTCTGTACCACTTCATCCTCAACTACATAGAGAGGACTCGAGAGAGGACTAACTGCTATGGCCTTTGCAGTTCAGCGGGTCTCAACACTTACAGAAGACCATGCTGGACAGCGCTCTCCACCACCACCATACAGTTTTTGGAACTATAGCATTTATGAAAGTTATGTACATTTAAAAAAAATCTGTTACCCAAATGTATGTCTGCATAGAATTGCGCTTGGGAAGTGGAGTTTGTTAGGCTCTGTTCTTGGTCTAAAATAAAACAAAACACAACACTTCAGTGCCAACAGAATGAAATTTTACATTGGGCTAGGTCCCTTACTTCCTGTGAGGGGCAATCTTAATGCTTTAGCATACCAAGACATTTTGGACATCATGCTTCCACAGTTTGGGGAAGGCCCTTTCCTACTACAGCATGACTGTGCCCCAGTGCACAAATCAAGGTCCATAAAGACATGGTTGGATGAGTTCGGTGTAGAAGAACTTGAGCAGAGCCCTGACCTCGACAACATCCAACACCTTTGGGATGAACTGGAACAGAGATTGCATGCCAGCTCCTTATTAAAGTATGTATTTAAATGCAAAGTCATTAAAGTCCCTGATGGTAGTGGTCAGGCGTCCCAATACTTTTGTCCATGTAGTGTACCTCCCACTTCTATACAGGTACAGCCTGCCACACAATAACAGCATGTCAGCATGTGTTTTTTTTTTTTTTTCAGAAAACCGAACAGCAATAAGGAACGAAACCAAACAGCAGCCATTTTAACCAGGATTCTTTAGAGACAACACTCTGGAGTTTGCAGAGTCCAAGGTAAACGTCTTCATCTGTTTCTAGGATGTGAGAAAAAAATCAGAGAAGTGAACACAGCCTGTCCAGCGTGGACCTGTGACCAGTTTTACACAGAAGTGTTAAAATCAGGCTCGAATTTTGACCCAGCGCTATCAAGCGAACAAGGAGCTTCGGTTCTGCGTGTATATATTTGTCTTCACGCAGATAAAGGTGGGATTTTAATAACAAGAGCCTAGTTTCTCTGCATTTATTTTTATACACTTCTGAATGGTGACAATCCGAAATACAAAGCTTTCAGGACCTTACCTTAGAGAAGCCACAGACACATTATAAATATCGCGAGATTTACAAGGCTGTATCAGTTAGACTGGGGTCCTCTAGCGGCGGTCTCTCTATGCTCCCACATCAGACGGAGTCCTGCTGTTTTAGGTAAGTTCATTTTTAGGACGGTTTTTTCTAAAAAACTGATGTAACTTCACTTGTAACTCGCCTCAGCTACTGGCTTAGTATTGTTCATTATTTATCTTAGGTTAAATGGTTATGAGACAATTTAAAGCTTTATAGACACACACACATATATGTGGTTGTTTATATGTGTGTGT
>JBBJLS010000001.1:31507476-31529558 GCA_037577275.1 Bryconaethiops microstoma
ACACACACACACATATATATACATATATGCAGCTGACCACTTCATAGTACCCAGTTGAAGCAGCTCAGTGGGACAAATAAGCTTAACTGTTGCTTTTATTAAAGTAGCACAAGGCAAACATTCAACATACACACTCAGATATTATTTGACTGCTGAGTTTTCCAAGAATGAAAAGTCTTTTCTTAATTTGTTGGAAAGTTTTTTGCTGGTTTCTAAAGTCATTGCTTCAGTTTTACAGCACAGCTCAGAATCGGAATTGTGATCTTTGACCCTTTATCATCCAGTTATTTTCTGTGCTCATTTAAAAATGTACTTATCTTACAAGTACACAAGACTATGTAAAATCTGAAAAGCTTCAGAACGTGGAGCAGCTGGTGGTCGGGTGGTTAGGGAGTGATTGGAAGGTTGTGGGTTCGAATCCCAATAGCACCACTGAGGTACCCTTGAGCAAGATACTGTTGCCACACACTGCTCTCCGGGAGCTGCGTCACTGGCTGCTCAGGTGAATGGGTTAAATGCAAAGGACACATTTCACATTTTTCACACGCTGTGCTGTGTCCACATGTGACAAATGTTTCACTTTCACTTCAATATTCTCTTCCACAAGCTCAGCATGTCGATGGGAGAGGGTTGTTCAAGTGGTTTTTGCTGGCTCAGCTGTTTTGTGCTTTGTCTCAGTGAAGTTTTAGGATGAACACTGTGAAAGTGGCAGTGGTTGGGGCAGGTGTGATTGGACTGTCTTCAGCATTGTGTCTGGCTGAGAATCTCCCATTCTGCTCTGTGACTATACTGGCTGAGAAGTTTTCCCCAAACACCACTGGTGATGGAGCTGCTGGGATACTTCTGCCTGATGTGTTTGCAGGTAGAGAAGACTGTCATTAATGTTCAATTACAATTTTCAATCAACACACTGATGCAGTATAAATCCTGATGTCTCTCTCTGACTGAAAACCAGACATCCCCCTGGAGCGTCAGCGGCGTTGGTTCAAGGACACGTTTGATCATCTGCAGGCCCTCGTTGAATCACCTGAAGCCCCGGAGGCAGGCGTGTTCCTGAGCTCAGGGTACGAACTCTGAAGATTACATAGTATGAGAAAAGTGCTGACGTGAAAAAAATGAAATCTGCTGTGGTTATTGCGTGTAGTATAAATGATGTTAAATTAATGTAATTGTTGTTTTGTTCCTAAGATACTACTTATTCAAAGAAGTGCCTGCAGATCCAAAGCCGTACTGGACTGATTATGTTTTTGGATTGCGCTCCATGACTGACCGTGAGATGAAGAGGTTCCCAAATCATAAATTTGGACAGGCTTTCACAACAATAAAATGTGAATGCCCCAGGTATCTACCATGGCTAGAGAAAAGGTGAACTGTTTCTTCTTTTTATATCATTTTGCAAATCAAAGTTAATTGGCTGGAGAAAAGGAACATGCCCGACCTTGCAAAGCTATTATTAACAATAAAAAACATAAATTACAGCATAATATATCCAGTGCAGGCATGTAACATTTTGCTGCCCCGTGTGAAACAGATATACGCCCTATCTATCTTCAGTACAGTCACAAATTATCTGTTGATAGGGGTGGGAGGGCAACCCTAGATTTGTTTGGAGGGAGAGGAACACATAAGACCTGGGTAGGGCAAGATAACCAGTCTGAAGAAGTGACCTGAGTCATGTCTCTCCCCTGAACTCCAAAAATGTGGTACTGTGATTTACAGCGTACTGATCCCATGACACTTGGCATCTTCAGATTGACAGTACTCTAACCCAGGGTGTTGGGGAGCACTGGGATCAGGAGAAAGGGGGATGTGGGGGGTTGGGGAAAATCATATTTTGGGGGAATAGTTTTGTCAGCCTTCTGAAAATGCCACCCTAGGCGACTGCCTCGTCCATCTATATGGACACGCCTGTCCAGAATGTACCTTAGAAGCCCTATAGTTCCATCATTTTGTTTAGGTTTTTTACATCTCACATGTGTATCGCAGGGCTATTGTGTCCAGCACAGTTTGGCAAGTTCCCAGCTCAGACGCACCTAATAAACTTAGTTATTAACTGTTGTTATTTTGTGTGTGTTGGAGCAGGGAACAGTTTTGGACATGGGCCTCCAGGACTTAGAATTAGACTAAATGTTAATCTAAACTATCTGATGATGTGTGTTCTCTTTAACAGGTTTAGAAAAGCTGGTGGTCAGATTATATGTGAGAAAGTCACTGACCTTCAGCATCTCACCAGTAACTATCATGTCATTGTGAACTGCTCAGGCATTGGGTCTCGTCACTTGGTGGGGGATGAAGGAGTCTACCCAGTGCGGGGGCAGATTCTCAAAGTTCATGCTCCTTGGCTGAAAAATTTTATTGGAGGTGGAGATGGAGGTGGAAGGGCCTACATCTACCCCGGCATTAGCTATGTGACTGTAGGGGGCACTCGGCAGAAGGACGACTGGAGGCTGGAGGTGGATAAAGAAGACAGTGAGGGCATCATGGAGCGCTGCTGTCAGCTGGAGCCGTCCCTGCGCAAGGCTCAGGTGTTGGAAGAGTGGGTGGGCCTGAGGCCTGGCAGGAAAAACCCACGTGTGGAGAAAGAATGGCTGCAGGTTAATGACCGTGAGGTATTACTGGTGCATAACTATGGCCATGATGGCTGTGGCATCACTCTGAGCTGGGGCACTGCGCTGGATGCAGTGGGACTGGTGAGGAAGGCTCTGCAACAGCGACCACCTAACGTAAAACTCTAAATGTGCTTTTGTACAATAATGTCTGTATAGAGATTAATTTAATTTGTAATAATTACTTATTTTTGTAATTACTATAATTTTGCAGTAGTGTCTTGAAGCAATTGATTAGAAATACCTCTCAAATAATTACTTTAACTTTCAAAATTCTCTACATTTTGATGTTTCATCTCAATATTTTACATTTTAAATACTATATTGAAATAACGGGTTGTTTCATTTTTAAAAAAGTATTTATTTCAGAATAATAGGTCATTATTATGGGGTTCATTATTAGAGAAACTCAATCATTATTTCAACAGAGTCAAAAGTTTTGAGGAAATGAGTTAATGCAGAGGAAAAATTTTTTACATTGTTCTGTGCTGTGGTGTTTTTACACGTGACTTTAAGGGCCACATGGTTTTACTTTGCTTTACTATACTGGAGTCAGCACATGTAAGTACTGAAAGTACTGAAAAATGTAACTGAAATGTTAGTTCAGTTGTGTTCCACAGCTCATCTGTATGTATTTTTTTTATACTGTAATCAATTTACAAATACAAACCTTTTAAACATGAAAATCTTTGTACATTAGTATGTTTCTGTGTGAAACAGCTTTCTAAAAAAGAAACCCAGGTAAAGAGCTAATCAAGTGAATGTGCATGTAATAGAATGAAAGACACCAGTATATCCCAGGATTGAGATTAGAACCATATGGACGTTGTGGGGTTTTAGAATTGCCCGGGATTTTGAGCTGCCTAAACATTCGTCACGGCATGGGCATCTCTCATAAAGTCGTTACCATCCTACACGCCGATTCACTCTCGCCGGGGCGGGGGGTGTTGTTGAACGAGGTAGCAATTTTGGGCTTCGGATATCGCCCTGATATCTGCCTGTATGTTCTCAGACTACAGTCATTGGTTGTTCGTCTTAACCTAGAAAAAAAACAATTGGTCAGCACCGCCCCCCCAACCAAACACGCGCTAAAGTGTCCTCTTTTTCACAAGCTCAAATCTGGTCACCCTATGAATGAGTAAAGCATAAGTTAAATCATAATTTGAAACACACATGCATTTCAATTCTATTCTAAGGCAGAGACGTTATGCTTGACCAGTCGTTTAGCGCGTGACTTTTATTTTAAAATGCTGTTCCTGTCCAAGAGCTCTTATGGACGAAGACAGGAACACGCCATTTAAATTCCTAATATTTATTTTATATTTTTTAATAAGACCATTATTTGTAAATGACATGCCATTAACTTAAAACTTTTAATTATGTGGATCTTCTGTAAATTTTGAACAATAGCCTGTCCAAATGTTGGGACGTTGTGCCAAAAACACACGGGCGACTTTTTGGAGACGAGCCCAGGTTTTGGACTCCAAAACATAAAAAGAGCATGTGAATTGCGTGTGACCCTGTCTGGTCTGAGGAGTGTGAGCATGTGCGGTGTCATGCAGCAAAGTGTTTGAACCAAATAGAAGCCATTTTGCCAGAAAACGTCTGACCCCTTGAAGGACATTTTTTGTTCTAGCTCCGGGTTATCCAGACCCAGTCTGCCAGAGTGCCTCTCTGCACCTATTCCTGCAAGGTGAGACTCTTAAACTGCACATAGTTGTGAGGGCAAGCAGGTCCCTTTTAAAACCACACTACCTTTAAAGTTGTCATTTCAGATTGAATCGATTTTCTCTCTTGAGTATAGTTCATACACTTCGTTATATGCAATATCTTATGTGCAATAATCTTACCATGTGCAACATCACTACTACGAATTGATATGCTAATAAATCTCTAATAGGTGCAGTAAGGTTCTCCTGACAACCATCTGCTATTACTAATTCACTTAACTGTAAGCAACTTATCTATAGTATTTATATCCAGCATTTGTGTGTATGGCATAGTGTATTTCATATTGTGTATTTTTATACAGATTTTAGATTTATTTAGACTTCATGTTTTTTATTGTTCTTGTCTCTGTCTGTGTCCACTGCCTTTAAAGTTGTCATTTCAGATTCACCTGGTGTTCTGTCTTGAGTCTAGTTCATACACTTCCATTATGTGCAATATATTATGCGTAATAGTCTTACCATGTACAATATTACTACTACTTACTTATATACTCCTGATCTCTTCTAAGTGCAGTAATACTCCTGACTACCATCAGTGTCATTAATAATTCACTTAACTGTAAGTTACTTATCTATATTTATACCCAGTATTTGTGTATATAGCAGTGTTTTTCATATTGAGCTTTTTTCTATAGATTTTTATTTAGACTTTGTATTTTATATTGATCTTGTCTCTGTGTGTCTATTTGCAGTCATAACATAAACAATTTTCTCCAGGATTAGTAAAGTGTTCTGATTATGATAATCTGCAAAGGCCTCACCTGGTGACAAGTTTATCACGCCACTGTCCTCTGCTAAAACTGCTGTTTCCATATTGCTGCAGTGTTGCATTGGTGTTGCATTAAGTAACGGGACTGGCTATTGCAGCAGCAGGGACTTTAAATGACATTACATTCTATGTCAGGCACTGATGTTGTGTGAGTGTGCCTGGCTCGCAATCTTCATTCCAGTTCATCCAAAAGGTGTTGGATGGGGTTGAGGTCAGGGCTCTGTGTGGGCCAGTAAAGTTCTTCCACACCGAATTCATCCTACCATATTTTTTTTTTTTTTTTGGACCTTTGTGCACTGGAACACAGTCATGTTGGAATAGAAAAGGTTCTTCCCCAAACTGTGTCCACAAAGTTGGAAGCATGGCATTGTCCAAAATGTCTTGGTCTGCTGAAGCATTAAGATTAAGCCATTCACTGGAAGTAAGGGGCCTAGCCCAAACCCTGAAAAACACTTGTGTCCCAATACTTTTGTCCATATAGTGTATCTACATTAGGGCTTTACCTGTTGTGTTTTGGAGTCTACAACTGTTTCTTCCTCATTCATTGATCAATTTTGCCACCAATTCACACAATCAGTGCAGTGTTTCAGACTGTATGGTGCAGACAGTACTGTCAGTGATTTAAATCAGATTTAAATTCAGAATGGGACAGAATACCGATCACCACTGAATCAGATAATCATCCTGTCAGTCACCCCAGCTCTCTCATGTATGAGATTTCTTCTTAGTGGTGTGTCCAAACCCTTCCAAAGGGTGCATTTATTTGCCCCACTTGCATTGGAATGTATAATTGTCCTCAGGAATATATATGAAACAAGGATAATATATTTCTGGAGTATGAAGGCCCACATCAAACTGTTTATAGGGGTGAGCAGATTTTCTTCATCTAAAAGCCTGGAAAGGACATTGATAAATGTAACGCTTTCAAAGCAAGAGGCAGTCAGCATACATACAGACTGAGATCTGTAATTCTGCCTCTTGCATACAAGGTACTGGTGCCCATCTTTACAAAATTATTTGGTACTATCCAGTTGTTCCAAATCTCAATCATATCTCCACACCCATTTTTGAAAGTACTTTGCAGTATTTTCTAAATTGCTTCTGTAAAAAAAAAAAAATCAATTTACACAATTTACATATATCACTTCTAAAATTTGTTGCCCATTTTAAAAGGCCTAGGTGATCTAGACACAGTTGTTGAGATATAATTCATTTAATTGAGATATAATTGATTTAAAATTTAATACTTTGTACATAAAAGACTGATGCACTACATTCTCAGTGTTTACTGCAGCTGAGTGATCTTTTATACTAAAGTTATTGCTTCAGTTTTACAGCACCACTCAGAATGGAAAGTGTGATCTTTGAGCTTTTATCATCCAGTTTTTTTTTTTTCTGCACTCAGTTAAAAATTAACTTATCTTGTAGATGCCCCAGGTAGTTTGTTTAAAATCAGATTCTCCTCTTTGTTTCAGAACATTCTCGTTTTGTGCTTTGAGGTTTTAGGATGAACACTGTGAAAGTGGCAGTGGTTGGGGCAGGTGTGATTGGACTGTCTACAGCAGTGCGTCTGGCTGAGACTCTCCCATTCTGCTCCCTGACTATACTGGCTGAGAAGTTTTCTCCGAACACCACTAGTGATGGAGCTGCTGGGATACTTCTGCCTGAGGTGTTTGCTGGTAAGGATGACCATTATTCATTGCCATAGACCTCATTCATCATAGATGTTCAGTTGCAATGGTGTTTTTTAGACTGTGTCATCATCTGTGTTGCAGAGTAATTATTGTCTCTTTGACTGATTAACAGACATCCCTCTGGAGCGTCAGCGGCTTTGGTTCAAGGAGACGTTTGATCATCTACAGGCCCTCGTCGAATCACCCGAAGCCCCGGAAGCAGGAGTGTTCCTGAGCTCAGGGTATTGTATGAACTGTATGAAAAATATTGTCGCATAAAAATCATAGTACATCTGTAGCTATTACCAGCACTGATGGTTACTCTGTGGTTACTTTTTTTTTTTTGCCTTAAGATACCACGTATTCAAAGACGTGCCTGCTGATCCAAAACCCTTCTGGTCCGACTATGTTTTTGGTTTCCGCTACATGACTGACCGCGAGATGAAAAGGTTCCCCAATCATAAATTCGGACAAGCTTTTACAACAATAAAATGTGAATGCCCCAGATATCTACCATGGCTAGAGAAAAGGTAAATAAGCCTTTCCTTGTAATGGACATTGTTCTTCCGCCCTTTGGTTTATACCTTGCACACTAATCATTAACACAAACTGCATCTGTTGTCTTTAATAGGTTTAGACGAGCTGGAGGTCAGATTAAATGTGAGAAGGTGACTGACGTGCAGCAGCTCACCCAGCATTATGATGTCATTGTGAACTGTTCAGGCGTCTGGGCCCATCAGCTAGTGGGGGATGAAGGGGTCTACCCAGTGCGGGGGCAGATTCTCAAGCTTAATGCTACATGGCTAAAGAATTTCATTAGGGATGGAGATGGAAAGACCTACATCTACCCCGGCATTAGCTATGTGACTGCAGGGGGAACGCGGCAGAAGGACGACTGGAGGCTGGTGTTGGATAAGGGAGACAGTGAGGTGATGATGGAGCACTGCTGTCAGCTGGAGCCGTCCCTGCGCAAGGCTCAGGTGTTGGAAGAGTGGGTGGGCCTGAGGCCTGGCAGGAAAAACCCACGTGTGGAGAAAGAATGGCTGCAGGTTAATGACCGTGATGTATTACTGGTGCATAACTATGGCCATGGTGGCTGTGGCATCACTCTGAGCTGGGGTACTGCGCTGGATGCAGTGGGACTGGTGAGGAAGGGTTTGCAAGAGCGGCCACCTAACGCAAAACTCTAAATGTGCTTTTGTACAGTAGTGATTGATCGTCTCTGAATTCACTATGACAGCTTATTACATTTCAGATCTACTTTCATAATCACAGCTGAATCCACCTAGATGCACATATTACTAGTCACCATACTAATGACATACTGTCATACCAGTTCAGTTAAAACCCAAATTACTATGTTTATAGTATTATTTGCTATACTACGGTTTGTCTCACTTTTTTGCTTTCTGCATTAATCAGAGTCCAGACAAATGATAATAAAAAATTACTTGTTCGTTCAGTTTGTCATTTTTCACTGTTGACAAAAAGTAGGCAATGTATGAGGAATAATACAAATATAAATTTGTAGCATTATTTACTAAAACATAAACAGCACTTAAAAGTGACTGTCTTTCAAAGCACAGGCACTTTAAAAATGAATAAATAATGTTAAGGAAACTGCAGCATTTTGAGCCAGTCCATGTGCTTAGGAAGTGCAACTACTTCTTCTACAAAACCCGGTGGTTGACTTTTTTTTTTTTACCAGAGGCAAGCGTATTTCGAGTACTTATTCTCATTCTCAAGACAACAGTCTTCAACACAGTCAGGTTTGTTGTCTCTGGAGGGGCTTCACTGTTTCTAACCAATTCTGCTTGCCTTGAAGTGTGGTAAGATCAACCCTTCTGTCTTCATGGATGTTCAGCCCAGTTCCTCAGCGCAGTTTGACTGTGGTCCTCCCACTCTTCACTGTGATGGAGACCTGTGCGGTGCTGTGGTTGCCAGGGCTTTGTCTTTAGACCAAACTTCTTTTTTGTAAGGTGGAACTGTGCTTTAATGAAATTGTAGAAGTCATACTCATACTCCATGCGCTGATATAGCATCTGTAGGGCCTCCAGGCTTGGTGTCTGCTTGTGCACAGTTCCTGTCATATTCCCTAACTTCTTGTATTCTAAAAGAGTGAAAGAAATAAAGAAATCAGTAAACCATGCATCAAATATTTTGGTTGTGAACTGTGTTTTCCAAGTTTCAGATTATTTTGTTAATTGCAATAGTTTTTACAATTTGTCAGTTTGCAGTAACCTAATATAAAAGGTAACCAGTTTTAACACTCCTATTGCATTCATTTAGGTATAACTATCCTTGCGACCGGGAACATTTTAGTTGATTATAAATCCATGATTTTATATATTATTTATATATATATATATATAAAAAAATTTTTTACCTAATGTTTTGGAACTTTCTACTAACTCAAATTTATGTGAACATAAATTTTGAACTTCCATTTGCCATTCATGGCTTGTAGGCCTCTTCCACCTGTGGTCATACAAGTCGTTTTTTTAAGAATAAAATATATTTTTGAGAGATTATTTTGACTAACACATACTAAGATGAAACATTTAGTATGGTTTATCACAGAGTACGTCATTTCAATGTTTACCAAGGACACCGTTTTTAAACCATAAAATTCTTTTTTTAATAGTGGCACAAACTAACATCTGTCATGTTCCCGGTCAAAAGTGACCGGTATGATTTATTAAGTAAAGATGAAAATCTATACAAGAAACCATATTACAAAACTTTGTTGCAAAAGTCATGTCAGAACACATTAACATCGAATTTTGTCTTCTCATGAACATGTTGGACAATCCATTGTGGCCGTTGCAAGTGCTTTGCAAATGTAAACATAGCATATGTGGCAGACAAAGCTTGTCTTTACATCTCGTGGTGCACACAGTTGGCAACTCTTCCTTTTGCATCCTCCTTCTCCAGTGGATGTAGATCTAGCTGCTGATGTTTGCACATCTCTCACCAATGAGGCAGAGGAGGGTGTTCGAGGCCTTTGAATGAGGGGTTCCACCATGGCTTTGCCTATCTCTTCAAGGAAAAGTCTCCACTTGAAGTTTTTTTTTTCAAGGACCACCTTATTTCCCTGGCTCTTCTCCGGAACCCCGCCAGCTGGTTTGCCTGTGTGAACCTGCATGTTCCAGGCATAACTCGTCTTTGCATCACATGCTGCCCATATCTTTATACTTTGCAGGTTTACTCGGCATATATTGTTTGAAGGGACACCGTCCCCTAAATCCAACAAGACGATAGACGATGTCCTGCTCTTGTGTGTTTGTCATCAAAACGATTCACATGGGACAAGACATGAAATGTCTGCAGTGACATAGTTGCAAGAAAAATTGCACATCCAGACTCTGCATCCCATGAGCTGGATTCATTCTTTGATCTGTAGACACTGCACAAAATCAGCACACCGATGTAGGCGTCAATGTCACTCTGGTCTACTTGCCATTTTACATGCCTGCTGTTATGTCATCAGAATCACTTTTTTTGGGGCACGAGTTTTGGTGTTGTTTAACAACAGTTTGGAACAGAAAATGTTAGTATATACATGGTTTTCATATTAGCAAACCCTTTGCAGCTTTTCACAGAAAGTAACGGTAAAAACCAAATATTCTGAAGAAGACAGGGTGTACCTAAACTTTGGTCAGGCATTGTGCATACACTAACATCTCTAAGCTGAAAACCCAAGGGTTTAAGAGATATACCTGGACTTTTGTAGATGTTGAGAACATCAGAAAAGAAGTGAGGCAGGAGTCTCTCCAGCAAGAGCAACACATCCTCTAGCTCTTCCAATACACCCACCAGCAGATACTGCTCTACAACATTCTCCTTAGCCTTCTGCAATGCCCACGAACTTGGCTCCCTATACAAAAAGCATATATATTATATGAAAAAAAAGCCTATAAATGCTTGTTTTTATAATCTAAACCCTAATTATGCCCCCAAATATGCTCCCGAAACACTTCAATTTCATTTTAAACTCAGCTTAATACATTACCCTTAAAATAAAATGTAATGTCGAGATAGCTACACGTGGGAACTGTTATGATGAGGGAATGCTGGACTTCATCTGCCAGAGATGCGTCCCAGAGCAGCAGCCAATCAGCAGACAGGAGAAATGAATAACACTCCTGGATTGGCTACTTTCAAACCTTCCGGATCTGAGTGTAGGGGTATTTCTCCATCCCAAGACGGGTTTTTGTATACGGTTTCTTTGTGTTCTCTCGACAGTACTAAAATATTTATACAGTTATATTTAATATGGACATTTTGCTGAATTTACCTTACTTTTTAGGTTACAAAATTAGTACATTATATTTTTTCTTAATAATTTAGCATTACAATGCATGAAAAATGATAAATTGCCACGAAAAAAGCATAAAAAATGTGGAGGATATTTGCGGTGTCTGCAAATTTGCAGGTTATTAGTTGCGGGGGTCGACTCTACCTGGACTATAAATCCTTTTCATGTTGAATGTTTCTGATCAATTGCCAATTGGTTACCCAAAGTTAGATACTGACCTTAACCGATAAAATGGCATTATGTGATATGAATAGTCTTAAAGCTGTCTCACCTGCACTGAGGATGCTGGCCACAGAAATAAGGAATGATATAGAAGAGTCGTGGGTTGGAGCACTCAGGGTAGCCTTCCAAGATACAAGTGTTTATGTCCTGAAACCAACAAAAACACAAAATAAAACACTGTAAAAATGAGGGTCCATAAATCTGTCAAGAAATACGCTTTCTTCAGTGCGACATAAATGTGTTTCAGCAAATAGTCTTGTGAACAGACATGTTTATGTTCATCCACAAGGGGGCTAAGCACACAAATCCTTAAACTGTGGGGGCATTCATATCAGTCAGCCTCAGGCAGGGGACCCACGCCTGTCTATTTCCTGCCCCAAAGCAAACAAAACCTAAGCATTTCTCGTAAGATACAGAATTGCTTTCACAAGAGAGAACTGTACATATATACAAAAAAAACGTGCTTCATCAAGCGTGGCTACGATATTCTACACCGTCAGAAAAAAGTACCGTCCTGATAATCCCCCCCAAGGCACAAAGAAAATAGAACGTACCTTCCAAGGTACAATATGGTCCTTAAGGTCCAGTTGTGTACCTTAAATAGGTTTAAAAAGTACAATACTTTTAATTTCTTCAGGGTATACTTGACTATTCTAGAAAAGTAAAATGAAAGGTCTGCAGTAAATACAGGGTGTATGGAATTAAAAAGAATACCTGGATATAACTGGAATGGAAGGTTCCCTAATGAAAGTTACTGACCCAGTGCATTTGGGCCAAGAGAGGTAGAGTTTTAGAGGTACCATATAATTTACTAATACAGTGTACGTGTGAACTTCACCATTATAAATGACAATTTATTGAACTTCATGACAAAAACTGAAATGTAACCGAGTGAATATTCATAGCCCAAAAAGTTGCTCTGTCATCAGGGTCAACACAACAAACTATAAAACTTTGTGCAAGTGAAGCATCACCACAGCACCTCAGGAAAAAGCAGCAGCAAAGACAGCAAAGTTGTTTCTTCCTCTAAAAATAACATGTGTGTTCTACTTAATAAACCTAGCCTGCTACCAGAGTGGTGAAAGAGCCATTCATGCGAAACTGTAAAACACACAAGGGGGAAATTTGGGCACATTCAATTTATGATGCAGCAAAGCTGTACAGTTACGGCACTCCTGCTAGCCACTGAGTAGTGGTGATTACACTTTAGCGCATCCAGTGCACTGGCACTAACAACTTCTGCCAGGAACCTGAACCCAAGCTTACACTTTGGCACTTGTAACAGAATTCACTATATACATATTGCTTTCCAAACAAAAACAGTTGTCCTTTCACAAAATCCAAAAATATTCCTGCCAACTGAGAGGCAAAACATGCCTTAGTTTCAACATGCCTGAAATTAAAGGCTGAATGATGGGCTGTTCAGTACCCCTCATTTAATAGTGAAAGTTTTGTACATTCATGCCTTGGGTGAAGGATCAGCCAAATGAAGTTTCAATCTTTAGTCATCTCACATGGCTATGGCTCTCGAGTATAACTATTTACAGGTGGAAAATGATGTTGAGGAGAACATTGTGTTAAACAATGCCCCCTCTTATAAGGCAAGGACGCCCCTGGGCATTTACGGATGTTTAGACATGGGTACCTAAAACTAGAGTGTTCTAAAGGAATGTAGCCTGCTCTTAAAAATTTCACATTCCTGAAATAAATCAATGTTAACAGACATATAAGAGAAAATAAAATTCTTACTAGATATCTCTCATCATCCTTCATTCCAGGAGTGCGGACAACATGATTCTCTTCTCCTCTCCAGTCTCCAAAGCGCCGGAAAAAATAATTGGAAAGGAAGCGGTTGATCGGATCTCTAATGATGTTGATGTATACAGGCTCATCTATTCGGAACCTGTTTAAAAGGGAGGTAGAGACAGGATCCTTAACTCTATAAAGTCATTTTTATCAGAGTAAAACTCAGAGGACATGGACTCAATACTCTCCAACAAACACTAGGTTGGTTTGCTGTAACTTTGAGTGACTATCGGGAGTCTGTATAGTGTTCTCCTCATTCACACTTTTCTAGTTGTGTAATATTAAGTCAGTGTTCCATTTCTGCAAAGAGGAATTTCTGATTAAGAAATTTGATATAAAATATGCTATTTTAGAGAAGCCTGAGTCAGAATTATATTAAAAATGGTAATAGATGCCAAATGTCCAAAGAATTTAATGCTTTTAAAAACTACATCACAGACATTCTTTTTTACAAACACATTGTCTGATGCCTTAGACATAGTTTTCTGACTTTTTTTAATGTTAAAAAAGAAATCAGCGTAACTTCATCTTTTCAAATACAAGCTGTGGTGTAATGTTACCTGGTGAAATTAAGGAAATGAACATGTCGGGTGTAGAGGAATGGTTTAGGAGTAGTGCTTATGTTAATCATCAGATCCATCTGCACGTCAACAAAAGGGGAGAAATGACATGAGTATATATTTTGTGAGAGATTCAGGAAACCAGCAATGGCAAAAAATCTGGGACATTACCTGTTCGTGCTTACTCAGTCTAGTCTTGTTGTGGATGTCTGATGAGATGAGGGTGAACTGGTTTCTTTCTGCCAGAATACGAAGGAGCAGGACAATGGTACGACTTCCACACTTCCCAACTCGATTATAAATAACTTGACTTGGGAAAGGCAATACCTATAACAGACACATGGCCCAATACATTAATAAACAGCTATCATTGTAATTGTAATTCAGTCCTCGCACATTTAATTCATTGGCATGAACAGCACACAAAACACACATGACTAGCTTTTATGGCTAGGTTTACCCCATTGAATTGAAACCATCTGTAAACTATTATGTAATTTAAAACCATCTCTAATACAGTTCTGTTAAGTGTATTAACCATCATTTCTTTGGTCAACATATTCATATCGTACTTACTTTGGGTGCTAAGGGTCCATGGTCATCAAGAAATGTTGATTTTCCTAAAAGGAAGGAATCATGTTATGCATCAGAATGAATGTGTAATATAAATCAACTCCATGTAATGTGTAGGTGAATGCTGTCTGAATGAAGATTACCGATGCACAATAAACCTCCTTGGTCCAGGCATAACAATTAGAGCAAGGAAGTGTTGATTAGGAGACTTCCTGGCAGTTTTCTGCATTGTCAGAATGTCAGGACCATAAAGAACTCTTTCATGCTGCCAATATACAGAGACACAAAGGGGCTACTTGATAACCGCTTGCTGCTCTGCCTTCTCCAGCACCTCTCCAAACACTCACTGTTTGCTCATGCTAATGGCAAGGGGCTGCGGCTGCTGCAAGGGAAATACATTCCCATTCAACAAAATAACATGCTCAAGTGTCGAGGTGGGTAGACTGAAACAATGCTCATGTAGAAATACTCTTACTTCAGTTAAACAGTGATTAAAGCAGGAGTAAAAGTTGCTATTAAAAACAATCGAAAAAAACCCCCAAAACATCTAAAGAACTCTGTTCCCTATAAAACCAGCACGGGACAACGTTTTTGAAGTGCTATTCTTTCTTTATACATCTGGGAAAAGCTATGAGAGCTGTGAGCATCAGCCAAACAGTCCAGATGTTGTCTCAGAACTGAATTATACACAAATACAAAATTAGGAAATAAATGTGAATAAACTGGAGCTGAGTAAAATTTTGCATCCTTTCATAAAGTATATTACAATATATGTTTTAAAATATCTAAATTAATAAAATCATTAACATTTGAAAATGCTCAAAACGTACAATGGAAGACTATACTAAGTTTTATTCTAAGGACTTGAAAGAGATTTCTGAATATCAAAATCGTAGGCTACATCAATGTGGAAAATACTTACCTGCCTCTGGATGAAAGGATCTCATCTCAGAGAGTCACCCCAAATGTAACTTTTACAACTGGCATTACTTTAATTCAGGGAATTTTCTCATTTTGTCAGTATCTCAGTGTTTTTTCCCCACACCACATGAGAGGAATTCAGGAGGTAATCACGACTGATAACGAATGACAACTCTAGTTAGGGAATGTTGAGGCGTCGTTCCATGGCTTTCCTTCCCCATGGAATTGTACTGATTCTATTACATTTGTGGATAATTCTATCAAGTAATTCAACAAAGTAATTCAGAGTGGTTTAGTGCACAGACTGGAGGGACTACAACACAGATTTACATTGATCTGGTTAAGGGAGTCTGCCAAATGCTGTAATTGTCCATGTAAGTGTGCCATTGTAGAGAAAGTGGTAAACTTGTTCACAACAGTGGCGATGGGAACCAGACATCTGAAAAGTTACCTTTAAAAAGCTACCTCAATAAAAGTTATTCTAGGAAATTGTTAGTAATATGTTGTCCTATGCCTGATACATACTTTTACACGGGTTCTGAAATACAGATTTTGCCTAAAATGTATTTTCGAAAATACATTAAAGACTAAGAGGTATATGCAGGGTGGTGAGAGACAAAATATCCAAAGAAAACAGGAAAAGTTCATGAAGTAATCTGAGACTGAAAGCATCTCAATAAAGCCCGTTCCAGGAGCAGGGTAGCGCACAGCTGTTATTGCAGTGGGCTACACGGTGTGTGAGGTAAACGTGATAAGAATGTACTGCCCATTTTGTTTGGTTACTGATATTCGGATCTGTCATTGAGCTCCGATTGTAGTAAAGTAAAAAAACAACAACAAAAAAAAAACCTTTAAAACTCACTGCCATAAAACCACCGACCATCTTGCAGTTAATTTGAGTCACTGACTCATTAATTATTCGGGCTTCTTAATTAGGCAGCTAGTCTTCTATGAAATTAATATAGAAATGTTCGAGACATCGCAGCATTTATTGCTTGTTGCAGGTAAGTGTTGCCTCTTACCGAAGTAGTAACGAACATGAAGGAGAAGTTGAGGTCCTCCATTTAACTGCCACAAAACGGAGCCCAAACAAAACAGCAGCAGCGTGGTCAGGCACAGTCCAAAATCCCTGCGAGAAACTCTCAGCAAAATAACGGCCAGCCAGTTCCCCCTCCTGTTCTTCCCTCTGATATAACTCTTATGGCTGGTATTATTTCCAGCGTGCTTCGCCATCTTCTCAACACACGGTGGGAATGGCTGAGACCCATTCGACGGTATGGAGACTTCTCTCTCTGAAAAGAGGGGCTACTGCAGGAGACCACTGCCAGCAGCTTCTGCCAGGCGTCTGAAAGACCTGTGTGCCTTTTTGAAACCAAAGCGTCAAATTACAAATTATACAGGCACTTTTTTTGCCCCACATGTAGACTCTAGGCTCCTTTTGCTCCAGCCCCTTGACTCTCAGCCTCAAACTGAGTGAACTTCTCTCAGTGTGCAATAATGCAGAATTCACTACTGTGATGGGCTTTTATTGTGCAAATTAGTAATGGCCATATAACTAACAAGAAACCAGACACAAATTTAACATCTTAAATTTAAAACAGTTCATGTAACATCAGGGAAGCACCCTGTATTTTTAAATGGTCTGGAACCTCCAGAGTACAAAACCTGTTAGCTGGATTATTAGGACAAGAACCACCTAGACTTCAAGATTGTTGACGTTTTTTATTGTTTTGCTGCTGAGAAGTCCATTTTATAATCTACATCCTCACTTGTAAAGGCCACAAATGTCATACTACATATTAAAGGAATAAAGAATGTAATGACAGGAAGTATCATCAAATGCTATATTATAGCACAAAATAAATGTTCAGTTTGACAAGGTCAAACAGTTTGAGGAAAATATATAGCAGTTTTCAAATCGTAAGGACAGCCAATAACATGCTTGCCAGCAAAAAAACCCCAAAACAATAGAAAGACCCAACATTTAAAAAATAAATCAAAATAGCTGAACTGACTACTTTCAACAATTGTTCCCTCGGTTTCAGTAGCTACATACACAATGGTCCTCCAACCCAATCTGTGGTCTAGTTGATACACTGGGTAATTTCATTTTCCATGTTCTGTAAAGTGCTGACATGTTTTAGTAACTGGCTGATGAACTGAACACTGTGAGTTGTGTTACATGTGCTGCCTTGCTAGGATTGAGAACCCCTGACCCATGGGCACCGGATACACAACTTTCATAATCGTTCATTTTGTCCCCCTCCCCCACTTTTTCCCTCCCGGACAACAGCCGAGACGTAGAGCCCTATGTCCCCCCTCACGTTAAAAATGCTTCCAGCGCCAATGCCCTGACCAGATCGTAATCAGTAATCAAAAATCACAAGCATCATTCTATCATTTTCAATCTGAAGTTTGACACATTTTAAAACAAATGCTAATTCACAATTCATCTTAGAGATCTCCTTTTCGGTATTTACATTTTAGAGGTGACAGCCACAGTTTCATAATTCATATCATTCTACTTCACAATTAGTATGAGATTTAAGGAAAATTTGAAGATGCTGATCTCAGCATTAAAAATCACTAGCTTAACATCGTTTCTTGGTCAGAACTGTACACTGTGTAACCATGAAAGGTTTGGAATCTTGTGTCAGTGCCTTCACGCACCTAAACACACATACACTCTCTAATACTAAAACATTAAAACTAAATGTGTTCAAAGTAACCATTAATCAAAAAGACCATCTGAAACTGTCCAAGACAGAGGTTTGTCCATTTGGTCCTTTGCTTTACTAGTGCTTTAAAAGCAATAGGCATTACTTCACACCAGTCTGTGACGTCCTGCGTTTTTATCCCTCATGGCTGGGTGCTATTGTGCTCTAGCAGTGGTTGTAAGATCTGTGGAATTTGTTGTAGGATGCTCTCAGTTGCAGAAGTTGCTGCAACCAACCAGACACCCATACCAGAAACTAACAGGTCTCATCAGGTCTTCGGTGTGCTCTAAGAATTACAGCTTTACGCAAATCTCCGATAAACCTCTCAATGGGATCTAAGGAGTGAAATTAAAAGAAAAGAACATTATCAGTAAAATTGTTTGAAAAGAGCACAGCAGTTCTTTTTTTTCAGATTTATATTATACTCACTGCCATGCGGTGCTGTTTAAGAAGCTGCTGGACTCTAATCTGATCCATGACTGTTGCAATATCACTCAAAGGCTTGTCCAAGTCTTCAGAATACCTCTGGATGAGAGAAAAGGGGACTCCATACCGGCCATGCTGTAAAGAAAAGAATTCCATTTAGGAATGTATATTACATTTTGTTATCATATATAGAACTGATCATTTAATCATCACAACAGCATACCCAGATGACACCTGCCTGTTGTCATAACAGACACATGGCACAACTCTGTATAATTACAATAAACTATTGGATTATAATTTATTATTCACCTCAGGATTAGTAGGTCCTGCAATAGAGTAGGCGAATTAATGAAGTGAACACTTCTGATGTTCATTTAGACTGACTGCATTGTTTTCACTATCATTGTCAAGATAGACAAGCCATTTCTGGTATCTGAAGTTCTTTCTTTAGGCTAAGTAATCTCAAATAGATTTGTTATAGGATTTCTGACACTGTATAACATACTGTTAACCAGTGGTCACCAACATTGCTCCTGGAAATCGACCTTCCTGCACACTACAGCTCCTACCCTAATCCACCCCGCCTCAATTCTCTAGTCCTTGATTATCTGAAAGAAACGTGTTAGATTTGGGGTGGAGATGCAGGAAACCTGCAGGATGGTTGAAAACCAGTTGTTAACTACAAAAATAGAGGTGCATAACTAAAAAATGCTGAGGCAGGCATTGTAAGGACCGTTGTTTGTCTCATGTTTTCCTATTTTAATAAATAGTATGTCATTCAGTGTCAAAAAAACCACATGAGCAAAGATAAATTTGAGTTTTAGCCAGACCTTCCTAAAAAGCTGTAAATCATGGACTAGGATCAAGTAAGATACCTTATCAGAATAGGGCTCCTCTGTGAGGTCAATACCATCCAAGCTCAGTTTCTCCTCTACAAGAGACTCCAGATTGGCTGTTTTGCCATGCTGAACTTTCTTTCCAAGCCTATGGATAAAAGGTTTGCTGGACCAAGGAGCGCTGTCAGGGCTGGTCTCCTTACTCCTTGCAAAGGGATGTTGTAGAGGTTTGGGAGGAACTGGTGGCTTTGTATGATGTGTGCATAAAGGAGCACTGACTGGAGCTGCTTTAGCAGTGTCTACAGGCATCTCTTCTTCCTCCACTTTTGCTGAAATGGAATCAACAGACAGAAAAGTAGCAGACAGTTCATCTTCTGAGTATAGCTCTGTGGATGCGTCCTCTGGATTGTCACATGTCTGAGGCTCTTCTGGAAGTATACTTTCAGTTTGAGCCGGGACTTGTATCTCAGCAGAGCCTTGCCTTCGCACTGCACCCTCAGATGCCTCTGAAAGGGTGGATCTCAGGTCCTCTGGGTCCTTCGTGTGGAGGATCCGATCCTGCAGAAGGTCATCCAATGAAAGGCACCGTTTCCACAGCCTCTGAGGAGCAGGGTGGACAAACAGTGCATCGTAGCTCTGGCTGAGGTGCTTTGCTCTGAGCAAGCAGTGGCTCATACCAAAGCATGGGTCTTGGACGGCCGGCATTTGGAAAGGGAGCAGGAGAGCGTGTGAATGGCAATTGGTGGACCCACTGGATTGGCTGAGGGGAGGTGTTGGATACTCAGGAGACGGAAAGTGACTGGACTCGAAGCCTGATGAAGACCTGCTTAAATGAGATGGCTTTTTGCCTTTCCCTAAAAAAAGAGCCATGCGAGATGTGATTTACATGTAACAGCAACACAATATATATCACTATAGCAAAAAATCTATTGTTATTCAAGAACGATTGTCATCTGGAAAGAAAGATGAGTTTTCCACACAACTGATTTGACAATAAAGGCACTGTGTATCTAAATATGACCACAAGCACATACAATAGCTTTTGGTGAACAGAAATGGAGAGCAAATGAGAAAAAGCAGAAATAAAAGAAAGCAGTCCAAAGATTAGATCACAGAGCAGTTTATTATTCTATAGCCTCTGTTATAAGTGGACACACTGACAAAGCTGGCCTCATGACTATTTTCCCATGAGTACATGATAGTCAACTCTAGCAAACATGGATGCTATTTTTTATTTTTTAGCTCCAGTTAAAAAAAAAAAGAAGAAGACATTTTCTCTTTTACTTATCTTCCCTGACTGAATGGGAGAAGCACAGTGGTATAATCTCTGTAAATGTCTGTTTTAGCTTCTGTACTTTGCATATAACAGAGGTTTTAGGCACATAAGATATTGTGCAACATTATATTATTTTGACTAGAAAAATATACACAGAGAAACAGCAAACTCTCAAGAGCACAAGCATGGAAAATACTGTTCACAAGGGCTATTGACATTCACAAGAGCATGTCATGATCACTATCATTTATGAGACTAAATCAAAGCAAAACCTCCAACGATGAATACTGCAAGTTAAGCACTGACCAACTTATTTCAAATCACAATTCTGTCATGCTTTTGGTTCAACACATATTTAGGAATGTGCAAAACCATCACGCAGCACCATGTTAACGGACAAAACGGAAATGTAGATGCCACTTCCACTACAGAAGAATGTTGTCATTTCCTTCTCTGATTGAGCCATGCCATGATGAACGTAGATGAGAGAATGTCCTTGCAGAGAGAGAATGTACTGGTCCCTTGTGTGTTTGGTGGAGAATGAGACATGTCTGAAGATGGACACATGAGGGCTAGCAGCTGAGTGCAAGACACAGAGAGACAGTCCGGCCCTCGTGACAGAGAAAAACAAAGCTAGCGACAGAAAGGACAGAGATGGTGGCGAGATGAGCACGGAGAGCTAAGCGCCAGAGTGATCTCGTCACACACTGGTCACACAGTTCCGTTTGTTTGGCTTGACTCTGGAGCATGCAGGCCCTGGCAGCCTGCAGAAAAGAGGCAGAGCAGGACTGGAGAGAGTCACAGACGAGGAAGGCTGTTATTACCGTTCTCCAGCGTCTCGCTGCTCTCATAGCAGCCTGAGTCACGGGGTGAGTCTGGGGGAGCTTCACTCTGTGACAGAACTTTCTCCTCAGAACCTCCTGATGATCCTCCTCGCTCAAGGTCACTGTTACCTACACACATATGAAGTATAGCTCAATTAATCATCTATAACAGATTATCACTGATTAATAATGAATCCTTACTTCAAAAACATCTGATCAGACAAGGCATGTTTAGTGTAGCATGAAGCTAAAGTAGTGTTAAGTTTGCTTCTTTAGTGTGGCACTGGAAGTACCAGGCTAACAAATCGTGGATGCTAGAATAGAAGCAGAATACTTATAGGAGCAGCTTTTTTCTAGAATTTATTATGAAAATGTCAGTTGTATCTTTTCAAAGAAATGGGACGTGTTTCTTGCTCATGAAGTCCCAGTGGCACTCTGTACTGATAATGACCTAAAGAAGTAAAACTCATGAAGCAAATACTGGACAGCAAGCAGGTTTTGACAGAGTAATGGGGTAAAAATAGATTATTTTTTCCTGCCAAATGAATGATCTATAAGTTCAAAATCTTTATATACAGTACCGTGCAAAGGTTTTAGGCACCTATGGAAATTGTTTTGAATCTGTTTATATCAGCAGTGGGTTTCTTTCTGCCAGTAAAAACACAAGTGAACATTAGAATAAACTCTAACGAACAAGAAAGCAGTAAAAAAAAAAAAAAATAGATTTCCTTTTTTTCTAAAAAGAAGTTGATATTTTGTGAGCTGGTTAGAACAACACAGGTTTGGTTTCAGATTTCTGCTCATTGCCTCCAGTCATTGTGT
>JBBJLS010000001.1:31529658-31550990 GCA_037577275.1 Bryconaethiops microstoma
AAATGGTTAGGAGAACACTTTGCCAGACATAAAACCACTCTTTACTGTAATAATGTTAATTGTATTTATTGTAATATAACAGCTTTTGTGGCTCCCAAACTGTGGAATTCATTGCCGGTACACATTAGACAGGTCTCTTCACTGGCCATTTTTAAAACTTTTCTGCTTGGCTTTTAACCCAGTGTGAGATGTTGATTTTATTTAGATTGTATTGCTCTTACTCAGGGTTATTTTGTGGTTGTACTTTTATTCATGTTTTAGTTTATTATTACTTTTAGTTTTTAATATATTCTTCTCCTATGTTCAGCGCTTTGGTCAGTGGTTGCTGATGGTACAGTGCTTTATAAATAAAGTTGACTTGGCTTAACATTAATGTTTTAACACTAACTTAACACTACTGTCCAGTAGTAAACAGGTTTTAAGTATAATTTTCCGAGGTGCCAAAACTTTTGCACGGTACTGTATGTCTCTCACTGTTGGCACACTCACTGTCATACTCCTGCAGCAGCTCCACTGCAGTCAGCAGCACTGCTCTGTGCTGGGGATCTCTGATGTTCAACTCATCTAGGTCCTCCTCCTCCAGCAACTTGAACGTGTCCAGATCTTCATAGCCGTTAAACAGGAATGTGGGCATGTGTTCCTAAAGCAGCAGACAGTGCAAGATTTCACAAACCAAAAAGTAACACTTCGTAAATGTATACTGGCACAACTGTGGAGGCGTATACTGCACTATGGACTGGTCAGAAAAGGTGCTTACTTTGAGGTTAATGCGCTCCAGAAGCTCTTCCACAGACGTGGGTTTGGGTGGCCGACTCTTCCTCCTCTTCCTGACACTGCGTTTAGGCTTCTCCTCTTCCTCACTCAGCACGTCTACATAAATGAATTTAAAGGTGCCCACCTTGTTACTCAGCAGGCCCATCCATGTACCCATGGGTGGTTTACTTATGATGTCTATTACATCTCCTCTCTGGAACAAGAAAGATGACACAGTGTGGGATTTATTGCAGAGTTAAGCACATTATAATGACATTAGGGCTGCCACTATCAATTATATATACACTATCAATTATCTAACCACTTCTTTTGACCACTTAAAAAAAAGGCCCACAGCATCAGGATGGGTTAAAAGTAAACTTTTGAAAATGATAAAAACATTCAGTGGAAAAACAAACAAAAAATATGTATAAATGAGTGAGCCCATCAAGCTCTGTTTTTTCACTACAAGAGAGAATAGAAGGAGAATTTAAAAGTTTGCATTATCATCATGCCAGATGCATACTCGTTCTTTGAGGAAGTAAATTGTGATCAACTACTGTTTTTCTTAATTGAATAATGGAGTATCATTACAGCCTAAAACAACTTAAGATGCAACATCTTAATACATTAAATGTTTGTGTTCTTCATATAAAACGTATTACCTTGAGTTTGAGAGAGTCTGTGTCATAGGGGCTGGGGATAAAGTCGGTGTGAACGAGGGCTCGTCCACAGAAAGGCCCTCTGTAGGGCAGCTCGTCATCATCACCACCGTCCTCCGATTTCACACTCTCCCTGTTACTGGCTGAGGAATCTGTGGTGCTTACTGTCTGACCGCCTAAAAAATTAATATCCTCTTAAATGCACATTGAACGGTTTGCCAAAGCGATTTAATGTGATTGTAGAGGCATCTGATCAATCACACAGGGACACACAGAAACACACACTTACTCATTGAACTCTGTCCACTTAGTGAACTCCTCAGGCTCTCGACAGAGCCCCCGGCTTTCAGTTTGGGTTTCTCCAGGGAGTCTGTGTGTGTGTGTGCAGACTGGGGCGAGCCTGGCTCCCTGCTGGGGCTTGACTGTGTGGAACACAGACAGCATTGTTCAATACAAATATCAGCATTTTCATGTGACTGCCAGTAGGGGGAGCTCAACAGCTGCAAATAGACACTGTGTGACAAAGCTAAAATGGCAATGCCAGAGAAACAAATACCCTATATTCATGCATGCTGCAATACAATATATACTAGGTATATAGAGTCTGTCATAAACCTGAGAATGTATATGTTTGAAGAAGTTCTTGTGTTCTGTTTTTCTCTACCATTTCAAAATTTAACTTCACACATAGGCTGCAGTACCTTTTACAGCTGAATGAATGTGGATGAACACGTGTCAAAAGTAATGAAAAGTAGGGTGTTTCTTGAGAAAGATCATTCAGGAGGTAGAAGATTATAAGACTTATTGGTAACTAATATATCATTTAGTAACTACTACTAACACACATATTGAGATACATAGAGATACTAAGAATCATAGTATTAATACTAAGAATTATTGTATCAATACACCATTGCAGTTTGCAGCACCTAAGGCTACGTTATGTGGTTGAACATGAAACAAACAGTTATAAAAAAAAAAGAATGGTTTGTAAAAAAGGAAACAGTACAAATGTATTAAAAATATAAAGCAGATACATTTGCTCCACATTTACCTCCTCAGACAGGGCAGAGCTGTATTTCTTGGATATGCGTTTCCTCATGGTCTCTTTCACCGACTTCACCTTCTTTCCCAGAGAGATGCGGGATGGAGTGGGGGACCTCGCTGTTTCTCTCCTGCTGCTGTCCCCACTCTCAATCTGCAGTGCAGGGATCACGTGAGACTTTGGGATACTGATCATAACATAAGCTTTAGTCTTACAAGAAAGATGCCGATAAGCACGCTTATTTATTATCTACAGGCTTGGCATTTACTTATTAAGCTTAAGACCATAGGTTCGAGGGACGATGCCCAAAAATGGACAAAAAACCTTTACCCTTGTAAAAGGTTTTTAATGACCCACACCTGCCTGTTCCATTATGAGAGCCAGGCTAATTGCAATGTTGCTGTAAGTTACTTATAACTTAGTTGGAAAGCTGCTTTGTACTTTTTGACCCACCCCACCCGAACCTGAGACAAAAGATGACATTTATTGCATGTTTTGTAGTTCTAAGAGTAAGAAATTGAAGCATTGCTTCACATGCTGGGCCCTTAGGGTTTAAGGGCTTAAAAACACCTCTAGCACTTCTATACTTTCTCATATTAAGATGATTTCCTCTGGTATACTTACGTTAGGGTCACAGCTGCTGTCTCTCATGTATATAGACCGGTTCACAAGGTCAAACCCTCCAAAACTACAGGCCCTCTGTGAAGCAAATTATATTAACAAAGCATTAACATACGAATGAACATCTGTTTAAAAACCCAAAGTAGTGTTTTAGGTAGTATTTTGTCTGCTGACATTGATACAAAAGGTACAAAGGATTGTGAGCCTTCAGCACGCCAAAACAAACAATGATGCGTTTCCTTCCCTGTGGATGCACAGATATAGGCTGAATATTAAAGAGTGTGCCTCTGCCACAATAGCTCCTACAGGCAGTTTCCCTTCTGCTGACCTCCCCCTCTTCCTATACTGCCAAGCTGACTTGGCCTGACCCCTGCTGAGAGGAGAGCAAAGCAGCTAGGCACAGCATGAGGATGTGCTGTGACTGCACTATGCCACCACAGCATAATGCCAGTGGGGTGAACTGGAAAAGGACATACGGTGGTATATTGACAGACCTCCTATCTCAGCTTGACATATTGATGGAACAAGGTAATGGGTCATTAATGAGGCCAGCAAAATCTGGACATTTCCTGAGTACAGTTAATATGCCATTCGGAATTATAACGATTCGCCTCATCCTCTTCAGTCAGCTCTTTAGATGCTACCAGCAATCCAAAGACCGAAGGTTCAGGATGGCAAGAAAAAATGAAGTCTATAAGAATTCCAGCATTAAACCAGCTATAATCAAGAACATGGTCTGATTCAATGAAAAGCAATTCTAGTCCATAATTGCATAGTTATATCACTGAGCATTTGTATATCGTCTCTGTTGTGGGTTTGTGTGCTGTTGTTCTCGGGTAGTCACACACACAAAAAAAGTGCATTGGAACCTCTTTGATCTTAATATGGGTGCTAAAGGGCAATTTAGTAAATTGCAACAGTCATATCAAAGAAGGAGAAAATGTTCTTAGTCACAATGTATACTTCACAAAACATAGCATATTATGCATGAAAAGTAATTTTATAACTTTTCTATTGGTCCATTCTTCAATAAATGTTGCAATTTGACAGCGATGACTGCATTTTAAAAATCCAATTTATTTAATTTCAATAGACAATAAACACTGTTGTGACAAAATCATGATAAATGGAGCTAGTAACCTACAGTAGCCTAATCTCTTTAGATTACCATTTGAGCAGCATGTGGGACTCACCCCATGGTAGTTGGAGGGGCTCAGGGCGCGTCTCATCTCTCCATCCGTCACAGAGCGGGCCATCCTGGGCTGATCCTCACAGCAGGCCTCTGCCTCTGAAAAGGAGGAGCCTGCCTCAAGCTCTGGGGCAGTTCCACCTGGGCCTGAGGGGATCTGGCCCAAACCCTGGCTGCTGCTGGACTTGCTGAACACTTTGAAGAGTTTGTTGCTGCTGTAGGTGTCCAAACTACTGGAGGAGGGAGAGGTGGTCAAACTGTCTGAATCTCCATCCACAGACAGTTGCTCCTGCAAAACAGAGGCCAGCCCATCACCTTGGACCACTCGCTTCTGCACCCCGGTGTACAGAGGGGCATTCTCATCACAGGTGGAAGAGACTTCGGGACCCGAATCTGAGAGAGAAAACTCACTCACTTTACATTGCATAAGTTTGTCGGATGCTCTTATCTAGAATCTAGAAATTGCCTTAAGATTAGTGCAAACAGACTAGAATTTAAAACACACCCTCAAGCTAAAACAGGAAAGCAATGTTGTTGTATATACACTGAGATTACAAAAGTACTTTTTTTAGGGATACAATTAGATTTTGGTTTTAATAACAACATCCAAAACATTATTCTTATATCTAAACTCTAGATTGAATTTCATATTTTATCTTTCATTTCAATTTAAAACTTAAGCTGATCTTTACATCATGTAACCATTTCATGGAGAATGAATCGCATGGGAAATAAAGAATTTTGTTAAAGTTTACATTATTTTCATCACGTGTAAACTTTAAATGTTTGAAATTCAAGGTTTTTAAACAATATTATTGGGACCTAAATTCAGTTACTGAATACCATGTGAGTATTACAGGGCCTAACTATATTTTGCAATTTTCCTGATGGAATATCGTAATTACCAACTGGGCTAGTAACACTACATAATAAATTATAATGGTAACTATTTTCTTCACAAACCAACAGTGTTGATACCCAGTGGGTCTCTGCATTTGTTTGGTTGGAAATCAAAATATAAATATTAAACCTTCTACCAAACAAACTTGTTCATTTACTTTCTCTAAATCTCTTATACTTGAGTTTCTTTGTTTCACTTGCATGTACCACAGTATTGCATGTAACACAGTATACAAGTTCTGTTTGTATAGCATATTACAAAAGTCCTCAGATTTAAACAATGAATTCAGTTTCTGGCCCAGGTTATAATAATCACTTGACACAAGGTGGCCATGTAGTTACATTAACAATTCAATTATCTACCAGTAATTTACTGCAATCTTATCTGTTGTATACATTTTTTAAAACCATAGATTTGAACAATTTGTCAGACTGGGTAAATCAAGGCTATGTGATGACTGCAATATTCACCATCAACCCAAAGTTAGATGTTGACAAACAAATAAGGTTACTAATGGTACTTGTTTACCTCTTAAACTCAGATCTACAAACTCAGATTTACAAATTACATGATCACATATCGCTCTTCTCTAGACTCTTTTAGCGATCCTTGAGTCTTCACCTTTTGATGAGAGTTTTTTGTTTTCGTCTATTTTGATGAGCTTCTTCCTCACACGGCGGGTCGAGGTGACCAGTTTGTGCAGTCTGCGAAAGGCCAGCGACTCCTCCAGCTCATCGTCTGATTGTTCCCGTGACTGCAGGCCAGGAGCAAGGAGGACCAACTTGTATTAAAAGACTTAAAAGCTTGCCTTTGGACACATTCATGTTCAAATAAGACACAAATGGTGGTAAACAAAAATGGTGGAAACAAATATTCCCATTATTTTCGGGAGAATACCAGGAAAAGGGTGTTCATGGATGACCATAAACAACCAATAGAAAAAATCCATTATAAAAGCTATGATACAAAGGAACCTCTGAGCTTTTACAACCAAGTGTTCAAATGTAGTCCCAGACAGCCACAGCTCTACATGATATTTCACCCCTGATGTAACTCATGAAGAGCTTGAAGTTCAGCTGAAGAACTGAATGAGGTGTTGATTAAGGCCCTACAGTGCTACATATCAGCAAATATCATGGAAAACTGTTGGAATACTGCATTGTGAGAACAAAATATAGAAATGCTATCATTCATAAATGTAACAAACCATGCCTATTTAATTTGCCGATTCCCATTATAAGATGTTTCATTTGCATTAATGGCAAGGACAATTCTGCACGGTTACGACTAATATATAGTAAATTATTAACACTGTATTTTCAAAGCAATGAAAAACAGTGGTGATTTTAACGCAGCACAGAATATTCTCTGTATATGTTCCCAGCAGTGTGGGTTTTAATAGCTGCTTGCTACAGACACTGTGGAAACAAATGAGACAGGCAAGGCAGCAACCAAAAAGGCAACAGCTACATACAGCATAACCACATTTCAACCTCCAGTTCTTACCATGTATGTTCTAGCCACTGAGTGTATATTTATTAGACAGTAGCAGGTTGGAAATGGTGCTGAAGGTGCATTGACCACACAATTTTTGTTTTAAATATGCACTCTGTGCACAGACTCAAACCAACTGCATTTATAGTGTTAGTGGTTGAGCATCTGTTTCCTTTCTGTGGCTTCAGAGGAGAAATGAAGACGAAACACTTTTCTCTGTAACAAAATGCATCAACTGTAAAACATTATGATGGTTCAGTGTATCCTAATGAAATATCTCAGATGGTCTGAGAAAGAGGACTGTGTTGGCACTGGACTGTACTAGTCTTTCAAAGGTCAATGTCATTATACTGCACTAGTATGATCCTAGTTCTTGATCCTAGGGGTTTCATGAAATAGCTTTTTAAAAAATAACTGCAGTTCAATGTCCGATTCATATAGAGCCTGTCAGAGCCTATAGTTACCCAAAACAACATTACAGTCTATACAGTCTATATTTACTCAATCTAGTTATTAGTCTTGTGTTGTTTCTGTTTTTCATGTTTTACACTATGGTCCTGGACAAATATTGTTTTGTTTCCCTGTGTATGGTGTATATGGTTGGAATGACTTGACTCAGAGAACCAACTCTTTACATTTGAGGGGAACATAGACAGTTACTCTTTTCAGTGTAACATAGACAATAAACCAGTGCGCCAAGCTTTAAAATAGCCCATTATTTTTAATTTGGCCCCCAAAGAATGAGCGCATATTTTGTTGATTATTACTATAGACTGCAATTGATTCAAGTATATCAAAATGAATCTAGCTGAATCAACGTACACTCCTTCTGGGAATGTAATGTAATAGCACATTCGTGTCATATTCCTGAGTTGTTGTGTGAAATATAGAAAAAAGGGACAAAAAAATATGGAAGAGGAACACAGGGAGCCTGTCTCGTGGAATCGGTGAAATGGGCCCTGCAACTGAGCCCCCTAATCACACTATCCCTGCATAAAAGAGCTGCGGCCTGCAGAACCCAGCTCAGGCCTGCATTCAGCTGGCCAAAGCACCACAATGGGGGGTTAAAGTATTGAAGGCAATGAATAGAGCTTGGCCTGGAGGCCTGGAGGGGGGTGGGACATGGCCCTGGGGTGGACTGATCGGCTTCAGACTCGGGGGAGCACAACAGTTCACATCTAGGACATGGAGGGGGGAGGGGCATCAACAAATGCCTGGCGGAGTGGGTGACATTCCTGCTGGGAGCATGCCTGGGACCAGAGGATGTGGCGCAGCCAATAAACAAGCTCATTACAACAAACAAGGATGTAGGACAGCTCATAATACACCGCGGCTATTTACTCCTGCCCATTCTGCAGCTCAATAAAGTGTAAATGCCTTAAGAGTGAGATGACTCAATGGAAGAAGAAAGAAAAAACACTGCTACTCACATTGCAGTTGGAGGATTCATTCAAAGTGGGGCTGGATTGGTCAATCCAGTCTGTTGTGTCTGTGCTGCATGACTGTCTGCTTTGTATCTCATACTCTTTGAGCTAGGGACAAAAAAAATTCATGAGTTTTTGAACATTTAACTGGAACGTTCAGTGCATTGAAGTCTGAGAGTGCTAGAGGAATATTCCAGCATTTTTCAACACAATCTCTCTTCCCACATCTGTAGCACACAGTCAATTACTATTAATATCTTTGAAGTAGAAAAGAACAGAAACATTTTGAGACTAGAGACACATTTGTAATTGAAAACAAAGGAGCTTCTATTGTAAATGTGTGTTTTAATCAACAGTTTTACAGATTAAATTTATCAGGGATTTTAATTGCATGCTACAGGTTTAACAGAAAATATTCCTTTAACGATGATTCATCATTTACGCAACATTTACGTATTATGTTCACATTCGGATATTTTGGTAGTATAATCATTTTAATAATGTACTGCTTTACAACATTTTAAATAAATTAACAAATAATTCATAGTAGTAAATGACTTAATACATAAGTCAGAAGCTGAAGGGGTTAAAACCAATCACTGATTCTAATGGAGTTTCCTTGCTAGGGAAATCCTGTTTGGATTAGAGGAGATGACCCATTTGGTGGACAAACAAACTTCGGATGGTGAAAACTTTAATGGATTTCAGCACCAGAAGCAGGAATAAACGCTGTGTAAATAAGTAAACAGTGTGCCATTTCTGCACTGTGCAAAGTGCCCACACAAAGCACTGTCCCAGCAGGGAGGGCAGGGGCAGCAGCTTACCCGAGCCAGAGCCTCCTCTACAGTGATCATCTTCTCCTTCACCATCATCATCAGCTGGATCCGCTCTTCATCACTCATTGTAATCTCACTGGCCACAAAGCCCAGGTCTTCACCTGTAAACGATATTTAAGAGGAGTCAGTCACATAATGAGGAGAACAAATGAGAATCTAACCAGCGTCTGGTTGGGTAATGAAATGACAGGTGCACCTTTTGAAGTCTGACGCATGGGGCCTTTCTGTGTCTTGCGGAAGTTTTGCCAGAAGGATTTATTTTTCTTTTTTGAGTCCCATCTCCCTGCAAGGGCAGACAGTTTCAAGGGTATGTGCAAGACTAATAACAGAGATTAAGACGCAGAAACATTTAATGCAACATTCCAGAGTTTGTGTAGTCTCTGCCTGTCGGTTGTATCACACTACAATCATTTTTAATTGTTTCTCTATACTTAGAAAAAAAACCCCACAAAATCAGACGACTCAAAAACAATGACAATAAAAGCTAGTGGGCAATTGATTCAACACTGCTTCTTCCATGTTTTGTTTTCTTACGTACAGGGAAACATGATGAAATTGTTGTCCTGGTGTAAGAATAATTTGACTGCTAATTAATATATACAATCAACTGTGCCTGAATTTGAGTTTTTCTCTGTGATAAATATGACTTTTCACATTACAAACACTGCAGCCTCTCCACACACCAAGTACATACCTCCAGATCCATCCTCCGAGCTCGACTTGTGCATCGACAGCCTAGAAACAGAACAGTCGTTATAAAATCCTGCTCTAAGGAAAGCAGCTTCCACACTCTGAGCATCTTAATCTCACCTGTTCTCCCACACTATTTTCTTCATATTGCTAAGAGCTATCAAAACATGTTCTACAGAAGTATCAGCGTCTTTCCATTTGTCCAGGAATCAGCAGTGTCCATGATGCTTGCAGGCCAGTGCACTAGTGATCCATCTCTCTGAACAGAGACAAAGGGGACAGGCTGCTGGCTCCTAGGCCAAACACACCTAACCACCGCTCACTCTAACAAAGGAGGCTTTTCACATGCAGTTGAGCTTTTGGTGCAACGGTAGTGCTCACGTGGTCTGAGCATTCCACTGTCTGCCTGTCTGTCTGTCTTTCTCAGCTGACACTTGTTGCTGATGTTAGCTATCAGTGGTCTGTGTTGCAATGTAAGGGTGCACGTAATGCAGCGAACTAAACTCAACCTGCTGGCCTGCTACTGAGATAATGCGATGATGGTGGTCCCAATTCACTCTAACTACCAACGAAACAAATTATTGTAGGTTAAAAAAGCATCTCTACTAAAATTACTAGGCGTGCACTAATGTTTCCATGGTAGTTTCCAATTCTTAAAGCTATTAACTAACCAATTTTTCTTAAATATAATCAAAGTCTGCTCTTTTCAGGCTAAATGATGATGCAAAACACTGAGCAAGCCTCACACATGCACAGACATGAACGCCCTGTATTCAAATGTAGAAAAAAACAATCCTGATCAGGCAAAATGGATATAAATCAGCCAACTGTCAATCACACGTTAGGAGTGAATATCAGCTGATTCCCATCCTGGACATTTGCCTAGTATATTTGTTACATTTACATGTTGCTCCTAGTGATTCAAATACTCATCACCAACCTCTACTTCCACACATTCAATCATAGGAAGGAAGTGAGGAGGAAGAGAAATGAGTCACCAGGACACACATGAAGCATCACCTCTTGCCCCATGACCACAAACATTCATAGGTGAGCAAGATGTTCGCATTGTTTGCCACACAGTATCTCCAGAAGTACAAAATAACCTAAATAGCATACAACATATCGGGAAAACGATTTTATAATCTGAAATGGATCCAAAAAGTGTAACATCATTTATTGAATAGTGAATATAAATGTCAGCTACCTTCTCTCTACCTCTGGAGTGGACACAGCACTGCTCAGGCCCAGAGACTCCTTAAAAGAAATGACCAGTTAAAATTGATACTGACTTCTCAGTCTAACATAAACATAAACCACGCTGGGAATGTGAAGCTTCAGGATTTCTCAGACACCCACCTGGATTTCTGAGCGCAGCTGAAGTGATGTGGATGTCGATTCCACCTTTTTCTGAGAAAGACAAACGGGGAAAAAAAAGAAATAGAGACAAAAATCACATTGAATCAAGTGAGCTTTGTCTATATATTTCCGCTCTGTGGAAAAGAAGAACATTTTCAAGTCTAATCACTTTTTCAATTGACATTTTAGTAACTGGTGTGAAACTGAAAAGAAGAAAAATGTTCCTACCGTTTCTGGCTCCTGAGCCACTTTGCGTTTTCGAAGCTCTTCCATTCTTTCACACACGTCACTGTAAGAGGTGCTGTAATACTCGGAGTACTCCTTGGCCAGGTCCTCAATGTTACCCAGAGAGCCATCCTTCAACAAGCAAGAACACATAACATTAACCTCAAGAGAACACAGTCCACTCCAAAAGCTGGAATAAATTCAGCAGTCACGATCAAAAGAAAATGTCGTAACACTGTGTGAACATTTCATAATGAACGAACCAGTAGAAATGGGTATTTCAGTATTTTTACAGAATTGGAGTTACATTAAAAGACAAAAGTGTTACAGTTATTACTTTCTTGGATCTATGAGATAAATAAATATTTTCATGGTATTAATTTAGCATAACTGCAAATTAGTGAGAGGTTATTCTCATACATGTAACCGTAAATTTTTTAAGCATTTTAAGGCTTCTTCAAGCAAGTCCAGGATTTCCCTCACTGTGACCCAGCTCTTCAGCTGCACTTGATCTCAACTTGACTGAGGTGAGGAGAGCAAGGTATGACGCATCTGCAGCCAAGAAGGACCTTGACTGAATCGACTCAAACATAACTATGAGTGAAGGGGGCAGGTCAAGATAAACTGCAGAAGATTGCTCCGCAGTCCTCACTCTGAGCAGTGAGACTTCCAGCTATTCTTTAAGACAAAGAGAGCTGATCTTTGTTCTGTGGTCACAGAAAGCCAACATAGCCATAATTCACCTCACTATTTGCAAACTCATCCCCTAAAAATGCCCTCCGATTATTTACGAGCATCATTGCATTTCCGTAGCCTGTACTCGATGATATATATTGTTGGGAAATAATTCATTACTAAAGAACGCACCACAAGTATTCAGCTCACACGCTAGGAAGTCCTGAACACACTTGCTCAGCCAATATGCTTCATACAGGAAAACCATTCATAAGGTAGTCATATGTGTCTCGTCATAAATTGTTCAAAAAGGGCTCCATTTGTATTAAGGGCAACTGTGCGTGTCAAGAAAGCCCTCTGTGGTTGATATGTCTCGTCATGCAATTATTACCATGATATTTGCGAATACAGAATTTGTTTATTGTATTTTTCCAAAATTTCCACTCAATTTAGTAATGTGCAGTTCCACCCACTAGCTAGGGCTCCCCGAATCAGACAACACCGCTGGCACCGAAAGGGTGAAGGCCAGCACTTCCTTCCTCTGAGTCACTTGAAGTGCCGCTACATATTTCCGAACAACTGCTAACACAACACACTTGGAGGAGACGCCTGGGATGGCTATCATTATGCTGAGTAATAGGGCGGAGAGGCATCCTAAAACCAGCTGTGCTCTCTTGGACCTCCGGCCACAAGCGGCTGTGGCATCACCTGAGCTCAAACCAAGGACTGAACTCATGATCAAATGCTTAAACAGTTGCACCACTCTAGATACAAACCACCATGTAACCACCAAGGATACAAATATTCACTGACTTTCTGCCATGACAATGCAAATTTCCTACTTGTGGGACTAATAAAGGTTGATCTGATCTCATCTTATCTTGAGCAAGACACTTAACCCTCAGTTGCTCCAGGGAGACTATCCCTGTAACTAATGATTGTAAGTCGCTCTGGATAAGGGTGTCTGCTAAATGCCACTTTACCTTTACTTATTTATAAGTAAGTACACCTTTGTAACTACACAGGACTCGCTAAAATCAAACAAAATGCATATAAATGTATCTTTTGTAGTGAAGATAAAAAAGTTCAAACATATCCATCTTCACAACTCTGCTAAAAGCAAAGAATAAGGACAGAAAAGATTCGAGTAACTTCATTTCACTAGAAAGATAAACTGGAACCAGGTTTTAAATTCCAGTGCACAAACCTTTTTTTTTTTTTTTCTTGGATGAAATGATAGACATCAAAACATTACTCATACCGATGATCATGAAAATGAGCTGCACTCAGACACAACAAATGTATTCAGACTTACCAATATACTCATTAAATGTGCCCACATACTGGAGAAATTACCAGTTGCAGTGGCATCCAGATGCAAAACTTCATCACTGCTGGGGTTTTCTCTTTCCATTTTAAACAAATCGAGCCAACAGTCGCACACAGATTATGTCGAATTTTTGACACAGCTCTAAACTTCACACAATTCAAACAGTACGTCCCAATATATCTCCATTCCGGGGTGAAAATTTTTGCCAGCAGCTCTTGATTGCTGAAAGTTTGAAGCCGATCCTCATCGCAGCACACTGTTCACCCATTTCAATGAGTGGATCACGCAGTGATTTCCATAGGAAACACTCCAGCTGCTCTGTGCAGACCTCTGCTGTTAAACACACACCATGATTTCATTTTCACCTTTAACACCTCCTCTTCTGCGCTAATATATCCACATGTAAGTAAAGGTAAATCAAGGGCATAATAATAATGAGCTTTTATAGTACAAACAGCTCTCAAGAGATTCTTTCTGCATCATCAAAAGTAATTAGGACACTAAATGATTCAGATTTCACTGGTCATCAGTGGATCAGTACGTGGATCAGTACGTAGAAATAGCACCTGCAAGGTTTATTGCTGTCTCATAGACACAGAATGGCTTATTGGGGTTGATTAATATTCCACAGAGAAGGCAGAGAAGTGGTGAAAGAAGCCGGAGCTGGCTTAGTCTTAGTAGCATGATGTGCACATCAATGGCCCTCTCAGAGCACTCCATTCAAAACAGAATGCACCCTTAAGATTCACAAAGATAGCAACATAATATAAATACAAACGACGCTACTCAGACAGTCAGTTCAGTTCAAATACATTGGGAGAAGTAAAAGTTCATTTAAATAATTGAAAAAGAAGCTTCCACTTGAAGCACTAAGTCATTTATATTATTTTTGTTAAATAGTATAGCAATGACTATAACAGTGTTATGGAGCAAATGAAGTGCACTGGAGTTCCTATCTGAATGGAGAATCACATGGGAGCATATAATAGCGTAGTCTGTCTATAAACCATATGCATTAATGCAAACAACAATATTGAGCAATGTAAAGCACTTTTTAAAATAAATGACACACTGACAAAACAAACATGTCGCATGTTCGTGTTCGACATTGTCGCTGTAATCACTGCAGATCCAGACTGGTTTGGGAAGAAGGGGGTTTAAGTGATGACCCTGCACAATCACCGGATATAAAGCCCACAAGATAAATCAGTGGCAGACTACATTGGTTGAAGAGTATACATAACAAACGGCGAAGCCGCCACAGGGTCATGGAAGCGAGTGAGGAGCAAAAGTTTAGTCTGAAACTGCTGAAGAAGTTTATGCTGGCTACAATAGGCAAGGTATCAGAACACACAGTGTATTGCTGTGTATGCGTAAGAGGATGCATAGACACAGACTGGTCAGAGTGCCCATGCTGACCCCTGTCCACTGCCAAAAGCACCTACTCTGGGCATATGAGCACCAGGGCTGGACTGTGAAACTGTGGAAGAAAGTGCCCGATCTGAAGAATCATGTTTTCTTTTACATCATGTGGATGGCCGGGTGCACGTGCATCGCTTACCAGGGGGAGAGACGGCATGATTGACGGTACAGGCAGTGTGATGTAATCACTGCAAAAATTTGTTTCTTCGAGAGAAACCAGAAAGAAAAAAAAAACAAAAAAACATAGCGAGACTATTTTTCTTCAGGCCTTTACATTTTAGATTTGTATTTGTATTGACTTTTGTTCACCAAGGGGACTAAACATTGTTTTTACCCTTTACTGGTCAATTAAAAGAAGACAGCTCACTAAAAGTGGCTAAGAATGCCTTGCATGTTTCTTCAGAGGGAAAATGCTGTCATTTAATACGGGCGGATGCTGAGAGAAAGGCATGGAGTAGACAGCTTTCTTCATAAAATGTTTCCTTCATTCCCCTCTCTGGAAGCATGCACATTCCTCCGCTGAGAGAGGCACAGGGGTCTCGTGGTGCCGCGCTCTGTGACTAGCTTGACTGTCCTCTAAAAGAGAACCATTCATTTGTTAAGTGACATGCCCTTGAGTCAAAGCTGCACGAAATCTGGCTGCTTTTCATCAGTTAAGAAAGGCAGCGGTGGCCAAATGAAAAGCACTGTACTGAGTGCGGCTGCACGGAGCCGCCCAACACAGACGCCCTCTAATAAACACCCCATTATGGCTTGATCACATGATCAATTCACATTCGCCAATGTGTAAGTCTTTCTTTTACATGCAAAAGAGATCCAGGGGAGGAGAGAGCAAAAGAAAAAAAAAAAAGGTCCATATAGATTAAAGAGCTGTATTTATGAACTGCATGCATGCAGCTGTAGGAGTTAAAAAGCCACTACAGAGACTATGTTTAAATAATTTATAATGGATGTTTGTGCAGACATTACTGCTTACCATCATCTGTAAAGAAAAAAGAAAAAAAAGAAAAAAAAAAAGAAGCATGTTTACATGTCATTTAACTGACAAAATTCTTGTTTTCCTTTAATCTTCCACAAAAAGGTCATGACTTTTAGCTGTCACCACACCAGTGACTGGGAGGGTAATATTAACAAATAATATTATAGCTCAAAAAGAGGAGAGGCAAGTGTCAGTCAGAAATATGTTAATACACAGAAATAAAATGTTACGATTTCTGATTCACGTTAATTGTATCTTGTTTCATCAGTAAATAAATTGCACCGTTTGGTCGTTTCTGCTGCAACTTTGCTATTCCTTATGAAACTAACCGATTAATGCTTAAATTTGAAATTTTACATTTACATTGTACAGACATTCGCTTGCTTGTGTAAAAAATAAAAATGTGACAAAGTGCTACTAAGTAATCACTTAATCTAGCATATTTTATTCCTTAAATAAGAGTTTTAACAAAATAATATATTTGATTGTAAATGAAATCTAGAGTCACATGTAGTTCAAAATAGTCAAATATTTACTGTTGTTTATCCAAGGTATAACTACACAAAATTTCACAACTTCACACCAATCAGAACAAACTTTGTGACATAATAATGATGCCACAGGATTTTGCAAATGAAGAGTAATCTGCCAAAGCTGTGACCTGCTGGTTATGAGGGTCCTGAAATGAGGAAACTCTGTCACATTAGCCTCGACAATGAGGAGTAAATTGAGCATGGCAGAGGCGTGAGAGGCTGAGCGGTCACGGCTAAGTAAGCAGCCCATCTATCTCCCCCTCTGTAGGGCTATAGGAACGACCCCATACTCCAATCACCCCCTGTTGCACCCCCTAAAGCTCCCCTCTGGATCTTCATCAGCATAATTTTAAAGGAAATGAGAGAAATGATGCAGTGTTTACAGACCTTGAATAATTCAAAGAAAACAAATCTCTTGTTCACTCAAACAAAATATTACCTTTGACGTACTTCTAGTAGCGTTTTGCCATCCAACTGCTCACATTGCAGGAGGAGAGTGTTGATTTTTGTTTTTTATACATTTTCTCATTAAATAAGATTTAATTAAGATGATCACCCAATCAGTACCTCATAATGCAGAATGAGGTGCTTGTGTAGGAATTTAACAGACACTGGCATGGAACGGTTGACATACTTATAGAGATGCTAAATTTGAAAACAAATTTCAGTGGTCCCAGAGCTGTAGATGATAACGTAAGCATGGCCAGGCTCTCAGGAGAGCAGCCTTGGAAAAGAACTGCAGGAGCATGAAAATAGATCCAAATTTTGTCATGAACAAAAAAGATGCTATTATTCTATAATGCATTCTATTATATATTATATCTTAAGGCACTGCATTATATTAACAGTTCATTCAGTACATTTAAAAAAAAATAACTTTAAAAATAACAAATTATGCTTAAAATAAATAGAACTGAATAGAACCAAATCAGGATCCAATCTGAGATTTCATGATGCAGTGAATCACTTTCAAAAGACTCACAATCAAATGAAATTGTTATTCTGTTGGAAATGTAAACCTCCGTCCAGTGTCTCTCGCACACCGGCTGACAGTTGTCACCCGGTGTTCACGCTCATCAGGCTCTCTAAGCGCAGGGGGCAGGGTCACTGATTGGAACAGCTATGACTCACTGATGAAGTATCACACAGAAATGACCTCTACCTGATTCCCTCACCCAGACACCCCCACCCCCAACTACCCACCCCCTCACAAGCATCTTCAATAAACAGATCTCTTCCAACTGAGAAACCAATATAGGAGCAGCTCTGGGACAAGCATAATAACCCTGAAACCTGGCTTTTGCTGTATTCCGTATGTACAGGGTGTCAAATAATTAGTATATATTATGTTTTAAATAAATGAGTGTGTTTTCACTTTCACTAATGTAATATATATAGGACTATGAAGAAAGCATCATTACACACTCATTTTGGGAATAAGGCCAAACCCCACTTATTTTATTCTCTTGTTATGATGTCAAGACTCAGCAGCTTTCAGACCGGTCATGTGTTTAAACTACCAATATGTGCTTTAACATTAGTTTACAATAAAAAGACAATACCCTAATTAGACAAAACCTACTTTTCTTTTATCAAGGAAGGTACTTCGATAAATGAGTACTAATAAATGGTTATCAACAAGGCCTTTGATGGTACTATGACTTAATTGAAAATCAACAATGAAAAACAACCATTCAGAAAAGGTGTCCCCAAACTTCTAAAGGCTGTGCATGTGGTTACTTGTAGTTAGCATATTATCTAAATCACACCTTGAGCACAGTGGAATTCCTTTTGTTTCAGGAGAGCCAAACCGTGAGGCTATCAGCTTTTGAGGAGTACAGCCCCGTCTCACACACTCAGCAAAACCTTGTCCTGCTAAGTGCGAATCAGTGTGAGGAAAGCCAGAGGACTCTGATCCAGACAGGCCTAATTATTTAAGAGCACAGACAACACAGCAGGAGGGCACCGTTCACACCTACGTTTGGCATTACTATATCTGTGAGGATAGATAGATAGACGCTTTATTGTCATTGTGTCAGTATAATGAGATGATGTTTGGGGCTAGACCGCAGATGCACACAGTAAAGATTTAGAAAAATAAAAATAAAAAAAGTAAAAATTAATATTCAGCTGAATCCTATAATACTGTATATCTAAAGAATGCCCCACCTACACATAAAGTGGACTCTGACCTTAACCTCAGTAATCAAAAGGCTCCTTCTGCTCTTTTAGTTTTCAACAAAAATAATCTGTGGTGAAAACAGCATGGAACCAGCAAAACCTCCCACCTCTCCAGATTTCCCAGTACTCCTATCAGCACATTTGGTCACTACAAAGAGATAAACACACACACACACACACACACACACACACACACACGCACACACCACCCCCGTGTGACTACCACAGTCACACACGAACACATCCCTGTGTCACTTCCAGCGGCTCATTTTTCATCCCCAGAGCCTCAAAGACAAGTTGCTTCAACAAATCAAACAATTTTTGATTCCAACATGCAGGAAATGATCCAAGTGAGGATCCTCAGGGCCGAATTCCAGCCACTGCTGTTGATTAGCTTGAATGAATGAAGACCACGGAGAGAGAAATGTTTTCACTTTACAAGTTAGGATCTCCATTCCACTCTGTGAGAGGAGACCTACATTCAAACTGCCTACAGGAAACATTAACTTCTTGAAATATGTATGCCAAAGCAGCTCCTTAATCAAGTACATGTGTTCTGATTCATTTTCTGTCTTCCTCTTAGGGCAACACTCAATCCATACATATGCACATGTCTTTATTTCTAGATTACAAATAATATGACACACATGTCCATTGATCGTTTAACCACTTAAATTTGCAAGGGTTTGTGTGCCCATACTTAAATTCTTCACTTTTAACTTGCATATTAGTTTTACAACAGTTACTGAACACTTCATTGAAATAATTCATAGCAGTTACTGGATTACTGGCCAGTTTTCCAGAACTAGATTAAGCCTGGACTGAATTCTAGACAAAACAGGATGCTGAAACACCACTGATACCACTGAGCTTAGTTCATCCAAGTTTTAAAAACAGCATTCTAAGTTTAGTTTTATAACTAAGTAGTAAACCTACAATTTAAGGGATGAAGAAGGAAAGATGCCATGAAAGCACAGACTGGACAGGAAATCATCGTACATTTTTCTCACAATCTCTCAAGTCACCACACTACTAAACCCACCAAGAAATCAGAGCAGAGTTAAAGGTCTGCTGGAACAAAACCAGCAAAGCCATGGGAATCAAGGTCTTGTTCCTCAAACAAGCATAAGCAAAGATATGAAACACGGGTCCACTTTGTAGAGCAGTCCCTCCTCTAACATAGCAAGAACTTTGTAGACAGAACAAGATATTATGTCTCTGTACCCAAAAACTACATTTCAGATCACAGTTAAAGACATCATGCTACAAAACACATCCTGCTGTCTTGTAAGTATTGAGATATGTAGTTTGAGGGAAGTCCTGCTCAGCTACATGTTGGCACTCAACAGAAAACTACACTCACCACTGCTCGTGTCTACCGGCAGAGCTGCTCTGTCATGGTTCCACTGTTTGAATCCTGTTTGAAACTTTTCCTCAGTGCTCTCTGAGAACAATGCATGCTGGAGGAGAGCAGGGGGGAGTGTCCCTCACGCATTAATCATGCAGGCAGCTGGCCAGCGGTGGGGAGCAAATGACGCTAGATAGACTCCAGGGTGGAGCTCTCTCCCTCTGTTGGACACAGCTCAGCTCAAACTAGCTGACGGGAGGCAGATGCCACGACCGCACTTTAATAAACTTCCGCTGACTTTCACTCCAAATGTGCATCTGTAGGAAAAATGACTAAGAGAATGAACGGGGGGTGGAGGAGATAAGATAACCCTGACAAAAGCTGAGAGGAGTTTTTTTTTTTAGATGACAACATCATGTCTTATGTTCCTCAATGTGCTGCAGGATTCATCTGCTGCTGAGTCTTACAATATAAAGAGAGACTAAAGACACTAAAGCAAAACACAGGAGACACAGCCTTTAGCTCTGTAGGAATGTGGTGCATCAAGCTTCAGTTTCCCATCAGCTTTAGTTTACCAGTCATCTGTTATAGGACATGAAATAGACAATGAAGATAATATACAATTTCAGATCCATGTACCAAATATCAGTTTTACCATCTCATAACACTGCACTGCTGCTGAAAGTTCAATACATTCAATATAAAATCAATTCAGCAGACAATAATGCAACTACTGCACAACTTTTAAAAAGTTACATAGCAGTTATATAACTGGTTGTAGTTATAAAATAAAATAAAATAAAATAAAATAAATGTCCACAATGCCTTATACTTGCAAAGAACTGATGCAATAATAGGATGGACACTGATGAGAAATTATTATAAATAAATCAGGAAACAAAGCAGTCTTGCTGTTATCAGAATGCTAGAAATGAACTAATCCATACACCTCCTGGTGTCTTTTAAATCCAATTGCTTAAAGGTACAGTATATTACTACAATTACTACAACATTTTAGCAGTACTACAGGCTGATTTGTGATTTGTTCTTCAACTCTGCCACTAGATGGCAGCCCATGGCAAGACTATGTAACTCTACTAGGTATGTGGTGGGTTAATGAACAGGTAGCAAATCCCTCTAAAACACAGCATCCTCTTTCGAATCCAGCTGGGAATCTCCCTAAAACGAATACATTAATATCATCTGCTACTGATTTTTGACTGCAACGTTTTGTAACATGTAGAATAGTCATGAATTTGATACAGACAGTCACATTTAGGTCATTATCATTGCCTGTATTCTGCCATAGCCTGAGAGGTACAACACTGTTTGACCTGTCACAGTTGTTTGTTTCCACTATCCATCATGTAATCTGCATTTAAGAATAAAGCTGCTCTGGTACATCACGCATATCCACAAATGCATGATCTATAGATGGCCTCCTTCTGCAGGCCGACCCCCAGTTCGTTGGGTTGAGATTAAGAGTAGTGCTCTTAGCCCTGACCTAACCCCTGTTGTAAGGAATTATAAAATCAGAGTGCAGATGGGAACAGATGGGAGGGGGTAGGTAGCAGGGTGTGTGTGTGTCTGGTGTGTGTGTTTGTGTGTGTGTGTGTGTGTGTGTGTGTGTGTGTGTGTGTGTGTGTGTGTGTGTGTGTGTGTGTG
>JBBJLS010000001.1:31551090-31590063 GCA_037577275.1 Bryconaethiops microstoma
TGTGTGTGTGTGTGTGTGTGTGTGTGTGTGTGTGTGTGTGTGTGTGTGTGTGTGTGTGTGTGTGTGTGTGTAATGGGAACATACCAGAGGGCACAGCAGGGCCAGAAAGGGCATTGTTCCACCTCAGTGCCTTGTGCTGGCTTTTACCTAAGTACACTTTCTTAACCCTCTCCCAAATCTGCCCAAATCCTCCTTTACCGTGGCACACTCTTACTTCACCTGGCTGGACACCGGCCTCTGAGAGGTTGTGTGAAGAAACACCAGTAAACCACACATCCCATATGTTCAGTTAAGCCTATACAGCTGAACATACAAAGAGGCTCACTAACTGCATGTGTTGGGACAAAGAAATCGAGTCAAGAAATGCAGCAGAGTTCTGAAGCAAGACCATAGCAAGTCATGTCTATGATGGCTTTCACTTCTTATGATGATTCAAGATTCAAGATAACTCTCACATGCACAGTTATACACAAATTATGCAGTGAAATGCAAACCTGAATATAGAACACAGAAACAGAATAAAGAGTAGAACAATACACACAAATATACACACATGTAAACAACAAATTTTATATATACAAACTATGGACTAAATGTATCTGAATGTTTACAAAGGAGAAAAATAGAATTTGTGCAAATTGTCACTGATGAACAACCACATTTGTGCTTTCAATCACATCACAAAAAAATATTTGTTTTCAGATGTACCCTTTGCACAATAACTGTAGAAAAAGGAACAGTAATTAAAGCCCATGTAAGAGGATAATCATGTTTAAAAAGGACAATCATGTTTAGGTATTTGCCTTGAATATCTACCTCATCACTAATTCACTGCAGGGGCCAAAGATCAGACAGTGCTTCAACACAGTACTGATGGCGCCCCCGCCCCCACCATTTAAATTTCTTTCCCCATTTTAAACTTTTGAATGTACAAGAAAACGACTACACATACTACTTGTCTCTGAAATATCCCCATTTATCAGGCCCTTTATTTTTTTTAATTAAAAAAAAAAATCGGATGAAAAGCTTAATGCTGAATGCTGCGGAAACTATAACCCTAGTAAAGAGAAAAGCAGCGGGAAAAGCTCTGCTAACCATCTCTAAGTGCTGGAGTTTAAACCATGGTTGACCTTGTAGACAACACAGAGGCCTCAGAGTGCCCAAAGTAGTTCAATCAGACAGCCAGGTGAATTCTGACAAGTCCCTGCAGAGAGGTGAGATAAAATCGAAGGGCAGTTTGTGTGGAACTGTCATACACACAATCCCACAGCCTGACACACTGCCCCGCTGAGGCAGGCTTTGACAGAGTGAATCACATGAATGATTCCAACTCTTCCATTTCATCTTTCTCATGGAACACCAGTATTGCTTTTTCTCTTTATTTATATGGATTCAGTGCCAAAAATGATGCGAAGGGAGGCCTAGAATAGGAACCATCTGAGATAAAGGCACATTTTAAACTGAGAACTACAGCATGTTGTTGCTTTACAATGGGAATGCATATGGAATGCATATGGAATGAGGCTGATGTTAGTCATATGCTGGGGGTCTGGTCACACTATCTGGCGCTGGTTGTTCTTCTAAAAAAACAATAGAGCGTAAACTTAGCGAACCGTAAAGAAGCACACAGAAAGAGAGCACAGAAACATCAATTTGTAACAGACTATAATTTCTTCAAGAAACTCAGTCCTTCATGTTTTAAAAACCACTTGCCATCTTTCTTGACTTCACCGTGCACCCCATATTTTGTTCACTCAAATCCCTCAGCAAACTCACCAGACATTTCACAATGTAAATGGACTTCATAAGCTAAAGTTAATGAGCTTATAACTGTGTTGCCATTAATTGAAGATTGCATGCAGTGAATGGATAGACAACATACGAACCTTTATTCTGAAACAAAAGGTGGCCCAACATCGTTCTCAGCCACTGGTGAATATTTCATTCAGATGCAAGGAATCATGTCATATGTCTTTATGCTCACTTAATTCTCCTATTGTGTTAATTTAGGTTTAACACTCTGTGTTCCCGGTCATTTTTGACCTACCAGGGAAACTACCAGGGAAACTGAAGCTCTGGTACCTCCAGTTTGGGCTGTTACCCAGACTCATGTGGCCGCTGGCTATGTATGAGGTCTCGCTAACCCATGCCTATCAGATGGAGAGGCTAGTGAATTCTCACGTCAGGAAATGGCTTGGACTTTCAAAATGCCTAAACAGCGTTGGACTCTACAACAATGGAGCACTGACACTGCCCATCTCTAGTCTGGTCAAGGAGTTCAATGTGAAGCTAGACATGTCAATCAAGGACTCCCAGGATCCCGAGGTGAGAGGGGTCACTCCTACCCTAGCAACAGGGAAGAAGTGGACCCCAGATACAGCTGTACTACATGCCAAATCTGCTCTCCTCCATCATGACGTAATGGGCCACGTCCAACAGGGCAGAGGAGGCTTTGACCTAGGAATGGTAACACCTCTCTGGCAGAAGGCATCTGCAACCAAACGTCATGCAACCATGGTGGTGCAGGAGGTACGGCGATAGGAGGAAGCAGCTAGACGCTCCAGGGCCATAGCGCAGGCCAAACAGGGCCGCTGGATGAGATGGAAGTGTGTCGAAAAGAGAAAACTCACATGGATTGAAATCTGGAGCATGGAATCCAACAGGCTGAGCTTCATTATCTGAGCCACATATGATGTGATGCCATCTCCTACAAATCTGCAGCTGTGGTTTGGAAAGGACCCAGCTTGTCCCCTGTGTACAGTCCCAGCAACACTCAAGCACATCCTAGTTGGCTGTAGGACCAGCCTCACTCAAGGCAGATATACATGGAGACACAACCAGGTCCTCAAGTGTGTAGTCGAGAAACCTGAGTGCAAGAGGGTATCCATCAACGCCCAACCTTTCACCAAACAGAATGTGCGCCGGCACCCACCAGCATTTACCGGGAGGGGGACAAGTGGCGGACTAGCCCCTCAACCCCGGGCCCACTGAATATAGCCAGGGACTGGCAGATGCAAGCTGACTTGGATCGAAGGCTCATTTTCCTCCCAGAGGGTGTAACAACCACCCTGCGCCCAGACCTCGTCCTCTGGTCTAATTCCTACCAACTTACTTACATCATCGAGCTGACAGTGCCATGGGAGGATGCCATCGAGGAGCATAAGTATGCCAACTTAGCGGCTGAGGCAGAGGACAGAGGCTGGAAGATCAAGGTGCGTCCGGTGGAAGTGGGCTGTAGGGGCTTTGTAGCCAGTACAACAACAAAGCTCCTTAAGGAGGTTGAAGTAAGAGGACAGGCTCATTGACAGGGCATCAAAGAACTGACCAGCACCACCAAGAGGACCAGCCACCGCTGAGAGGACCAGCCACTGCTGAGGCACACAACTGATGATGTGTCCCGCTGATAAAGCCTTTTATCAGCCATCTCTCAACAACTCTTCTCCTCTATCTGAAGTGATGCAAACACTAGGGATTGTAACATCTAGTCCTTTCAATGAATCCATAAATCCATGATAATATATATATATGACTACCTAATGTTGTGTTGGAACTTTCTACTAACTCAAATTTATGTGAACATTACAGGTTTTGAACTACCATTTGCTATTTATGGCTTGCAGGCCTCCTTCACCTAAGGTAATACAAAAATATCATATATTATTTTGATAGTAACACATACTAAGATGAAGTTACTGGTTGGTAAACATTTCAATGTTTACCAAAAAATAATGTTTTTAAACCATTTAAATTTTCTTAAAAAGTGGCACAAAACAACATCTGCCGTGTTCCTGGTCAAAAGTGACTAGTATGATTTATCTACTAAAGAAAAAGGACAAAGTATTTTTGTGGTTGCTAAGGTATAAAAGGTGGTTGCTATGGTGTCAAAGTGGGTTGCTAAGTAGTTTTTAGGTGGTTGCTATAGTTTAGGAGGTGGTTGCTAAGTAGTTTTTAAACAGTTGCTGTGTGTAGGAGGTTGTGGCTAAGGAGTTTCTAGATGGTTGCTATCAGACAATGTGGTTGCTCAGGAGTTTCTAGATGGTTGCTATCAGACACAATGTGGTTGGCTCAGGAGTTTCTAGATGGTTGCTATCGGATACAATGTGGTTGTTAAGTAGTTTCTAGGGAATTGCTATGGTGGATGAAGTGGTTGGTAGGGAATTTTTAGGTGGTTGCTGTGGTATACAAAGTGGTTGCGGGGATGTTGCTAGGTGCTTACTGTGGCGTAGGATTTGTTTGCTAAGTAGTTTCTAGCCAGCTTCTATGTGTAGGAGGTGGTAGCTACAGAGTTTCTGGATTTTTGCTATGGTATACAAAGTGGTTGCTAGAGTGTTGCTATGTGCTTGCTGTAGTGCAGGAGGTGGTTACTAAGCAGTTGATCAGCAGTTGCTATGGTGTTGGAGGTGGTTGCTGGGAGTTTCCAGGTAGTTGCTAGGGTGTAGGACTTGTTGATTGGGGAGTTTCTATGTGGTTGTAAAGGTACACAAGATGGTTGCTCAGGTGAAGGAAGTGGTTGCTATGGAGATTTTGGGCGGCAGGCCAATCTCAAAATTTCTTCAAAATTTTTTCATTTTATTTGAATGAACTGTCAACGATTGTGGTTCCCATGTAGTAAAAATTGAACTGGAGGTAGGTTCCTGTGGGGGGGAAAAGGGGACAAAATATAATAAAAATTCTCAAATATTTTTTAATGCATTCCAGTGCCTTGTGTAAACAAAGACATGGAACCTTATGAAAATCCGATGAAATTAACTACATTTTCTAGAGAGAAAATGTGAAAATCGGTCAGATTTGACCGGAACACAATAGGAGGGCAGCTGAGTGGACAGGCATCCCCAAAGAGGCTCTCTGCGATCTGCCACACACACTTGAGCTTTGCGGCTAACGTGCACTATCACCCACTCTTCTTCTCCCGAGCTGCTGTCAATCATGTTGAACACAATGGCTCTGCTGAACTGGCAAAATGGCAGCAGTTTAGCCCTCCCACACATTGAACTTTCCTCAGGGAGGCAGTAAAGACATAGACTAAAGACATATAGCTATAATATACCTACATTCTGCAAGTCACTCTAAAAAGCAGAGGTTACAGAGATTTAAATCCCCTAAGATTTAAACCACTTTACCAGAGCAGACCTGAAGACTTGATTAGACTTAGTTAATATCAGCAGAAAACACTGGATCACATATTGGTGAATTAATTCTTAATTCTACCATGAAAAAGTACACACACACTGTATGATCATGTTAGCTGTGTATTTTTTTCTGTGGGGTAGAACAATGTTTAAGTGAAAGACAGTGTTTTTTAGATCAGGGCTACTAAACCGGAGGGCTGGTATCTAACACAGACTCCTTCAATTAATACTTTAATTAAAAATAGCTATCTTTCAGGCAGTTGTAAGAAGGGTAGACACAATATATCAACCCTTATTCTGAAACAAAAGAGGGCTGAAGAAGGCGTAAAGCAAATTGAGTGCTATGCTAATACATGTAAATTGTGAAGAATGTTCAAATAACTTTACAGTGACCTGCAGATTCCCTGTTTATCAGTCAAATTATAATCACTAAGGTAATTCACTGATGTACATTTCAATCAATTTATTTCTAATACCTTAAGTGAGTAATCAAGACAGCCCAGAATATAGTAATTTAAGGCATCAGCATTAGTTAAAACTGCCAATATCAGTCTTAGTATTGGCATTAGAAAGGAAAAGTGGTATTTTGCCAGCTGTGCTTTTAGACAGCAGACATCAGTTATCATTTGTGAAACAAAAGCATGGTGTAACTCAGTCCTAACTTGTAGAGCATTAAAACACACTGAGAAATTCTGTCAAAAATGCAGTGTCTAAAGATTCGATCCATACCACATTTGCATAGGCTTTTTTGTTTTGGTTTGAATTTGACTAAATTATGTGTGTAATTTAGTCAAATTCGACGCCTTAACTCCTCCGCTTTTTGTTGAACTGATGCAAAAATTGCTCTGGCTGTCTCTTCAGCGCACTGCCTCTGACACCCTGATGCTGCAATAAAACAGGTCCCAGAACAATCTTTACACATGCTCCTTCTGCTCCACAACTGCTTACATTCCTGAATATTCAACAAACGAGCTGGGTCTGTTTCCGCTCTCAGGTAGTATTTGACTTACTTGTCTGCCCTCCTTAGCTGCACATGGTTATGTGTGCTGGAGTTAGGCTTACAGAGCACTTACTAAGGGCAAGAAAAATGTAAAGGAAAAAAATGAGAAAGTGAAACATGTGGAAGCCTAAAGCCTGATCAGTCTCACCACTATGACATTTGAAATTCACATTGAACACCACTGGAGTAGCATTCTACACATGACACATTTCGATCCATACCACATTTGCATAAGTAGAAAGGGCTATTTTGTTATGGTTTGAATTTGACTACATTACTTGTGTAGATTTGTTTTGCAGAATGGGGGAAAAACTTTCAATCTCAACACAATTTAAAAACATTTTTTTTTACCTCTGGCACAGTGGTTAGCCTTGTTGCTTCACAATGAGAAGGTCCTGGGTTCAATTCACGGCTGTGTTCGCCAGGGGCCTGTCTGTGTAGAGCTGTATGCCTTCCCATTTATGCATGGGTTTCTGCCAGGAGCTCCAGTTCCTCCCACAGTCCAAAGACTTGGATATCAGGTGGACTTGGGAACTAAATCACCCCTAGATGTGACTATGTGAATGAATGTGTTTGTCTGTGCTTCTGCTCTTCGATGGTTCAGAAAAGTGAGGTATTCACATTTCTTGACATCGGAACAAATAAGAAAAAAAAATAAATAAATATATATATATATATATATATAACATTTAAAAGTAATTAAAAAGAATTTTTAAAAAGTAATTAAAAAAAGAACGGAATTATTTATTGTGTAATTAAATATGTAGTGACAATTACTTTTGAATAATTGGCAGTACATTTGTCTACTTCAGATCTGACAACCATCTGGAGCCAAAGCTCAAAAGCTTTAGTGACGACATGATTCATGACAGGATCATAAAAGTTCAAAATTAGAACCCTATATGAGAAATGGGGTCCTTTACCCAGAGGAACATGATCTATTTAGACAGTTGTGCTACTCACCCCATATCATCGCAGATCTTGAGATCAAAGTGAATTAGCCCTTGTCTCAAGCATGTCAAAATCCACATCTGAAACAAAATCCTCCTCCTTACAACTGCCTGAAAGATGACTAGTGTAAACCACTGAATGTAACCGGCAGTTCGCTTGTATGTCACACAGAAGGGGCTTCACTGCAGGAGTGTATGTCAGGCTTGATGTCTTCCGTAATTACGAGCTGTGGCAGGGTGATTACACGTACATCATTGTAGGTCTCTTCAAATAAGAATTGTGCTGATTATCAGGCCTAATTAATGAATGTCCTGGTGTAAAAACTTCAGCCAGTGCTTTGTGTTACAGCCTCTACATTGAGTAATGAGCACTTCATCAGTGTCTCGCTTCAAACTGTCAAATCGCAAAACTGTGTGAAAATGAATAACTCCCCCATATAATTATAGTGATGGAGCGCCATTCTGTAAAACAATTAAAAATCTGTCACGGGACTGCAGGTTGAAATAGCGCTGTGTGGTATCCAACAAGACTGTGAAACATAAAAGATTCTGCCATTGTTGTCAGATACAGTAATTAAACTGGCTGAAAGAAGTCTTAGATTCAAATCCCAAAGGTACAGTTCTGAACCTTAAAGGAATACTTCCGTACTTTTTTTTTTAGCCTAATTGACCACATCTGTAGCTTACCATGAAAAAACAAATTATCACTATATTAGTAAAAGTACAGAAAACCTGTTGACTAAAAACACATATATAAAGAAGTAGATACTGAAGGAGTTGCCCATGTGCCTATATAACAAGTGTGTTTTGAGACCATGGTGTTTAAGTGCTCCTTTTCCAAGTCCATGGACATGTGCCAAAATTAATGCCAGTGGTAACTGAAATACTTTTTAAAGTAAATATAAAAAGACCATGAATGGAAGCACATGGGGCTTGTTTTTGACTTGGCTGTATTAGGAATAGTTCAGTTACCCCTGACAGCATTCTCATTTCAGTATGTTTCCCCAGCCAAATCCCAGACATCTCTCTCTTTTTAAAACCCCACTTGCTACCCTGGCCCTCTCTGCAAATTCTCACCATTGTTCGGCTAGGGAAATCCTGGTTGTCTTTTAAAAAAAAGGGCCTCTCTCTCTCACGGTGGTTTTGGGGCCACATGGGGCCCGCTCTTAATCTGTCTGTGGCTCCATAAGCCGCCTTAACTCCACCTCTTTTTGTTGATCTGATGCAAAAACTGCTCTGGCTGTCTTTTCAGCGCACTGCCTGAAAAAAAAAAAAATGAGAAAGTGAAACATGTCGAAGCCTACAGCCTGATCAGTCTCACCACTATGACATTTGAAATGCACATTGAACAGCATTGGAGTAGCATTCTATTCATGACACAAGTCATTTAGACTATAATTCATCACTAGAAACATGTTGAAAACATTGCAACAAAACTCCTCATGTGTGTAAGTACGGATGCATTATTCGGGTACAAATGCACCATAATGGGCCATAACGAGGTAGCACCGTGCTGCTCTGATTGAATATGCCTCATGAATCATGAAACAGATTGATTTTTCTATCGATACAGGACCACCCCTTCCTTCCCATGTGGGCAATTTACAGTAGGGTGCCTAAGTGTCAGGTTTAAATAGCCAGGAGAGCCCAGCTGGCAGCTGCATCAATACAAACTCATCCATCCACGCTGCAGACTGCTCCACATTAACCAGCCAGAGCAGCGGCCACAGCTCAGATCCATATGAATAAACCTGCTGACACAGAAACCTGCCACAGCTCCTGAGGCTTCCTCACTGAACAGTCAAACGGATGAAACAGCCATCTTATTACATTTCGCTTTACAGGAAATACACCAGGGAATACTGACAGCAGCATATAAAATATAATCTATCTAAATCATCCCTTGATAGAAAATATATTACAGCAATGAATAATTCATGGTCCGAAGCAGAAAACAAATGGAAAATTAAAAATGGAATCATTAGAGTTATGAGATATCGGTCTCCATTTAGCCTCCCCAGATTAGTGGGCACAGATTAAACGGACGGATTAAAATGAAAGTGATTAGATGGAATTCCTGAAAACTTGGTGCTTTTGAGAAGAGATATTTTGTCACGTGTAAAGCAGACATTTCTGTAGCATTTTTCGAGATTTGTGTGGGTCAATGTACCAGAAACATGACCATTTTCCAACCTCTCTTTACCCCTTAGAATGAAGTATTCTTGTTACTGTAGCCTTATCACTGTAAACGACTATACGTAAATTACTTCAGCTCTGATTGACTGTCCTGTTTTTGTGCCTCATTCAAAAAGCCATCTGGGCTGAAACACTCCTTATAATTTTGGTGGCAACAGGAGAGATTGAATAGGTGAAAAAAAAAAACAGATTGCGTTTTCGTTTCCAATATCAATACAGATCTTGAGTATCGTCTGATACCAGCATGAATTCAATATATTTTTAACACTAAGCTTTAAAATAAGCTTTTTAATTTGTAGCACTTCACTTAAGATGAGCACCTAAAAGTAGGCTCATGCTCAAACTACTCAAACGTTCTACCACCCCTGTTATGCACAGCCAACATCACACAATCTGAGCGTGTGCTGGTTGAGGCCAGATTTGTTACAGGATGCATTCGAATTCACTATTTATTTCCAACTGTTTTGGCTAATATCTGCCTTATACCAATAGCTGCTATTGGAGCAATGCTAATCTTCAATATATGTAAATGTGAAGAAAAAACAAGTATGGCTGTTTTTGCAGCCTAATATACATATACAGCATACCTGAACTGGAATGAAAGTGGTATACATTAAACTTTGTGTTTGAATATGGTCATTCATCTTTTCTTTAATGATCATGTGTAGAGTTTTGGATGTTAAATAAATGGTGGCCTGAAAACAAAAACTTGATGAAAATAATTTATAATGTTATAATTAGATAAATAACCATACAGGGCATTTTGAGCTTTACAGAGATGTGAAATGCATCCTCCGAATACGGCTTCTGATTCATGGTCATGATGGTAAAAGTTTTGTGGTATCACATAATCCACTGTGCAAAAAAATAAACCTCTTTCCCTGAGAATCACTATTTAAAGCAGCTGTGGCTGTCTGCGTGTACTGAATCACACCACTGACAGACAAATGGTTCTGTACACCCTGAAACACGGAAGCTGTCAGTGACGAGTGCTGGGCCGGTGCTCTACATGCTTTGTCTTTTTATAATGAGTCTTTCCATCTCTGCGTCCCTTCAATACTGGGAGCACAGCGGGAGTGGCAGTCGAGGCAGACTGAAATTTCAATTACCCTGCAGCAGGCCTCATATGCTCTCAGCCCTTATATGTGCTACCTTTACACCATACCTTCTCTTTCGTATCAACTCCCATCTCTTATTCCCTCGCCAAGTCCAACTACTAAGACTAACACCAGTCAGATATTGTTGCTGTTGTGAAACAGTAACTTTATATGGGGTCATTCTAAATGTACATTAACATTAACAGTCGTGTTGGATCATTTCTACAGACCCATCCATCATGAAATGTTCACTCAATATAAAAGGCAGCTGCCATTTTTAAATGACGTAAAATCAATAAATAAGAGACAATATATTTAGACAAAAATGCCACAAAACAGATGTGGCAAAGTGAGGTGGCTGAGTGTTAATTTAAATAAAGGCTTTGCAATAAACCTGCCGCTCAGAGAGCAATCCCCTACCGAACTGGGGCAGAGAATTAATCTTTAGCTGTATTGGATCAGCGTGGATCTATAAAGTAACAGCGGGCCAAAGACAAGAGAATTCTGAGCCTCACTGCCTGCCAGCCAGACGTCCTGCGGAGAGCGCTTAATAACATCTCTCTCAGCCAGATTCCTTCAGTTCCATTCAACAGTTCCTCTACATTTAAAGCACATCTCTGATGCAAACTCCACATGAAAAAAGTTCATGCTGAGTGCAGAGAAGAAAAAAAAGAAGAAGAAGAAAAAAAAAAAAAGCTGGGTACCACTTACACAGAAAAAAATGCCTGTATTTGGGCATAATTAGAAATATTGCACATTATATATATCTCTCAATAATCATGTACACAGACAGAAAAAACAGGGATGAATGTAAATCATAACAGAGACCCACAAAGAAAGCAGAATTGGATGATATGTTCTTCAAACAGTTTTTTTTTTTTGCATTTTCGGTTGAAAAAAAAAATTCATTCTGTTACATTCGTTTAGCTCCCATAACTACGCTGCTGTCGCACACACGTCTTATTTTAGAACCAACTTTGGCACTTTATTGTAGATCAAACTAATCTGACAAACTCCCTTTGCTGACAGATGCTTGATGTAGTAAATAGTTCTTGTCAAAATAGTTATTATTTATACTAAAACTTTTTTTTTTTTGGTCAATGCATTTTGTCAGGTAACACACACCACGCGCATACATATGTGCACATGAATCAGCTTGCACTGCAGCTGAAAGAGTGTCAGACCGATTTCAAACCGAATCAGATTTGTAGAGTGACATGTTGACTGGCAGTTCTGGCCTGAGGAATAAACTATTATGTCTTAATGAGTTAATTTCACTTTTATGGTACGCTGGTGGTGGTTCTGTGGGTATCTGGTTCAACCATAACCACAGCACAGCAGAGGTGACCAGAAATAATACAAATTTCAAATGAGATGATTGATCTTAGCACATCGGGTTCTAGTGCATGTTCCAGTGAAAACTAGAGTACTGACACTGAAAACACAGATCAAAGCTCATCTATACTGAACAAGACATGCTTTTCACTTGCAGTAGCCCTGCTCGAGCTTTACCAGGACTTTTATCCAGTAAGAGTGGGATGTTGGGCATTTTCACAAGTCTGACTAATTTCAGAGTGAATTACTTTCTTTAACTGTCAGAACTCGGAGCATCCTCAGTAATAGCTTTCCCATTCAGGTTGACGGCAACGGAATCACAAAATGTGCCGACAGCCACGGCCAAGTGCTACATTGTTATGAAGTGTAGCGCCATCTGTGTACCACTGGCAAGTACATCTGGGACACGATGTTTCAGTCTTGGCCTGGATAATCTGGAGAAATTTCCCTGTTACAATATGACACTACAAATCAGACGGTCAAATTCTGACAAATTCTGGAATGACTCCAATCAAGTCAGAGGCCCGCCAACAGACCTGAAAAAAGTACAGGTGTAGGATGAGAAGATTTCAGAGAATAATGCTGCCCGTCAGAGGAAAAAATGGAGCATGTTGTACTTGCGCTATTAAGTCCTGAGGGGGAGTTATACGAGGAGAACGAAATCAAGCTCTAGCCCAGTGATCACAGCGCTGGACGAACAGTGAGGCCACAGCTGTGTAATTATAACTTTTCCACCAGGATGCTCCCACTGATTAGCAATCAAATAAAAAAAGTGTTCGCAATCACTCTGTGCTGAAAACAATGGAAAAACAAAAACAAGGAAGAGCTGATGGACTTCGAGTGGCCATTCATCATTCTGACACTGCTGTCGCTGCAAGTGTTTGGGGAATGAGTCTTGAGGTTACCTCAAAGCATCCGAGTGCACAAGGGCAGGCTTGCTTTCAGGACAACTCTTATTCGTAGCATCCAAAATTAAAGAAAGTGAGAGGAAAAAACGGAATCAGCAGCTCTAGGCTTGTCTCATCCTGATGCATCTAAATATTTGAGCCAGTAACAAGGAGTCTGAACAGACTGGGCTGGAGATATGAACACTATGCTCATCAAAATTTTGAAGGCTTTACCTCATGCGAGCATAAAACACGCTCAGCCAATGCAGCGATCACTCATAAAATACTTTATCGCTAACACTATCATTATTATTTTGTTATTAAGCAATACTGATATTTCAGAAGGCTGCAATATGCAAATCAGCCTCTAAAGGAGCGCTGTGTGCATTTTGACCAATCCCATTTTCATCACATGATCCAGCAAATGCCATTAAAAGTTTTATGTAGCAATATTTAATTGCAATATTCAGAATATTTACTGACACCTGTAGCTCTAAACGAATGCCTGAAAGGGACCGCATACATAATTGGAAGCTATGCAGTGCATTAAGATTAGTGCAATTAATTTGATCCAACATCCTCTCTTCACCCAGCTGACGTAAAGACCTGCTGCAATAACAAGTTAACAGTCCTGTGAGTAATAAACCTGAGGCCGTGCTTAAGGGCGAGTCTAGCAGGCTTCTAAAAGGGCACAGGGGAGTCATTTGACCTTGAGTGTAACGTGAATATTTGCCTTTAGGGTTCCTGCTTCACCACTCTGCCTATTAAACACTCTCTGGCCTTTGACGGAGGTCCCAAGGAGAGACAGCGAGCTACACCGGTATATGGGTACTAAAACACAGCCTATATCGTCTAATGACCATAATATCTCATTGTTATCTCATGTATTTGGGAGATATAAAATGGCGAATGAGATGTGAGAACCTGAAATGTGTAAATGAAATCCAAAGTCCTTGTTTAATCATTTAAATTGACATTTGCAAGGTAACTCCCAATTTAACAGCCTGTCCTTTGGGTAATCAAGTGTAAATAATTAAAGCAATAAAAAACTGAATACAAAAATGATCACAGACAAAAGGATAAATCTTCTTAGTGTGCATATACACAAAACTGACTGCCCCATAGCACTGTTTGTTGTTTTTATGGATTATTTGCAGAGCCAGAGACAAATCCTGTTATTGGAATAGTGTTGAAATTACAGAACAACTTGATTACACATTTGTGATCATACAAACTCATTTTATCCAACTGTGTAAAATAACTAACGCTTAGCTATGTCACAGCTGCATTAAATGGGCATTGTTAAAATTATTATGATCACAATACCAATACTGATACCTAGACTTTGACTTTGACAGAACTTTAGCTTATAAAGTCCACATTAACAATATTACCAGGTCTGCGTATTTTCATTCTCGCAATATAAACCGTCTCTGTCCCTTCCTCCCTCCTAATACTAGTACTACTAGAACTAGTACTGTCATCCTTGTTCATGCTCTGGTAACATCAAGCATTGATTACTGTAATTCTATATTGGTCGCTCGCCCGCCCCCCCGCACCTGACCTGTCTGATCTGTTACATGTTTATACAGCTGTTCGTACTCTTAGGTCTTCCTTCGCTTGTCCACCACGGGGTTTAGGTTCTTTAGCTTTGTCGCACCCCGTCTTTGGAACTCCCACCCTCTGAACATCGCCAGCATTGATTCACTTCCCACCTTCCAATCCAGATTCAAAACTCATCTTTTCAAACTTGCTTATTTCCATTAATTTATTACTGTATCACTTGCGGTTTTGCACTTCTATGATTACTCATGAATTTTGTTCTTTATTAATTTATTTTCTTGTTATGGTTTGCTTCTTTGATTTTTTAAGGTGCCCTTGAGTGCCTTGAAAGGTGCCCTTAAATAAAATGTACTATTATTATTATTATTATTATTATTATTATTGACACTAGTTCCGATATAATACTTTTTGATACCTCTTTAAAAACCTTCTTGCACTTACCTACACATAGAAAGTGGATTTGCTTATACCAGAATTGAGTGTGAGACCCTAAAAGAGAACATGGTAATGAAGTGCTGATATCAACATGCACACAGGTTGCAATTTAGACAGCCAGTGCAGATTCTGGAAAAATTGTGTTTACTGACTCATAGATGCAGACAGGACCAGCTGCTTAGGCAATGAAATTTGGTGAATTATGTTTTTTTTAGTCTTCTGAAGCACTGAAGCTATTCTGCTGATACTTTAAAGTAATTTTACCCAGTCCTACTCACTGCACTTCATAAATTCTTTATAGCACTTGCTTAAAAATGCAAAACACACTGATTATTGATATCGGTATTGCCCACAACAGGGTTATCGTTATCAGCCCAGGAATTGGTCAGTACATTCCTAGTCAGGGCACTTGTGGACTTCTTCCCCTCACTGATTCAATCTTTCTACAAGAACGCATGCACAGGACACACTGAGCAATAGACAGAAGCTAAATGACAGTCTATCAGATTTGTTGCCATCTCAGTTCATTTCAGCTTCTGCTCCGTCTCCCTTCATAAACCACAGTACAGCTGATTCTGAATGATGGATTTGAAAAAGCATCTTCTAAAAGGAAGAGACTCCACTGTGGCTGGACGTAACTTACTGCAGTTCTGCACAGCGTTATCTTGCAGATCAGCCTGCATTGATTGGAAAGGCAGAAGGACAGACAAGATGCATAACAGTAACTCACTGCTCTTGGCATGGACCACTATTTGTTCTCTTTCTTCCCCAAACAACTCATGCTCTATAAAAAATGCATGTCATGAAGATGATATTATTATCTTTGAACCCTGGAGCCATGAAAGCATGTACATGACTGGACTGCATTTCCCTTAGACTAAGCTGCACAAGTCATGGCCTTGACACAAACACTGCGTTACTCAAAGCTGCAAAGTGCTGAGGTGCGAGAATAATGTTAAAGCAGATTGCACTATTGCAATAATGTTGAAGAAACTGATCATTTCCCCCCATTCAATCAAATTATATAACCGAGCAAAAACATTTTGGTGTTGATGCAGGTTTTCCACAGAAATTCACCTATCATTGTGGTTCAGTTTTGTAGCTCAAATATTATTTAGGCATGAGAAATCTATTCCCAGGCAATTTTAAAAAGAGCTGAGGGAGAACCACACTATTCTGGCTCCTGAACGAGCAAACATGATATCTTGAGAGCTCTGACGCCTCCTTTTCCAATCTCGATCTCATGACAGGAATTGCTTGAATTTCTTATGAGTGGTTGTAAGGATCTACCTTTGACTGAATTCATCAGTACAAAATATACACATTCACTTTCACACATGCAGTGATGATCATTACGGCCGTGCATCACTTATCAATAGGATGAAAAAGAAATGCGATCAGAAACGCATCTGTAACAACATGCCAACCCTCTGTGAACAGCATGATTTGACTGCTAGAAGAAACTTCAAACATCTAAAGCCAACAGCTAAAAGCCATTTTCTTCAGTCTACAACTGTCTCAAATGCATCCTAAATCAGGGGGAAATGGCCTGGGAGGATTCCAGGAATTACAACGCTATACACGCCAAGAGAGAATCAGACTGTATCAGAAAATAAAACACATTTCCAAAACAGAAGCAGAATCGTCCACGGCCATTTCCTTTGGCTAGTGATGGAAAAAATGGAAGGCAATCGTGGTCTACTTTCTACTGACTCGACTATAAACGCAACCACAGGCTTACATTATTGTGTTTCAGTCATCATCAGTACACAAAATAATAAAGAAATAAATACATTCCAGACAAACTGACAGGCAGAAAAAAGACGCACAGCAAGAACAACACACATACAGGCAGAAGGAAAGAAAGACACAGAGTAACAAAGTAACGATGTAACAAAAAGACAGAGACAAAAATAAACAGCGATAAAAAATAAACACAAAGACAAAAAGAAAGAAAATTGTGGAAAAATGTCATCGATCTCACTGGTGGAAAAACCAAATGCAGTGCAGAAACTGCTTTCTAAAATATATGATGAAGAAACTGTTAAGTTTCAGCGCAGAAGTTTTCAGTGCTCGGGGCTTACAGTGGAGTGCAAGCATCAGCTGCTTCATGCGATTACTCCGCGTCTGCAGTCTTTCACCAGTGCTGCATGTTTGTTTTCTTATAACAGAGCAGTAAAGTGAGAGGAGCAGACAGCGAGTGGGACAGAATGAGGGCAGGGCATTACGTGCTCACGCTCATAAAGACAAATTGGAGAGAGTGACGGAGATGAAGGCTTCAGAACGCAGAGGCACACCAGAGCTTCTGAGGGAGAAGAGGAGTGTGACTGAACTGAAAACACCACAATTACCCGCAGCGGGGTGCTGAACACGCTGTACAAACAATCAGCGCTCAGCTCTCAGGATTCAAGTTTCAAGGATACAAGCAGAGTTTTAAACTAACCCATATATCACTGTCTGACATCTTAGTGTCACACAGTTTCTTCTATAAAGAAATTACTTCTCAGATATATTTTTTACTTATCTTTCATTACATTACTTTATGTTCATTAGGCAGATGTTTTTATCCAAAGCAACTTACAATATGAGGAAACACTCAAGTTTCAGGACAGTTAGAGAACCAGAGAACAGTACTAAATGCTAAATAAAAATCTTCATGTAAAAGTAGTGCAAGAAAGATTGTGTTTATTGTATTTTTAGATTAGCTGCTCTAACCCAGATTCAAACTGCATGAAAAAGTAATTAAGATATTATTTAGAGTCCCATTTCATAACGAACACAGAGTAGGCTCCAGTCACCGGAATTCAAACGGAACAGATTCCAATCAGGCAAAAGAGAAAACATCATGAATATTTAGCACAGTGAATATGGGCCACTGAGACTACTGTGCCTGTGGATGTGTACAGACTCCCCACAGCATGAAATCACGCAAGACGGGGGAAAAAAAACAAAAAAAACAAAAACAGGATGATGACTTATGTCTTCCATACTTCCCCTTTGGTGTGCTACAGAAAATTTCCATAGAGTGCTCAATATCTTTTTTTTTTACAGGCAGCTTCAGGTTTGTGTTATGAGTGCAAAAAATAACAGTTGTTTAAGTCAATACATAAGAAACGCTAAGCAAAACTGGGTTTAAAACATATGTAATCTGAGTTGAGCACAATACTATGATCTATTACAGATCAACACCATCATTTATACCATGGATAAAATATATACAGCATTACTTTGATTTATACAGTGGGTTTGAAAATGTGCTCGATATAAATATATAAAAACGGCAGCGCACCCACTTATCAATATGATGAAATAGAACAGCAACAATCTGTAATAACTTTATAGAGCTCAACATCAGCAAGGATCATAAGCTGGTCAGACCATGTGATCACAAAAGCATGAACTACCATCAAGAGCATTCTGTCTGTCTGTATCACAGCCTGGTTTGGCAGCTGTGATGCTCTGGGCCACAAAGCTCTACAGAGGGTGGTCAAATCAATGCAAAGCATCCAGGAGCAGCCATCCAGGACTTCTGCAGACAGCGCTGTAGGAGTAAGAGCCCAGCCACAGATCCTAAACACTACTGCCATCGGGCAGGCGGTACAAGAACATCCAAACTTGGACCAGCAGTTTCAGAGACAGTTTATACCCACAAGCCATCAAGCAACAGAACCGCTGAATGCTGAAAATTGAACACTATTACTTCTTCACTCACTTTAAACTTACCCTCTGTACTTACATACATGTACACTCTGAACTATTTTGCACTAGAGACATTTTACAAATACCGGCAAATGTCTACTATACACGGTCTACTATGAATCTTATTATTTCATTATTTATTTTACTCCAAGAATACTTATACTACTTTTATTTTATTGAGTGTATTGAAACTTGAGTGTTTCCTTTTTATTTTATTTTATGTTACATGCTTTTTTACTGTGCAAACTTGAGGGGGCTCTGAGAATTGCATTGCTGGTAATGATATTCCACTGTTATCTGTAAATGACAATAAACATGAAACTTTCACTTGACAAATGAACTTCTGATCAGTACTGATAATGCATTACCCGTCACCCCAATTCTTTTGCTTTTTAAAATCTCATCTGATGCCAAATGAACACTTTAGTTTGATCTGACCTGACCTGTAGTATACTCTGGATCTGTCTGTCTTCAGTACAAATTTCACTTTAAAAACTGTGTGTTAACCAAAATGACGGAAAAAGGAGAATATGAATACGGAGAAAAAGAATAAACCACCTCAACAACATCCCCAACCTTATTTGATTTTTCTTCATCAGATTATATGATCAATCATGGAGAAATGGAGCGGTCATTAAATTTATGCGTGTTAGCAAAAACATACTAAGTATGTTGTATTATTGTGTATTATGTTGTACACAGTAATAAAACTCCCTTCTGTTCTACAGCGTTGCATCCACCTTCCATAGCACCTGGACATAAGCAGCACTGACAGAGCAAAGTTCTGCTAGCGGCGGGCCAGGCGAGCGAGTGTGTGAAAAGGTTTCCATAAATGAGTCATCATGGCCTGTGGGTAGCATTTGCGTCAGTGCGGGGCTAATTCCAGCAGCACCGTGTGCGCTTTTAAAGAACTCATCAGTAGTCATTAAGCCCAGTGCCCCGGGCCGGCCGCCACACAGGTCAGCTCCTCAACCCAGAGGTGCAGAGGTGAGCTCCAGGCTGTGCAGACTCATGCAGCTGTGACATGAGAGCATCCTGCTGAGCGTGAGCAGATTCACCCGGGGGCAGCAGCGGGGTCACTGTCTGGCTGTGTGTGTGTGTGTGTAGGTTCTGGGTCCCAGCAGCCCCATTTAGGTCGGCCTGGTTACCCCACCCCCTCCACACCGCTTCCCCTCTGTCACTAAGCTAATGAGAGCCCACAATGCTCCAGAGTGCCACTGTTGCAAAGGCCAGCGACTTCAGCAGTTCAAAAAAAGCACAGGGGGGAAAATAATAAATCATCCTGCGGTTAGTCACGCTAATCTAGATATTCAGCGAGCTGCCTGCCGGGAAACGCATTAAGCCTCCTTCACCCACACTGCTTTATATTATATAGCATATATTTTGTTCCGCCATATGAAAAAGACAAAGATGAAAAGCTGTATTTCCACTTCTGATGTAGCACAGTCCCTATTTAGACCTCAGAATGGGTAACTCGATCATCCCCATATCAGTGCTTAATTCGCTGGGTTTAGAGGTTAGGACAGATTTAAAGCGCTTGGACAGCATTAGATAGATTATAGTGATATTGAGAGAAAAAGTGAAACTGGATGAGGCTATGCCTCTTAAAACGAACCAATGGCAGTTTCCAACCGTAAAAAACACACACACACACTTTTGCTTTAAGGGGATACATGATTGCTTTTCTGAATCATAAATATTGTTGAGAAATCCAAGAAACAAGAGAAAGTATAAAGCCAGTAGTGTTTATCCAGACTTGCAGACACCCTTAGTTTATAGCAATAATACAAAATTATAATGTATAAACCTGTTCTGGAACAAAAAAGCAACAATAATAAATCTATTGCTCTTTCTGCAAAACAACATAGCACAATATGATGGCAATATGATACACCTCAATAAACATCAACTTACTGTTAGACCAAGTAAAGAAACAAGAAAAAAACGCAGTTGGCACAGAAGATGTACAGGGTTACTTTCTCACTAATCAGAGGCTGATCATTTAAGCAATGCTTCCGCTTACAGCAAGGCAGAGAGTGACTGAATAATCAGGTCAATAAGCATTTATATTCACTTAAGAATGAATGTTTTGGAGAAAACAACTAGGCTAATTGCAATGTTTCCGACAAATAACATTTGACTGCAATTTAAATAGCTTTTTTGTGAATTTAAGTTTTCCAACCCGAGGCTTAAATGCTGCACCAGACGGTCAGTTGTGGTTGTTTGGCTGTTTCAGACTGGTCTAATTCATCCACAGCTCATGAGATCCACATTACTAAATTTCAGCGCTTTAACCTTGTATGCCGAGACGACGTTTCTTGTAATTTTATGCTCCATCTTGCTGTCTTTTTTGCTGTTACTTTCATTTAAATAAGAAATGATACTTGCTAAATTTTGTTAACTTATCACAGCTACCTGCTAATACTTGGTTGAACATGAGGTAGGGTATTGTAAAATACACCAAAAGCATCTTCCCCGGTATGAGCACATTAGGTTTTACGTAAATAATGATTTTCTTACACAAACTACTGACAGGTACTAAAAGTTGAAGTGTTTGAGTGCTGACATTGCAACAATATGGTCATAAATGTTTACACATATTATTGGTTTCTCAAAACAGGACAGGTTAATCTTTAATATGACTTTAACCATAACAAAGAAAATGTATTATTTGTACTGAAATCATGCCTCCAAGCTTTTGATGGACAGCATATGCATGAAAAACATAAAAACTGATAGGAATAAACCCACAACAACTTGAGCTAACTGATAATTGACATAGATGTTATCTGACATATGAGAGCACAGTTCATGGCAAAGCTAGGCAGGGGATTCGCTCTAATGACTATTTAATTTGCGCTGACGTGAGATAACTTCCCTCAGGGGCCGAGCGGTGTCTTAACTGCTGATAAGCATTCATTTATCACCAATTAAATCGGCTCCATGCCAGCGTCACCCTGCGCCACACAAGCCTGTCATTACCATCAACAAGTATGGGCGGCCCAGCAGCTGCCTATCAGAATGCAGCAGTGGGACTCAGATAAAAGAATATCTGCTTTAGTATTCATAAAGCTTCAAATTGATGGATGAGCTACAACTGCAGGTTCAGGTTTAGGATCATATCCTGGGGACAGATGGGAACTGTGACAAATGTGTGACAAAAGGTGGGGAGTCCAGTGGATGGGGGACAACGAACAATGTCATACATGTAAATTCAGCCGCTCCCTTGGAGCAGCACTGTCAATTAGAGCATCAATAATTAAAATAGTTGTAGGTCCCATTAGCGGGGATGTATTTCCATGAATAGTTAATGATCCTTGCAGGCACTTTCGGTGACACATACCAAGAGGACGTCTAGGTGCTGAAAAGAACACCACCAGGTCTTTAAAAGTGTTCTTTTTTAGATGTGAGAGTCACACTCAGCAGAAATCAGGACGCACAAGAACATGTATGTAGATCATAAAGGTCGCCAGCCTATGTACTCCGGCACTTCAGATTATTTCCCAACGGTGATATTTATTTAAGAAAAAGAGAGCTTTTTAAACGCCAGAGAAGAACTGCTATCTAATTTTGATTGGAAACATTACTTTAAATGAAATATAAGTATAAAGACACTTTTGAAAACATGAAAGATTTTCCTAAAACTATATGATCAAGTGAAGAACATTGAGTAATTTCTTGAGGGTCGATCATCACTTTTGAAAATAAGGCACTCTCAATATATATATACCATTATACTATTATTCTTTTAAAATCACTCTTCTTTTATTATGGAATATTGTAAAGCTTTGTACAACATTCTCTGACAAACATTTTTGCAGCTCCCAATAAGTTGTCTGAAGCTCATGAAGCTGAAGAGACCTAGCAACATATTGCAAACATGTTACATGTTTCTGTAACTACTTGGCCTTTATATCATAGAAAACAGACAGTAGTGTACAATTAAAACAGTCTGAGAGAAAAAATGTTGGCCCCCACAGCGTTACTTGATAAACCATCCAAACACAGACTGAATCTCATGTTTGCATGTGTTTCATTTGGAGATTGATCAAGCCATCTGTTTCATAAATACTACAGTTGAGACATAATTCGTTAACCCGCAGCAGGGGAGCAGAGATTAGACACACAACTTGTGTCCTTGAGAGTGGAGAAGTCAAGTGGTGTCAATGCGTACACACACACACACACACGCACACACGTGAGATTACGCTGTACTGTGTTGACGCTTAGTTTAATGTTGGTATCAGTCAAAACTGGGTCGTTCCATCTGCGAACAACAGTGTGTGTGCAGACACCCATCTGCCATCCCTGCAGAGGACGGGGCTCTCGCACAGTCTGCAGTAACAGGATGGGTGGAGATGCAGGTCCAAGGTTCAGATGGACATTCGGGTGGGGGACGATAATGGGAACAAATAAAAGGGAAATGCACAATGGAAATATTTTTCTCTGCTGGGAAGGCGAGGGGATAAACCGCAGAGCACCATGCTACCATAAACTCAACGAAAAACAGGCAGAAGTTTGCATTTTGTGGATATCTAAAAACAGGTAGGGTGTAATCTTGCACATGGCTAAACCAGACTTTGGTTTTAAAGAAAAGGTGCCGATCCTTCATCTCTCCAACTGATCTTATACTGGACAAAGTTTATTCCTCTCCCTCAGTATGCCTAAAGAGTTTCTCTTCACGTGAACCAGATTAGGACTTTTTCAAAGAGAAAAGAGGATTCCACAGAACTCCACATATCCCAGGTGTCTCCAGTGTCAGCTGAACACGTTGAAAAACTTGCCAGAGATAACGATAAGCTAATATGAACAGCAGCTTAAAGCGCCAGGTCTTTCAGCTCCAGTGTTAATTCTACCTTTTTAAATCTTTAAAATCCTGATTATGATATGATTGCTTCTATATTTCTAGAATTTGTGTTGCTTTCTGTGAACAAAGCACTGCAAGAACCCTCTGGCATTGCCCTGATCACAGAAAGCAACACATATTTACATATTTTGCCATAAATGATCAGAAAACAACTGGGAAAGGTTCATAACCAGGTGGGCTCCATTTAGTACTTTGGAAGCACTTGTAAAGCTGAAACAACAGTGAATGTTTTAATAAACTGCATCATAATGAAACATCAATTGGAAAGTACCTAATTTATTGAACTGAAATACTCTGCAAGCATGTGTGTTGGATGGTTGTAGGGACAAATGACGAGCAGGGTGTGGGCTGACCAGTGTTTGGGCTTGGGCTGCCTGGCTGGGCAGCCTGCCAGCTGGTTGACGGGATTAAGCCCTCTCTGGTCAAGTGGCCCTCACTAATCTCTTCCTCAACTTCACTGCGTCATACAACACTGCCGAGACAACTGCCACAGCATCAGACCCATGCCCCCGCCTCTTCTCATGTTATGCATATCAGGAACATTGTAACTTACAAGACAACCCTATATATCAATAAACTCTGTATTACAACCTAGCTCCAGTCAAATATTCTTGACTTAATTAGTTTGCATTCTCTTTTGTATTATGTCTTCAGTTTAAATGTTCTTATACAAAGCACCTAGTAAACATGTTATAGGGAAGTCCTGATTACATGCATTGGGCCCAAAGTAAAGCCAAAATACCTCCCACAGCAGAAACACCAGACACACACAGATTTCCCACTGGTTTCAACATGAATTAAGTGCACAAGATAAAAGAAATCACAGTGAAGACCCACATCCTCTTTCTGCTTTAGCAGCCGCTGGTTCTCCGGGATTACTGGCTTTCTGTGCTGTGTTTGCATTTGTTTACCTCCCTGAATGGTAATACATCCACAACCATGCAATCAGAATGCAAATCCAAATTGATATGAAGCGTGACAAATTGGATATCCGCGCATAAGACTAGGGAGGGGTGGGACAGCAGGGGCATGTCTGAACTAGGCTATTTAAAAAAGGCTTGAGTTGTAATGAATCACTTGTCCATCACACATCAGATGAAATCTTCCTCAAAGGGCTGAGTTCAAGCCTAGCTCCCAACGCTCAATGCAGTTCCAAGTTCAAGCAAAGTCACGTGTCTTAGTTTCTCTCTACATGAGGTCACACTGATATTCTGGTTTCTTCATCTCAAATTAAATTTGAGATTTTTACCCTGGGGGAAAGTGTTCCATTAATAGTATGAAATAGCTTATCATCCTAAAACTACTCTGAAATTAAGGACCACGGTATGAATATGATATAAAGAAGCTACAAAAGAGACTATGTTAAATTTGCAAATGCTTGATACAGAGGCATTATGAAGTACAGTGATGTGTTGTTTACTGACACTGATATTATTCTGATTTGAAGCTGATTTAAAGGCAAAACCTTTCGCCTGTAGTTGCTTCAGAGGAATTCTTCATCCCAAAATGCTAATGTGGCCTAAGCTTGTCTAGTCTAGTTCAGTTCAAACTGCAAATTCCCATCTACTTTTATTAATGAACAGCAATGTTAGCATAAAGACTTCCTTTAAAGGGCAAAAAAGGAAACATGATGAATCTTGATGAGTGTCCGTATAAACAACCCACAGCTGATGACCTGAATTTAAAAATAAAACAATACATCAATGCATTCTTTGCTGTCTTTTTTGTGTTTGTCCCCCTTTTAGGCCCCTAGAACTAGGGGTGGCTGGACAATGTTGTGTTCCTTCTCGAGAGACAGAAACAGTCCTCACAATAGAAACAAAAAGCCTTAACAACTTTCATTCCAGCACGGTGAAAGCTAAGGCTGTTCCATCCTAGCTCAATACTAGTCGCCAGCTTATCTGCAGCCAGCTCCATGCATGGGTATGGATGGCCATACATTATTCAAATGCTGGATAAAGGGCCTCAGCTTCGCAAACACTGCGTGTAGGGTGGGGGGAAGAGCATGTAGCAGAGAGGAAATCCCACTACTGTCATGTTGGCTGATGAAAAATCAAGCAATAGGTCATGCGTCTCATCTACATCCATAATTGTGTCAGGACCGTGGGACGACATCTGGAGCATTTGCACAAGTCTCAGAGAATCATTATAGCTTAATTAGAAAGCCTGAAATTGAAATAGGCAGGAGCTGGGTGGTGAAGGTGGAAGATGATTACAATGACACGCAATCTTAAGGGCTGATTGCGCTCTGATTTGGTCGGGATGATCTTCAAGAGCTACTGAGAATTACTTGGAGAGTGTCTGATGCGTGCTTGGTTTTTAAAAAGCATGCACTGCTTTTATCAAAACAGCAACAGTTTCAACAGGGACACCTCAAGGGTTTTCCAAAATACTAGATGATGAAGAAACAGCTGAGTCTCCAAACACTCACATTAATTGGCCCCAGATGGCATGGTTAAAGGACACGGCTGTCTGGATGTAACAAACTGGGGTTCAGGAGGCTGTAATTTAAAGAGCCTTTCCATTTGATATATTCAGATATAGTTTACACAAGCAAAAGTCTTGAACCTTTTCTTTCTTGCATTTTCAATGCAACAATGTGCGAATGTCGTCAAATGTTTAAGACGTTGACTGCATTTTTTTTTGAGGTTCCCCCACTCGTATCCCCGCATGCCTTCTTACCTTTGGATAAAGTCTGTGTCAGATCGAGTCAGTTTATACGCCTGTGCGTCTATGCTTGCCTGCACATTGAATGTCATGGCTGAAAGGGAAGAGAACAGCTGCTGTCGATCAGGCGGTGAAGCAGCCCAAGGATCCGTGTATGCTGTAGCAATGAAATGCAGCACAGGCTGTGATATGTTATAGCAACAACAAAAAGGTGTTTAAAGACGGTGCTTCGAGTTTGAGAAGCACCATCAGAGACCTTCAGGGGTGTAGCAGACAAGATGACATGAAAATGAATCAAGAAACACAGGCCCTGACAAAAAGAATGTGTTTTTTGAGTTACGTCAGAAATGTTCTGGATATTTGTGTCTTCTAAAGACGAAATCGAACAAATGTACTCAGCATGCTGGAGACTACAGAAGGCGGTCTTGCTACTGTCTGCAAGTCTCAAGAATCTGTGCCACAGAAAGGAAGGATCAATCTTTAATGTGGCTAGGGGTGTATGGAAGCAGCTCCAAGAGTGCACGACAGGCAAACCGCCGGGGCCATTCATCTCAATTCACTGCAACGCTGCCAGACATTCCTCTTATACGAAGCTGACCGCAAACTATAAATCCTGTCAACATTCGAGTGTACATGGACTTCTATGTAAACATGGCCAATTTAGGATATGGGCAGTGAAAGCAGGGAAATGCCATCTGAGGTGAGACAATGTGCAGGAACAGAATAGACACCAGCTGCTCTGCACAGCGCAACAATCAGCACTAATGAAGTGTTTTCATATCTTATACACCACATGTGGCAGAGCTGGTTTAAATTAAATTCCACCTCATTCTGCGCCAAAGCAACATTGAGAAACCAAAACATTATTTCTGACCATGTTATCCAATAGCCTCTCCTCCGATCTGCCATGACAAGTAGGAAATTCTCTGCATTCTGTTCTATATGGTCCCAAAGCACAATGGCTACACTGAGAGCGAGGCATGCCTTTCTGATAGCTAAAATTTAATTTTAATAACGGTAATAATACAATTTAATTTTAGCTGAAAGGAGTCCAAAATTAATCTTTCAAACTCACTGAGATTAAACAGACCCTACAATTAAGTGTCGGAATATAACACTTCATAAATAAATTCAATGGTAAAGAGAATTAGATGCAGGCATAAAAAAAAATTTTTTAAATAAAAAAAAAAACACGCTGTTTCCTGCACCGCTGACTCATTCAAACTGAACGTCAACAAAAAGTCCAGAACTTGGTTTTTGATTGCAGTTTTTTGGCGCGGCATGTCCCGAATTTTACCACATTGCTAGAAATTTCACTGCTGCATTTGAGTCAGATACATTCTGACCTCCTTTTTCTGCTGACGAAGCTATCTTTGAAGAGCTTGCACACCTTTGAAGAACAGCTGTGTATGTTGTCGTTATGAAGGCTGGGAGTGTGAGGACGAGGACAGTCTCTCTCTGGGCATGGTCTCAGGCTGCACATCTGTGCACTGCAACAGCTGGGCAATGAATGAGAAGGGAGGAAGAAAACAGGCCTCTACAAACTGACGTCTTCTTGTCTCAAATACCAACGGGTTCTAAATGTAAATGGCCAGAATGCAAGAGCCAATGTAGCAACATGAAGGGCTTGCCTGGCATGCACTCTGCTAAAGAGGAACAATGAGTCACTGTTCCTGGAGTTTAGAGATCAGTACCTCGCATTATGATGCAGTTTAAACACCTGTTCTCAATACATTGCAAACTAGATCAGTCATGCCTGATATGGCAAAAGTTGTCTGAATTATCAGTGCTCTACAATGTCAAACCCAAGTTATTAAAAGTTCTCTAGTGTACAATGAAGTTCTGGCCCTTTCATCAAGTGCATTACAAAAGATTTTCATGCACTCTTACCTAATGAAGTTAAGTAAGTACTGTCTGTATTGTGTAGAACATTATTTAATATTTAGGACAACATTTAAAGGAATAGGCTGGCTAAAACAATTCCAAGTTTCTAATTGTCCTCTTGTCCCAAATATAGCAAATCAGTCAAGACATGTTTGGGGTCTAACACTGGATTACAAACCTTGTACCTTACCATTGAGATATGAGGTTAGACATGTACACAGTATTTAACTCCATTTCATGGGACACATTGCATGAAATGGTTATGAAATATGAATATAATGCCTGAGGCCTGTGACATGCACAGAGATATAGGGTGTTCTAAAGCAAACTTAAAGAAGACTTGTTTTCCTTCAATTTAGCATTGTTTTACCATTAACAGCACTACATTTAAAACTCACATACACAGAGGTAGTAACGGGAAAGAAAATCTAACTGATTGTATTAAGAAGAAAATTGGAAAGAAAAAAACAAACAAACAAACAAAAACCAGTGGAATTTACTCTTTGAATAGTCTGAAAAATGCTTTCTGACATGGTGTAATATCAAAGATTCATAGATACGTGTATATCATTAAATACGAATGTAATAAAATAAAGCGAAATATATGAAACTGACTAAGGTGTAATTGTCCACGTTTCTTGCCACAAAAGCAAAAATGAGGCCATATGAAGATAAAAACTGAAGGAAAAAAAAAAAAGAAGCTTGACATTGATGACTCCCTGTTACACCATACACACTCAGCAGAGGTATCTAATGAAAGATAATCACTGGCCTGCAGCCCAGCACACCGCTCCAGACAGCGTGTCACAGATGGGCTGAGCCTGGAGTTTAAGCTGCAGCGAATGCCTTTGCCAGTGTCACATTACATCTGAGACATTATCCCCATCCTGACTGTCACCCAGTATTAGTACAGCGTGATAGGCATCTATCACATGACCTTCAGAGTCAAAGAACACGGGGGCTTAGCGGCTGGAGGAAAGCTGGCATAAGTTCTTCAATGCGTTCATCCGGAGTTAAAGTTAGCCACATGTGACAATGGAGAAGAAAAACTAAAATCACCCAGCCTTTTGTTCTGTTTCTTTCTGATCCAGGTTTTCACTTTGATTTCCAATAGTTGGGGCCTGTAATTGGTCCTTGAACAACACTTTCTGTCTGAGGAAGACAAGGATTTAGCACGTCAGCTATTTTAAAGGAGTGAACCTGTTAATCACAGCTCCCCATATATAGAACTTTGCGTTGTTGGATTGTAATTAAAGCCTGAACGATAGCAGCTGACTCTGTTGGCAATGATGTCACCCAATATTGGGGAGCAACAAAAATTCCGCCCAAAACGGCACTGACATTTAGTGACTTGGTTATATTGTAAGAGGATAACTGGCACATGTTCACACAAACCTCCATCACAGTTCAAATAAAATGTACATTAAAGAATGTTTTCACTTATAAATAAAGGCTTTGGCATGCTATCAGACAAACATTAATTAACTTTAACAAAAAAAAAATTGTAAAGAAAACTAGGAAGTTCTGAAGTCACTTTAAACAATGTAACATTGGCACATTTTTGACAATGTTATATTATATAGGCGGATATCATCTGTCACCAGATTATGTCTCACGGTATTTTAACATCGATCGGGCTTTAACACTGAGGTGCTGCCTCGGACATGTCATCTTCAGTGCTGTAGTATTGATCGGAAGCCTTAATGTATTGTCAGACCTTTCTGCTTTTACATACAGCTCATTGATCATAGTGTGTGTGGGTGTGTGTGTGTGTGTGTGGACTGATATAAGGGAAACGTTATGCAGGAAAGGATGGAGTAAGAACAGCTTGTAAACAAGAGCTAATGACTGTTGGCCTGCAGCTCTCCTGTGATGTGCCCCGACGTCCAGCACATGTCAGCTCCATTACCTTCACAGCAGCTTTATAAACTCACAGCACCCATCAAAACACAAAGCAAGCCGTAAAACTGCAGGTCATATTAAATGATAGTTGGTTTACAATGCACAGAGGAGAAAGCATTCTGCTGCTCCCCCTCTCTCACACAATCCTACCGCTTGCTTTTTTATGATGGGACCACCCAACCCCCACACTTTCACTGCTCTTCAAAGCAGCAGTGCCGACTGGAGATCAACTCACCAGGATGCAGTAATAACAATTCACCACCAGTTCAATGGATATAGGCAGTTCTTACAGAATGCCACCACTCACACGATTTCAACATCATGGTGTCATGTTTAAAAGATTAATATACATAAAAATGACTTTTTGCTACACTGGACATTTGCTGCACTTACACTATAAGGTTAAATGCACAGGACCTCACGTGAGTCTAGCGCTGAGAAACAATATCTTGGCTAGAGACATGAAAAAACATGCCAACAAAAAAAAATGAGTAATTTCTAAAGGCAATTCTTTAACACAAAGTTCCCAAAAAAAATCACTGAACTTGTCATTTGAGACAGCGTCCACGTTAAATGATATCGGGTCAATATTTGATCCTTTGACAAGACTGGTGATGCTGGACAACAGACATAGAAAGACAGAAAGAGGACATAAGACAAGTAGCTTAGCAACCATTTGTGACTTCTGCGTAAAGAGTTTTTGTCGGCATCAGCTCTTGCTGGTTTTAAAAATCCACTAATTGACACAAGTCTAACCATGTCAATTTTGCCTAACCATGTATATTTTGCTTTCTCCTACTAAAAAAATTAATTAATTTTTTAAAAATACACTTTTCTTCGACAGGTATTGTTTAGGTGTCGCTTGTCGGGAGTCTAGGTCTAGTGAGCATGTAGTAACTTGGCAGAACAATGGATGTGGACTTGAGTTTAGCTTTACAGGTTTAAGAAACAGATGTAGACGACTTAAGCACTGATGTACGTCGCTCTGGATAAGAGCGTCAGCTAAATGCTGTAAATGTAAATGTACATGATGCAAAGATGGGAGAATCTGCATAATTAAATGGTTTAGATGTAGAAAAAGTTTTTTAGAGTAGTTTGATACAAATATTCTGCACTACAGAGAAACTAGTCAGAACAGTTCACACTGGTAGTGATATGAACCAACATCATTTAAAAAAAAACAAAAAACAAAACAGAATTTAAAAGCTACCTCACAGAAAGTTACTGAAACGGTCATGAAGTTATGAAAACACTGCCTGAGATATTGTGTACAACAGTTCTGAAATAAAGTTTTGGTCTAAAACATTTCAATCCTTTCATGGAGGAGAGGGTTGTTAATACTTTATTGTTAATACTGGGGACTTTATTCTGATAAATCCCTATTTTATTAACACTTGACATAGGCAGGTTAAACCATCGCATTGGAAGGTAAATAAAATGGCTTCATTTATGCTGTTGACACCAGAACCCCCTGGTTCTTATTACAACAACTGTAAAAAATCTGTTTCTCTACTATGAATTATGCAGAAATGCTGAAATATTGATGGAATCCCTGTATCTTTAGAGAATACCATCCTTCTTAAGTATAGTATTTGCCTACCGGCTTTCTATTATACTGACATAAGTCCATTGATGAAACCATTCGGACAAACAGTACTCCGTATCCACCACCACTGTTCACAAATTTCTTGGTGACGGTATGAGCCTTCTCAAAAACGTCCTGGAGTCTCCTAGTCACCACAGTGCACGATTTCTCCAACGGAGTGCGCTCAGAGCCATGCATTTTAAGATGAAAATTCTATGCTTTTATATGAAACAGGAAATAGCTTTACAACTGCTGCAGAAAAGTGTACACCACCCAAATCTGTAACATCTGTAAGCAGTCAATGCGGCTCTGAGCTTTCACCATGTGACACATCCGCCTTATTCTCTCAGCACATCACAGAAGAAGCCTACTAGGAGCTAACAAAAGGGCTGGGGAAGCTGTTTCTAATAAATATTGGGTGCTAAAATACCATGATCGATTCTCCCCTGCTGCAAGCATGACAGTAGTGGCCTCCCTCTGCCAAATTCTACGCCTGTGGAAGCGTGTAACGCATCTTGCGCAATCCAATCTGAGAAGAAATGTAGCATTATTCAAATGACCGTTCTGTTGTAGGTAGTTTCACACTTAATAGTCACAGATCGTTTCAGAGGAAACCCGCAATGGGCTTAAAATAAAACAAGCACACACATGAAAGTTGTGGAGAGCAGCAGAACTCCTGATCACATGTGTTTCAGATAGAGGATTCTGAAAGGGCCCTTTGGCAAATGATACACTTCATAAATTCCACAAACCTTCTGCATTAGGTATGAGTGTGAACCATATGCTAGCACTGAAGCTCAACAGTTTAGCCATTTTTTAGTTAGGTGTCAACAATTTTTTTTTTTTCCTAATAGTTTTTTAAAATATCTTGCACACCTGCAATAAATAAATATTACAAATATTTTACAACACACACACACACACACACACACACACACACAAACACACACAAACAAACAAAGCAAACATATATTTTAAAAAAACGACCCTCAAAAATCACTAATTCTGGGATTTATTCAAAATGTTCAAAAAAGAATTGTCATGTGAACAGGTGTATGTGCTTAGAATAAACCCCATCCTCCCCCTTCAGCTGTGTTCTGATATAATGAACACTGTTGCTAAGTTTTGGTAGTTGACAGTAGACAGTAGGGACATTTTGGCAATACATTTCTTTTTCTTTTGTATGTACACTTTTCAGATTTTTTCAATACTGTACTGAAATCATTACACCTTTAGTGAACCTGCTGAATGGGGAAAAAAAGACAAAACTCCTTGTGTCTTCAGGCTTATGACTATAATTGCCTACGATAAATGTGCTACATCCAAAACATGACAAGTTGTCATAAAAGCCTGAGCCAAACAGAGCACTGGGGCATAAATAAATGAAAGCAGAACCTGTAGGCATGCAGCGCTCCACTTGCCTAAATGTGTTTATCCCCATTGCGCTGATGGCCCCTGACTCCGGGAGCATCGATGCTCTGCTGGAAGACTCATTCTGCTAATATAGCCTGTGTAACACCATATAAAAATAGATCCAGCAAGGGATGGAGTTGAAGAATGCGATCAAGGTTAGTGTGGCTTGGCTAAAAGCACCAGTCAGACCTTTCTCTGACCCTTGCTGGCTGTGAGTGGGGACTGGGAGGCCTTTTTGACCGGTTATAGGCCTGACAGGTGGTGAGGGCATGGCCTCAGTGTGGAAGATGAATGAGAAGAACGTGAAGGGCAGACACTTGACACACAGTGAACCACATTAACCCACAACTCCAACCATAACAAACCCAGAGCATGCATGCATATACACACATAAAAGATAGACACAAAAATCAATCACAATGCATTCTGAATTTAGCATGGTATTACAATACCGAATGATAGTTAAAGTAATGAACACTTCCTTCCAGAGAGCTGATACTCTATGCAAGATTTTTATATTATAACACAAATAACAGAAACTCAGTCTTAAATAATATGGGGGTGGGGACAGTAATTCCTTCGCCATTTGCATTCTGTGAAATGCATCATATTTTTCATGTTTTTCTATTAGTTCTCGTCATAAAAATGTAGTGTGCGCAGTGTGAGTGTTATTGTTTTAATTAATGATTTTAAAAGTTTTCTACCAAACAGCTACTAACTGAGAAGGAAAAATAAGTTCTGATTTGCATCATCAGAAAATAGAGCTTGATTCCATAAAGCCTCAGGTTTGTCGAAGTGCTGTTTTTGCATACTTTAGACTTTGACTCTTGTAATGAGATCACACTAAAGGTCACCTTATAATGACCCCTACAGACAAAGCTGGAACAACACTGTAAAGTGGGACATTGCATTATGATGCATAATTGACCAGTCTAGGAGTATTTTACAAAACAAAAAAACTAAAAACAAGCAAATAGCAGTAATATTTTTATATGTTTATTAACAATATTATCGGTCAGCACAACACAAACACACACACATAGAAATTCTATTCATGCTTTACAGGTACATGGCAGTGTTTTCCCTCCTTTGTCACATCCTAATGACATATTTACCGCACAAGCTTTGCGACCCACTCGTTCCCTGAGGCACCACAAATTACGGCCCTCCGCAGGGCTCTCAGGCCCTTGAAGAGCAAAGCACTAGAACGCCTTCCTTTTCAAGTCTTTCAGGCTCAATTAGGAAGCTCTATGACTAGCATGCGGCTGTGATGTGGCAGCAGGCACGACCATTCTTCTGCACTGATTGAAATTCATTGCACAGCCTCTGGACTCCAGGACCTGCTCAGGCATTGTTCTCAAGTAGAAAAGCTACAGGACGTTTCAGAGGGTGCAGGGGGAAAGGAGATGACTGGAAGGAGACAATTGGAAGTGCTCAATAGTAACAGCGGAATGAGGACAGGTTTTTTACATTTTTGAGGTACAGAGCTGGCGAGGAGCAGGGCCTGCAAATAGCGTGATGTACTCTTTTGTTACCATCAAATCGGTGCGCTTAGGTTGAGCGAGTGCGTGCTTTTTAAGCCTTTTATAATGCAGATTTATTCAAGAGTCTACCCTCCTCCTGAAGATTTAGTTCAGTGACTATCTTTCACAAAGCATTGCCTCTAATTCCTAAATACCTCTCTCTGCATCATATCATCACTGTTGTAATGGTAATTCTACAGCACAATAAGCAAAAATAAGTTTTAAGACAAGCAAATGTAATCAAATTTTAGTCCACGTCATATGACCATTTTATCAGTTGATTCAGCATGATACATTCACACAATGCAAAGAGCAGCTGGCAGTTTCACATAATACAAAAGAAAATAAAAAAAGAATAAAAATGTAAGAAGCACTGAAAAGTTCTGGTCTGACAGCAGCAATATATTAATTTAGGCACTTACTTTGCAAAATTGCACTAGTCTGTATGTGTTTCTTGCCAATTGATTCAGATGAGGCATCACAATATAAATCCTGACAAGTCCAGGTACTACACTAGACTACATATCATTTCACTGTGACAGAGACTCCAACAATCAATCTTCATGATTATACAACAACAGTTTTGACATTCTGGTCAGTGGCACATGCACTTTGCCTCTAGCAAACAAAGCTCACGCTACTCAATGCCTATTTCACTGAATACGTCATCTAAATCTATAGAAAACATTCAAGCTCCAATACCCAAACCCCCTCCCCAAAGCCCACTCTTGCCTTTTATTCGTATGAGCCAGCAGGCCATAACTCTCTCAATCCCTACAGCCCCATTATTTCTCTTCAGTGGCTGGCAATGAGATTCAAAGCAAACAGATGCGTTCTCCCCATTGGTAGGATGCTCAACATCACAGCGACTTTATATTCCCAAACATCTGATGAGATGTGATCATCTGTCGTTTCATAATTCACATCACATTTTGAACACATGCCACAGTTTTACTTTTCGACTTTATTTTGAATGAAATGCTTCTGAGATGGATTTTAAAGGAATAGCTAGAGTCAAAATCAAATTTACACAATTTTCCCGTTATTGATCTGCGAGGCAATACTTGTTTGGGTTTCAAGTCTGCAACAGTGAGCCAGTAATTGTAAAATATACTTCACCAATTTGCACTGTGAAAACAGCATTGTCACTTGTCTGCAATGCATGTGGTCACGTTTCTGTATTGCAATATCACAATATTTTGATGCATTGTTATACCCTTACTGACGACATCCATGATATGCAATTATTGTGATGTTTTGTAACAATTTATGACAATAATAATAAATACTGTCATTTCATTAAAAGAGCAGAAAGGTCAAACTGGGTTTGGGATTTGGTGTATGTATTACAATACAACAAATTATTTTTTTTGATGAACAATTCTTTTACATAAGGTCTTTAATGCTGGCCTGCACATGCATGCTGGTCTCTACATACTAACAATGTATGAAAAACAGAACACAACATGTCTAACATGACACAGCAGACACAAGCATAAAAATTGGACAAGCAGCGAACAAAAAAGACAAATCGGTTCAAGATGTGAGAATAGAGGTTTTCTCTCATCCGAGAGGTGTTTGGGGGAGGGGGGGTGGGGGTGGGGGTGAAGAGGCCAGGTGGCTGGCTGATGGCTCCTGCGCTGTCGAGGTGTGAGACAGCCCCGTCTGCCTGCCAGACGGACTCTATTTACCCAAAGTGAGCTTCCAGTGGGGAAACTGATTGGAGGAGATGTGAACAGGTCCCTCACTGTGAGAACTGAAAGGTTCTGACAATTGCAGATTTGAAAACTGCTTTTCCGTCCAAATTGCTCCCATGCACTGAGGCTAGCCCTGACAGAGACAGTCTGGTTAATCTCAAAACAAACCGTCTAATTCGAGATCGCCTGGACTGTGTGAGGACTTCTAAATTCACAGTCCAAATCCCAGCCATTCCCAGTGAAAGTGACCTGAGATCCACCAGTACAGCAGCACAATCTGCCAGCCTTCAGGCTAAATAATACAGAGACCCTCAGGCATTTGTGTTGTCATGGTTACATGGTCTAACCAGCAGGATGAAATGTGGTAAGATGTGTGAGAGCACATCCCCCATTAGAACAGACACACACACACATTTTATGACATGGGCTAGAGATACAGACGTATAGGCATCCAAATTACACGTGTTGATCATTTTCTAAGTGGAAATAATTACACGTCTTCAGAGAACACAAATTGAATTGAACATATCTGGAAATAAAACAAAATTTTGGCCTGTGCAAAAGTTGTGTCACATTTTACATGTGCACAATGCATGCAATCTTAGTTTGTTAGCCAAAAGGAATGTGTTAACTAGATTAAAAAAAAAAATTAATTAAATATAACTGGACCACTTAAGCAGATTTCTGCATTTGACTGACAACATGCAAATCTCTAAAGCGAATCGTAACCTTACAGGAATAACTGACCACATGCTACATAAGTTGGGCTGAACAATGTTCAAGTATATCTTTAATCTCAGCAAGGAAAAATGTTTAATTCTTTCAAATTTTGAAAATACAAAAAAGGTGTTTTCCAACAAAACCAGGGCACTTTTGTACTGAATGTGGAGGAAAACAAACAGACACTTGCCAGACAGACAGATGACACTCAGATGACAGACAGACAAAGAGTGTGGTACAGCTTACCAACTCAGCCAAGCCTGCAGGGATGAAAAGGTGTAAGAAAGGAGCATCGGACGAAACAGATTCCTTCTCTCCTTCACACCTCTGCCACACTGATGTGAGAGAATGGGCTGCAGATGTGAGCTGAAAGTGTTAAGAGTACACACATTGACTGTGGCCATGTCCTTCACACCGGGGGCAAGGTTAATACTTACTGAAAGCCTGCGCTCACTCTTCCCGTACACTTTCGCTACAGCACTTCCTTCACATCAAGAGCCTCCGTAGTGCAGAAAACTGACATAAATGAGCAGTTGCTAATTGCTCAGTCTGTGTTCATAACAGGCAGCTGCTGTTATAAACCGATTTAACTCAGGAGTGCAAAGAGAACTCTTCCTGCAAAGAGAAAAGGATTCTCTTAACTGCCAGGGATGACTTTGAGACTAAAGGTGGGTGATGAACTCGACTTCTCTTCTTATTCTAGTATTTCTTTGTGTTACGAACTCAAAACTACAAAAAAAAAAAAAACTTGAACAAGCCGACTGGCATCAGGGACAAAGTTGAGACAGTTCTAACTCTTGTGACAGAGTTTCAAACGTCTTGCAGCAGGGAGCTGCAGGAGGCTTTACATTACACTTAAGTTTCACCTCTTTATGCAGTTGTTTTAGAAGTCCTCATGATCCTTAAGATGCTCATAAAGAGTACTGTGGCAAATTATCATGACAATGCGAACACTATCCTATTGCCCACCTCTAGTCAGAGCTCTACATCAAAACAGAACTGGAGTCAGGAGCTGCATGAAAGGAGCTTTAATTCTCAGCACACAGCCAGGCGTTACAAAGACAGAGGCAGCTGTCGGCGTGGAGCTGAGGGTGTGCAAAGCATATTCAGCTTTATTCAGAGCCCCCCTGCCGCCTGCTGCAGCTCCAGCTCGTCTTGACTGTGGAGAGGGGAGGAGCAGAGCTGGCCATCTCCAGAAGAGCCGCCAGGGAAACCTGATTGTTGCTGCTCAAAGCGCCCGGCACTGCATACGACAGAGCGGGCTATTGTTTTGGCAGCAGGAATTTGTCACATCAGGCCTTTTTATGACAAGAAACTTCCCCAGAGCCTCGCCTTGAAGCGACAAAGGCAAATATTTACATGTGAATTCGGTGGAAAAGCACATTACGGGCATTGTGCTGGCTTGTCATCTTTGCTGAATGCACACACTGTCTCATGCGCTTAATGTCAAGTGCAAAAATCACACCGGCTAGAGGAAAGCAAGCTCCTGACATGAACTCAGGAGAGAGCATTACACATTTCAATGCGCTTATACAGATTACTTATGGGAAAACTGCAAAGCGAAACAAAAAGGTTGGGCAAGTTTCCAAGCTTAGCCATTCCAATCAAAAGGGAATCACCAATAAATTAACTGATAAAAAAAAAAAAAAAAAGACATTGGTAACTTTTACTAGGGTCGTGTTGAGGTTGCTAAAACGTTAGCTCACGATTAAGCAAAATAAATGGCTTAATAAAACCAAATGCTGGCAAATGTGAGAAAATGAACAGGCTGTGGTTTCCTTTCTACTCGTCATGACTCACTATTGTCTCCATAGACTTTATTTATTATTTAGCATATAGATTTATTTTAATCAAAATCAAAAAGACTTCTTACTAGCACTGATAAACCTTGCACCAGACAAGCTTTTTGTTAGAGGTCACTGTGGTGTGTTTACGTAAGACAAATGGACACTTTACACTTACACTTAAATTAAAATAGTTCTATTTGCTTCTAATAATGCAATACCATGACAAGAGATAAGGATGCGTTTAGGACTAATGCACCGATTTCTCTGCTCAGCACTGAACAAGCGGGATAAAACTGTTAAAAAAAACAACAAAAAAAAAACAGGACACACAGACAGACAGACACCCACACCCGCACGTGTACATGCATATACATAGATATATTTCCCTTTTAAATAAAAGAAATAAATAAAAATTCAATGATCCTGAAAGTATGGCAGCCCCCATATCACAAATTATGCAATGCAATGTATTAATTATTTTCTAATGATTTGACTATGCAGGATCTTGTCAATGGCAGCGTGTACAAACACATGCACAACATCTGTGAACAGTCAAGACATTCACAGCAAGTTTTGTGACCAGTTAAAGGTTTATATAGACATATTTCTGCATTAAGCGCTATCAGTATTCTACAGA
>JBBJLS010000001.1:31597773-31614313 GCA_037577275.1 Bryconaethiops microstoma
CCCTCTCCCTCTCGCCCTCTCCATCTTCCACCCTCTCCCTCTCCCTCTCTCTCCCTCTCTCTCTCGCCCTCTCCCTCCCTCCCTCGCCCCCCATTTAATTTCCCCTTAAATAGATGATGTGAGGAGCTATAAACCCAAACCATAAACGATTCATTCACCGTGACACACACTTCAGCTTTACTAAAGCTTTCTGAAAAGAGGATGATGCATAGCTAGCGGAGCTTTGTATTCAAGCACGCCAATAAGAACTTCCATCTGCTCATGATTAATGCAGGTTAGGCCAATCTCCTACTTTTCCAGGACAGGAGGATACAGAAAGAGCACAGAGCATTTAGAGTCAAGTACCCACTGCCAAGCCCTATCCAAAAAGACATAAAAGCCGAATCTCACTCTTTTGCTCTTCCTTTTTACGAGAATCTCAATTTTCTACTTATATTACCAACAGACTACATTCATTAAAATATCCACAAAATCATGCAAAGTCGCCAAAACACAGAAATTTACAATCTGTCTTTGAATTAGCAATTCTACTGTGTGGTGCAAACTGCAGTTAAAATGTGAAGCCTTTAACCACAAAAGCAGACAAAACAGAATAAAAATCAATGAAGCGGGTAAAGCATTTGAAACATGGACCACTCCTAACAAATGCAAATAGAGGTGATAATGAGGACTGATGAGTTTTGGGTGTCTTTGGCATCCCATGTGAAGTTTAAGTGGCTCTCTGGGCCGTGCTCAAAACCCCAATGAAGCCATTCACAGCCATCTGTCACCAGAGACCAGCTACTCTGATAAATGCACTGATAAGAAGCCCAGCAGAGCCGCAGCTCAGGCTGCGAACAAAAGCACGAGACGAGACAACTGACAATTCAATGGACAGTTCAGCACTGCAGCATGACACTCACTCAGCAGGGTGTAGGTGTGCCACAGGTTATCATAGATTTAAATGGCAATGGTTTATTTAGCTCACTCACTAATGTGATGAGTCTGGGTTGACTGTAAAATTGCTGATGGGTCCTTAGGCTCTGAGATAAAAGCGTAATTGTATTATGTCTGGTTGCACTGATTATTTGACTTAATTTTCAGATCATGCTAATAAGATCCTCATAACAGCTTCAGGCGTACAGACATCATCCAGCATCAAATATAGCCTGAAACGTTTCAACACTGCTAAATCTTTTTCGATTATTTATGATAGTTTAGGACATTTTTGGTCAAGTAATTTAACAAATGACCAAACAGTAAAGCAGATTAGTCAGATGAGGTCATACCAGCTAGGCGGACAAGAAACAAACAACCAAAAAAAATCATTTCAGAAGGCTGTTCATTAGGTGCACAAATCCAAATTGTCACTGTGACAACCGCGATGCAAATCTCTGTGGGAAACATGCTTGCTTCGTGGATTACTGTCTTTGTCCTCTAGGTTATTGATTAGGGCCATGCCAATGCAACTCCCAAAGCCCAGGGGTCTACTAATGAATAATGGGCTCAATTCAGACTGTCTAATTCCTGCAGACTATGAGCATTTGTCTTGTACAGCCGAGGCATATTTACATGCAGGTAGCAGTATGTAATGAAGATACTAACTGAATGGTGCACAAACATCTTTACAGTCATTATGCCATTTGACCATTGCATGACTTTCTAGGCATCTGTAACTTGGTGTCCTAGGTTTTGAATTTTTTTTTTTTTAAGTATATGAACCCTTTTTAATCAGATCACATTTTACAATAAAAAACAGCTCTGCCCAGTGTTAAAGGATTATAAATTCCTAAAATAGATTAGACAGGTGCTGAATGACTGCAGGGTAGTCAGAGGAATGACCCAAAAACGGTTTTAAAAACCAGCAAGGAGGCTCTGCATTATTTGACTGGTGTTCAGATGTACACTAACATAAGCTTATACACACCTGAAACGAGAAGGGGGGTTTACTCAGGTCGACCCCATCTTTGACAAGCTTGTCCCGTATCAGGATCTTCAACTTGAGCTTAGGGTAAATCACTGGATCCATAGGGTGTTCAAGCAATTGGTTATTATTATTGGACAGTCCAAATCCTGGGGTTAGTGCCACTCCGCCCCATGCAGGACTGACCCATGACTTTGAGCCATTGGGTTTAGTGTCACCCAGTTGAGAGGAGAGCAGGCCTAAACTGGAGACACCTGGAAGGGGCTCTAAGGTGAAGTAAAGTCCAGGAGCCACCTTCTTGTCCTTCTCTCTCAGCCTCTTGACTGCACGGAGGACCTTCTGCCTGTGTTGAGGGGCGAGCACACCGATAGCATCCAGGTCAGGGTCCCCAATCTGCTTACACACCTCCAAGTCATCATATCCATTATCCACAAACGCCTCAACATACTGGCAAAGCTGGAGGGTCTTTAGCCACTCATAGACAATACTGGGGCCGTTGCTCATTCTTCCAGAATTTCACCAAAACAGTACATGGATCAGTTCTGATGGTGCTTCTGAATTCTCCTTCTCCTCATCCACATCACCATCACCATCACTACCACCACCACCAGTGGCTGCTTCTCTTTAGACCATACCTGATCACTTACAGGTCCACCAAGTCCATCAGAGAGTAAAGTGCGTTTCCAAGCCAGAACGTGAGTTCATGGCACTTCTGAGTCCTATCATGAAGATAGACTGTCCAGTTTCTATATTTAACCAGATGTAAACTTCGGACAGAATCGTTCTCACCTTTAAAGCAGTGCTCACACTGCGAAGAAACTTGCACACGGAAAGGTTTAGTCTAAAACTCCAAACAGCCTCGCGAATTTTCTCAAAACGTAGACATTTCATGCGGTTTCCACGCAAGTTCTCCACTTCGTCTCAGCTGGATTTCCTCCGGCACGCTAGTTTCTCCAAAGGTGTGAGAGAACATGCAGCTCTGCAGAGCCAGGTGCTCCTCACGGCGCCATGAAGCTGTTGAAGAAAGCTCTCTCCACTGGTTGTTCTTTTGCTCACTCGTCGCTAAATTGAAATCCCCCCCTCTCTGTCTGCCTCAGTGTGTGTATGTTTCTGCTGCATGAAGCTGTGTGTCGTGTTCTCCTGCACAGTGGAGACACTTGCAGGCTGCCCGAGGAGAAGCAGGAGGCGCTGGACTCAAAAACAGTCTCAGGCTCTAATTACTGACACTACCTGTTAGAAAAAAACATCCTGTTTAAAACAAGAGATGATTCACTTTCAGAATCTGCCTACAAGCTGATCTACAGATACTATCAATGGTACATACATATCCATGAGAGTAATAAGGAATAACTAATTATAAGGACAATTGGATGAGGTAAAAAAACAAAAAAAAACATCGTTGGAAACTTTTGAAGCGTGCATTATCTTTTTTTTTTTTTTAGGACATCCAGCCTTAGGGCAGGTTTTAAAATGCTCATTATTAAGAGTATTCTTAATATGAAATACAGATAATTCTTGTATGTTTATCAGTTTCCTGTGATATCTTCTTGATTTGTTGGCTTATACAGGATCAAATTTTAAAAATCATTATTAATCAAATTCTTAAACACCTGTATGGAATCTGAGGTTGACAAGGCCTTTCTTGCCAAGAAGCAATTTTCATTAAGTTTTCACTGCAGTTTCACTTTCGAAAAAAGCGTTCATTTCAAATCTCATACTTTATTTTATCAGTCTCTTAGCTTTGTACGAGGAGCTGAAGAAACCAAGCTTTAGAATTTACTGGGGAGGGGGTGCTTTTAACTGTCAAAATATATTGTTGGCCTGGACTTGCCTGACATATTGGAGTGCGCAGGCGCGAGGCTGCTGCAGCGTGTTAAGACGAGCAATTTCCTCACGGACCAAAAAAGTTTTCTGATACTGATTCATAACGAAATATGAAGGACTTTAGTCTTGTACAGCTACAGAAGCGCAGTGGATAAAACAGCGACACCTTGTGGCCAAAGCCTGTAACAGGTTGTTTCTTACAGCCATCATTACTCTCGGTGATGAACACAAGAAATCTTTGAGACCATTAAAAACATTAGCAAAAAAAACATTTGCTTTACATTTATTTTCCATTGCACATTTAGATTCATCAACATATTTCCTAAATTGTAGGTGGCAGCATAATAAGACAAACATCCATGTGAAATTTTGCTTAATAAAACTGTACAATAACTTGGCTGTAATGAGAAGAAGAAAAAAAAAAACCACACTCCACAGAAACTTTTCCCGAGATGATGACTGGGAAAAGAGACCCACCCAGTGAACGGAACAGTAATGGGCTTTAAGGAGAACTGTATTGGCTAGGTATGCTCACGCTGAACGATTCTAACTGTAACGATGCGCATTAAATAAATATGCTCCTTCACGCCCTGTTGGGGAAATGAAAAGATATGCGATTTGTTCTTGTCAAACACACAATTCTTTCAGGTTCCAAAATCAGACTCCTCCCATTAGGGGTACATGTAAATTGATGTTTCGAGTTTGTAAACACTAAGTATCATGCTGCCTCTTTTTGTGCAAGAAATTTGTAGGACATACAATATGCAGAAAGACTGCCAGAAAGACTTCAAGAGTCATGGAGCTTCCCCCCCGGCTGCTGCAGCTACTCCTTCCGCTCATGACCAAGCAGTTGGCTGACGTTCCGAGGTGTTTTAATTTAATATTTGATTTATTGAGAAGATATACAACTAATAGATTATCTTAAAATGCACCATTCTCTTTTTAAATAATATACTAAAAGTATTAATTTGTAAATATCTGAAATTAAAAGTATATTTATATATATATATATTTCAAATATATAAATATAATATCATTAAACTGACAATGAAGACAGATCTGAGAGTAAAAGACACTCCTGAAGCTTGCCAACACACTTCAGCATCTTGCGTTCTTTTCTTTTTTTTTCTTTTTTTTGGTCCTTCTAAAAGAAACAAATGCCAAAAAATAGTTACAATACAAACTACAAAAATATCAATAAAATGACTTTCTTGTCATTATAATACAAAACATATAGTGCAAAACCACACAGTTGCTTATACAAAAAAAAGAATATGAAGCACAGTAGCAGAATTCATTTTCAGTTCGGTCAACGTTGAAAATTCTCTATTTTGGTATGTATTTACACAAACATTGCGGCAAGCAAAGGAGTGGCTCACTATATTCCTAGGGAGGTCCTGACACCAGTTTCACAGATACAGCAGAACAGAAAAACAGCAGATCAAACCCTTGCATTCTGGACAGACAACTGAAACTAAGTATCTCTTTGGTGTCAGACAATAACATGGCAACCATCCCCAGCTGCTTTGACTACACCTCTCTCTCCCTCTCTCTCTCAAATTTGTCTTCAAACGTCCCAAGTATTTACATTTGGCAGCAATCTGGAAAGAGAAAAAGAAAACCCTTGCTCTTCATTGTTAAATAAAGAACAAAAAAAAGAAATGCTCCTAAATAAACTCAAGTAGCAGCAATTTCTTGCACCTCACAAACAGAAATAAAGAAAAAGACTTATGGCATTTCTGTAACCACATGTGAGCATACACATATTCCTGCATATATGTACGGTCACAAACACACAGATATACATGTAGGTCGAGGTTAGCATATTTGCATGATAAGCAAAAGGCAAAAGAGAAGCCCCTGTTCTGTACAGACTGAGCAAATGCTGAACAAGAGCATGGAGTTGCACTTAGTGGGACTCAGTAACTTCCACTGCAGGGACAAACACACAGATGGCTATAGTCCTCCAGACGAGACACATACATGCATTTTTCCAATGGAAAAAAACTGTGTTGGGGGGGTGGGGGGGCATGAACAGAAGATATACATATATGTCCTTTCTTCCAGAGAAAAGGTGGACACAAGATTGCAGAACGAAACCTGGCCTCTACTGCAGTCCAACAGCAGGGCTGACTTCTTTTGGAGCTGAGCAGAGACACACCGCACTACGGGATCCCCTTGGCCCAGAGTAGAAAAGTTGAAGCATGATGGGAACTTTGTACATTACTCAATTTACTAACTGGCAAATGCTCCCCTGGAAGTGAACACATCTAATACATCCATCTTCACAAGGCACATACTGTCGTACGTCACGCCTCATAGTTTCAATCAAGTTTCTTCAAATGGACAAGAACAGTACAACATGCTCCAGGTATCAGATATACAGTATTTCTCCAGTGTATGACAATCTGAAGTCTGCAAATATGCAGCAGATGAGCAGATCATGCTCAGTTCACTGACCCTTGTGTCCAATTAGATGTATATGATCTGCGTATTGAGAGGTTGGGAGTGTAAGTGTGCGAGATCTTTTAATCAGTATATACTAGCATGTCCCTCACTGAAGAAGACTGAAAAGATACAACTTCATCACTACTTAACCATCCCCAGCTTCCAATCTGATACGGCAGAATGATCACATGATATGTGGTAATTACAGCACATTACCAGCCCTTTAGAGATTAATTTAATGACGTATCCTCACATCTTATGTAAGACGGTCTGGCCTTCAGTCCATGGCTAGTTAAAAACACAAGAAAAAATAAAATGCTAGGTTTGAAACAAGTGTCACTGGACATGGCCATTTATTCTTGTCCAAGTGATCAATTATCTGTAGCATTACACCTGGCAATGCTGTGGACATTTTCAGAATTCCTCTGCTGTACTTTCAAATAATGCATATAAATAATCACCACAATCATTTGCTTTGTAGTTTTGTAAGTGGAAGGGCAGTTGAGAAATGACAGCACAGATGATGAGGATGAGTTGCAGAAGCAGAATTCGAGTCCCCTCTCCTGTGAGTGAAAATAACATTTCCGTGGTAGAGAATGGGACCTTAACCTCTTGGATACTGCCAAAAGAGATGCCCTGGCATTCCTCTTCCCCTCCCCACCTTCTTCCATCCTTGGTCTCCTCTCTACCTCTCAGCCTGAGTCAAGTGACTGAGGTAACGCTGTGGTGTTGTACTGGGCGAGGATAGCAGACGCAGGAGGAAGAAAGGGAAGAGAAGAGATATATCTGCAGCCTTAAGGCAAAGGCCTTCAAGTCCCTGCATGGGCATCAGAGCTGATACCACTTCTTATCCTTGTACTTCAGCATCACCTGAGAGACAGAAATGAGAAAAAGCACTACTCAATCAGATGTGATAATTACAGCTGTGCAAAAACCATGAATAGTCACTCAATCATGATTATATTGCACATCAATACTTGCAAGTATATTTGTTTATTTATTTGTCTGTGTATTCAATGTGACTTTGTTTAATAAATGTGAATGAGTTATTAGCTAGTAGACATTTATTATATTAGCTTGACATCTTAGCTAATTTCATAATGATTCTTCAATAGCTTCTACAACCAGCCTGCTGTTTGCTAGTTTTCAAGTCTGAAGTCAGTATCAATTACAATATTGTGCATTCAAGTTACCAACTCATGCTTTGTTGTTCAAGAGTAATAAGGAGTTTAATAGTACTAGTATTTGAGAATTTGTTAATACACTGAATTGTGACATGCATCTTATCATTAGCTTGCTATTAAGTACACAGACTGATGATTACTGATCTAAACCAAGTTTCAATGCTCTAACCTTTCCATTCATACTATATTCTTGTAGTGTGGAAATATTCTAGCTGCAGTAGACTCACATCATGTGCATGCTTGGAAAACGAGTCTGCACTAGCCATCATGGCTGCTGTCCTCTCTTCCAGCTCGCTCAGCTTTTGCCCTCTTTCATCCAGCGCTATCCGAGCACGTGCCAGCTCCCCCACCACACCTGATGCTGCCCCCTTCATGCCCTCCATGCTGCCTGGGCCTGGGATGTGCTGGGCCAGGCTGCGAGAGGCCTTACCTGCTGCCAACTCACCGACTGTGATTGCAAAGCCAAGGACAAACAAGGGGAATGATGGCAATGTGAAACTGATGCAGTGCAGTACGGTATGACAAGACATTCCTAAGCCATTTACTTTGATCAAACCACACATTTGTAAGTCGAGAATACTGCTGATACTCACAAAGATCCTCTCTATCCAAGGACTGGGCCCCACCTCCAAAAAGACCCTTGAAGAAACCTCTGTTAGGAGCTTCTGGTGTCTCTACTGGAGTGAACAGTTCTCCCAGCATCTCCTGCAAATGTTAACCAATTGCATTTATAAATCACTACTATAAAGAAGGTGCCTCTCACACAATCTATATTTTACATACACTATGCCTAAGCAGTGGTTCCCAATCCTGGTCCTAATTACCCTACTCTGCATATTTTTCTCTGTCCTTACACACCAATTAAGCTACTTACCTAGCCCTTCTAAACATCAAGGTGTGTTAAAACAAGGAAACCCCTTAAGCATTCAAATAATACTCACTCATATAAAACAGGGGTACTCCAAAACTAGTGGCTTATCGTGATGAGCGCGATGTATGAAAGCGAAACACAAACACACTGTGTGCATTAGTCTAACCTGCAAGTTGTCGCAGGTTTCCTGACTGTAGGTGAGTCTCTGGATCTCTGTAGGGGACGTAAGATAGAGAGCCTGGCCCAAGTTTGAAAAGCAGAAAGTTCTGGCTATTCGCATGTCTGTCAGGGGCAGGTAGTTCACATCCAGCAATGGCCGCAAACTTGGCAAACTGGCACATAGAGCAAAGGTTTAGAATGCTGGACGGAAAAACACCTCAATTTAACAATGCTAATAAAACAATCTCATAGTTCCATGCCAAGTCTGTGCTTTAGCAAAATAATCACATAGAAGGCAAGAGTTTATTGTGCCTCATGTAGGAGCATGGGTACCTGCATTACCTCAAGGTCATGATGTGGCCATTGGCACAGAAGCAAGCGATGCAGATGCCAGCAGGCATGACCACCACATCAGCCCTCAGAACGAAGGAGTTCTCTGTAATGTTGTGTTCAAAGATGCAATTCTGAGAGGGCATGGCAACCACTTTGGCCTGTTTCTCAGAGCAGACCACAGCATAGTGGCTATCCTGGTTTTCCTGAGTGGACAGTGGTGAGGCAGGCCGGCGCCTCCGTGTCCGCTCCCTCTCATCCTCAGGGGCATTGGGATCATACCAGCACTCATAGGCAGGAGGCTGGAGAGTGCCAGTGGAATCCATCAATGCCATGCGCTGGATACCTCCTTTCAGCCGAACCACTGAACCTGGGTGGAATGGGGTATACATGAAATTGATATAAGATCAATCTGTTTATATAAGATCAATTGAGTTCATCAGTGATCAAGGACAACCACTGAAGAGGTGGATGGTGGATTATTGTGAATATATATTCAAATGTGCCTGAATTCCCCATGTTATAAATGGGATGAGACTCGAGTCCAAATCTTCCACAGAAGTCATCTTACCACAAAATGAAATGCCTACAGACTGCTGCAGCCTCTGCTCTGGGGTGGAGGGCACACTGAAGGAAATGGCCAGCATAGTGCCAAGGGAGGTGCCAACCCACAGGCTAGCGGCAGCTGCTGTGTCACTCTTCCTGGACAGACAGTCACAGAAGTGCAAAGAGGAGACGATCTCACGCGACTCCTTGTCAAGACTTGCCACACTGGAGCTGCGTGAGCGGCTGAAGGAGTTGTCCCTGGCATCTTCAGATCCGGTGGCACATCAGAAATGACAACAGGGAGACAGATAGGAGACAAGAGCGTGGTTTAATATAAAATGATATGTTAAAACTATTTCAGGGAAACCTAAAGCTGAAGAAGAGAAAAACACATACAGAGCAATTTTTAACAAGTCAGTAGTTTTTGAGTTTATGCTTTATGTGCAGTTGCTGGAAAAATAATGTAGATTTTTATCTGATAATAATGTAGTTAGTGGTTTTGAATTAGAGTCAGTATTACATGTACATGCATAAGCAAAGAACTGCACACAAAACATGTAAATGTCAATAATAGTGTGTTTGCTTTTCAAAACCACAAAATGCAGCCAAGAATATTACAGTAGCAGACTAAAATTTTCACAGCATTGTCTTACGTAACTTTTTAAGATCATGAGTATAGTCACATGTAACATCTTTACAAAGTTTTGGGTTAAAGTGCCCTCGGTTAAGAGTCATGTTTGGGAATATAAGTTACAAAATGGTTTAATTTTTAAAACAGTGCAAAGACATTCAAAATCCACCCACAGTCTGAGCAGTTACAGCCCCTCCGTAAACAAAAATGTATCCTGAAGAGACCAGTTTAATACAAACAGTACAGGGATCTAGTTCCTCAACAATGTCTTAAGGTTCAATGTTATCCAGAATGTATTGTGAAATGAGAGAAGCGTATCGCTGTGTAGCAATGGTGGCAATCGTTGCAATGTCTGAAATTAAAGACATTTACTATTCTATTTCTTATACAACTTTTATGTGTTTTTAATATGTAATGACATGACAACACAGTGGGAAATATTATCCCGATCAATCCACAATCCCATTTACCTCTTTGCCATGAATGCTTTTCAGGATAATACCTAGGTCCTATTTAAAACAGGTACCTAAGAATGACATAATTTTGTAGTAACTGTGATGTAGTTTGAACAGACATTATTTGCTTTAGACACCTTGTTACTATCACCACTGTAAACAATCTAATACGTTTCTCTACAATTGTGCATTTCACATCTAAACACTCTGAATGGCATTGAAGACATGCTGAAAAACCAGAAGGAGTGCCCTTCAAGACCATCTTAGATGTTATTTTCTCTCTGATCTTCTATGAAACCTCAGAGAAATCAGGCTTAAGTTAGTGTTAACTTTCACCAACCCACAGCTGAAGGCAGAAATGTTCAGAAATGTGCCTTAAAAGAATGGTTCAGTCAACCAAGCCAATGTTGCTAATAATGAAAAGTGATTAGACATCAATTATGATTAGGAAAATGTCTTTGGTAATTGCCAAACAACAATATTTGCATGAGTGTATGAGCTATTCCTTTGATCTATAAGTGCAAAATACGGCTCCAAAGGTTCAAAGAGACATAGAACATTAACATTTTTGGTTACAAAATGGGAACAAAGCCAAGTTAGTGAGCATATTTCAGGCCCATACAGCAGACTCCAGAGGAGGGAAAGAGTTAGTACAGCCAGCCCAGGTCAGCCTATGTGAGGCCAGATCAGGGCCACTCACTGGATTGAGACAAAAACTGAGTCCTGGAGATAGTTCTTGCCTTTCTTCTGGATACTGCCTCCACATCAAGCACATGTTTCTGACTAGGGAGAGAACACTGCCTCCGTACATTCCCTTCCACGCACAGTGCAAACAATCAAAGAGGCAAAGTAGGGACACTGATGATCTCATACACACAAGACACACAACACTAGACTTCATTCACTCCTACTAAGCAATCTGTAACAGACTTAATACACATTCGTAACACACATTTTTCTGAATAAGCACATTATGTACTATAATGTATGATGTACATTAGCCCCAGAAGACAACCAGATCTTCATGGGAACTACCGCTACTCAACCTACCTAGAAACAGAGAGACAGAGCAAAGCTCAGGCTTACCATCTTGTTTCTGATCAGCAGCCATGCTAAATTTCCGTGACATCTTAGCTGTAAATAAAAAAACATATGGTAGTTTTCAACAAAAGCACATTTCTGAGAATGAAAGTAATCTCTGGTTAGATTGCGATAGTGAGAAAATAATCGAGAAAATAATAGTCATTCTGTGTCTTCCTCCATTTGGCATGAAAGGAAAGCATGACTGAGAAAAAGTTTGAAATAGTGTGGGGATCATGATGCAAAGGTAAGCCATTAGGCACCAGCAACGAATTCTGTTGTAGTGACTTAACTTTGGAAAAACTAGATTTAGTGAAACTTTCTAATTAGAACATGCATAAAGGGATTAGTAAGAAGAACACCACCATCCAAAGAAAGCCAGATGCTTCATTAGATTTTGAAAGAAACAGCATGTCATTGATTGACAGATACCGTGTGTGTATGTATATGTTTGTGTGTATGATGCCATAGAAATATATTACGGGTGTAACGATACATAAAATGTAAAATTCTATATAATACAACAACAGTGTCTCTGTACAAGACCTTTTTCAATAGAGCAAAAACAATGAATGCCTAAATGTTTCTTCCGTTCATACAATACATTACTGTATGCACGATGCTCAAGCTTACAGCAATGTGCACTAGGGCTGTAACAATACTGTAACATATTTTTAGGTTCAACGTGATTTTCAATGTTGAGGTCAAAATTTTAACTCTAACAACTAAAACTCAATAACACCAACAAGCACTAGAAATTATAAGCTCTCCAGAAAAAAGCCCAGTTAGGGTGGGCATATAATATAAGCCTTGTGCCCTCCCCATTTACTTTAATCGAACAGAATGCATTCAGACAGTGCTTTCCACAGAAGATGGTAAATGAGAGAAGTTCAGAAGAGAGAGCAGCATACATCATCCAAAAAGTTTTAAATTTAATATATCCTTTCAAATTCCATTTTCCAATAATCGTTACACCCTTAAATATATATATAGCCTTTATGTATATGGATTACCCTTGCAATACAGCACCATGTTGTGCACAAAGCCTGTAAAGTTAAAAAAGTTAGACTTTGTAAACAAAGGAAGCAAAAGTCCTTGAAGAAAGAGAGGAGAATGAATAGTTATTACAATATCACTGCTTTGAACCTAGCTGTCCACTAGTGAACGAAATGCGCTGCATGAGTGGAACCGTCTTCAAAATGAATTTCTATTTTAGCGACTTTGATGTGACATTAAAAAAGAAAGTCTGAAACTGTGCACACGTTCTGCATACTCCACCCAGAGGACAACCTTTACAGACACCATATCACCATGAGAAAAGAGGTTAAGCTGTTTAAGGCTGCAAATTCTGTTTTCTACAAGAACCAACTTATTTCATAGCAGAGCATTTGGACAGCACAAATATCACTTTGGTTAACTGCTGAGAGCCAAAGCCCGGTGCGTTAGTGGAAAGAAAGTTATTGTAAAACAAACAAACTCATACAGTACCAAAGTCATTGGCAACACTCTTTGATATCAGCTTGCTTTTCGACTTCACTGGAAAACGTTTAAAAAGAACAAGTCAATAAAAAGAATTCTACAATAGAATCAATTCAAAACGTATGTAACACTAAGAGAAGTACCAATACCATACCCCTTTCAAGAAACTTTGGTTTGCTGTCATCATCTGAATGGCAAGGTGAACCAGAACCTATGTAGCAACAATAGATTCCAAAATTATGTACTATTGTTCCATTACTGGTCCTGCTGTTACCCATCAACTGTCAACTATAGAAATACACTAGCAGAAATGTCTGTATTGTGAAACAAATAAGTTACAGTTCATAGCAGATACTGGCATTTGTGGTGTGGCTCTTCTTGGCTAGTAGATGATGTTTTACAACAATCGTGCTGATAATAAAAAAGGATTAAGCGGATAATAGTTACCTGATGTAGGTGACTTGCACCGGTCTTCTGAACCCAGAGATCCATCGTTGCCATCACAGAGACCTGGTGAAAATGTATACATTACCTAATGTTAGCCAATTAAATAAGTAGTCATGTCTTAGTCACAGGTTCAGAAGATCTCTTTAAAATGAGGATCAAACCGAAGACTAGCATAAAAATAGAGCAGACAGAGAGATGACAGCAGACAGTGATAGTAAGAAAGAGAGATGCTGGATAATGTCAGATGACTTACTGAGATAAGAAGAGCGTAGTGTTTTCACAGATTCAGAATAAAAGTTAGAGAGGCCGGACATGCAAGACTTCTTATGCAGATTTTCTTTACAGAACCACAGAGAAAGATCAACAGTGCAAGGGTGAGACAAAACAACCACAGGAAATAATAGGACAGTTGAAGCATCCTGGCGCACATAGCCAAAAGACTGGATTCAGACCTGTCGGTCTATACCACAGCCTCTAGTTAGAAAATGCTGGTGAGGCAAAAATCAGGTATAGTCATGAATCAAGTCCCAGACTAGTGTGTTGTCCAAATGCTTTGAAGTTAAAATATACAGCAAAAAGAACATGGAAAACATGGAAAAGGAAAAAGAATACAAAACAGAACATTAAGACATAAAAGGATGAAAGAAAAAGAAAAAAATATAAACTTTACACACATATGCCCTCGGCTGTATGGAAATCTGTTTACTCTTAGTTCAAAAGGGCAGATGGACTACTCTGCCAGAAACAGCTACATGCAGTGGCAGGGGCTATAGAGCCTAGCAGGACACCTAAAGCTTTCAAGCCAAGCTTGCTGATTATGAGCGCTGCCTGTGCTTCATCCTAGCCAGAGAGAGAGACTGACTGATGCCCACTAACACAGTGCATGATTATGAGTTTAAAACACACCATCAGCTCTTTTCTCACCTCCAGAGGGCTGTCTTGCTTTGCGGGGTGAGCGCGGTTGTCTCTGGTGTAGATCAGCAGAGCCGTAGAGCTCTGCTATGCTCATATTGTGCAGCAGGGTCTTCTGAAGGTAGTCAACTACAGCCAGCCCATTTCCATTACCAAAAACCACTCTGCAGTACAAAAGGAATAGAAATATAGTTTTGCTTTCAGTTAGCAATATGACCAGAACTGTATGCTTGCATTATGAATAGATATAAAAGTGAATCTTGTGTTGGGCTTACAAGCCATATGCAGAATTCACAGCCAGGCTGGTGATCTGCTGTGGCGGCTCCCCACTGACCCACACCAGCTGAATGACCAGTTCCACCTGGTAGCCCGGGGACTGTTTCAGTGGAGTGTTCCTAACTCTGAGGTGCAAAAAAAGATGCCATATGTCAAACTTCATGTTACATATCTGAACAACAAAGGCAGAACAGGGTACCATTACAAAACAATAAATTTACTTGCCAAAATTAGATATTAAAATATTCAAACAACAAACGATTCAGTTCAATTATGATTCTTTAGAAAATTACTCGGCACATGGTAAATTCCATTACCATGATCTGCTAAATTCAGTTACCACTAATCTAGCTAGCTACTAGTAGAGCTATTTAAACAGCAGGGGATTACAGACAAAACATCGATAAAAACAAGATACCGATCTAATGTTTGAACATGACCAAAGAGTTTTATTTTGTGTCAAGTATACTTCATTAACATTTCATTATAATCCAAATCGATACATTCGGATTGATGCATCAGAACACACCAATGTACTTTCACACCCCAAGTCAATAGGAGAATTTTGTAAATGAAACTGGGGAGGACAGACAGAAAAAATAAAATAAAATACACAAGTAACTGTAATTCAAAACCTTTCAAACAGAACTTTTCAACTGCAATAAATTTTTTTTTTTTTTAAATTAAAAAAACAACAGTATAGATAGTGATCTATTTCTATAGAACAAAAAAAAAACAGGAACTGCTCCCCAAAAACTACCTTACTAACTGTTCACTGAACTATATGTTCACTTTAAAATCATACCAGTACAGCCCACTGTCACCTGATTAGTTAAGGTAATGGTCATACCGAAGACAGGGCACATTATCCCGCAGGCCATCAGAGGAGTTATTGCTGCTGGTAGATGGGTGTGTTTGTGGTGCACTAGACTGAGGGCTGGATGAAGCTCCTGGCGTGGACACGGCCGAAGCATGCTCCCCTCCAGTGTCTGGAGAGTCCACTTCATTAAGTTCACATTGCATCCGCAGCTCCAGGAGCTACTCATGCAGATACAGACAGAAAGATAAGTAGGAAAGCCCTATTGTAAAATATCATCTTGCACTCTATGTTAGAGTATGTCTGTGTGTGGAACATGCAATACATGAACAATCTTGACTACAAGCAAAAAGGCATACACTCAGAGCTGCAATAGTTTGCCTCTCCAAAAGAATATTACTTAATTTAAGTCAGACTTGCTTTTTGACTTTTTTCAGACTGATGCCTGTTCAGAAACTTGAACTCAGAAGAGCAGCATTTTGAACTGATCAGCCAATACAGGATAAATGGGGTTAATGTGAATGTGAGTCATACCTGAACCTCCTCTGTGGTGATTTCCTGTTTGCTGAATCGGTAAACAATGACATGAGCAGAGACCCCAGCCACACACAGCACACGGCTCTCTGGGCACCAAGACAAGCTCTGAATAGCAAATGGATCTTCATCCACTATATCAGTGCTCGGCTTCTCTTCCTTATTGCGGGCCTTCTCAAACACTTTTGCTGTTTTCAACTTGTACAGCACCTGCAGCATTACTGTATGAGAGGCAACATCAGACGGCCTTAATTTACACTGCATTTTTCCCCCACACAATTTTCATTTATAAATACATATTTTGGAATACTGATCTTTCGGCAAGAGTTGCAGCCACTCACATGCAGAAGCATCCCAAAATTTGACGGCTCCATCAGCATGTCTGTAGATGAAAAAAAAAAGCAGTGACACATTAATTAAGACATTATGTAGAAATCTGGCAGAACTTCATTTATAATTACAAAAAGCAGCTGGTGAAAATAAGTGATACTACTAAATACAAACATAGAGGAATTACAATGTCTTTGTACAAAAATTTACACAATATAAAGGCCCTTTGATAACTGTCGGTGAGAGAGAGAGAGAGAGAGAGAGAGAGAGAGAGAGAGAGAGAGAGAGAGAGAGAGAGAGAGAGAGAGAGAGAG
>JBBJLS010000001.1:31626480-31638676 GCA_037577275.1 Bryconaethiops microstoma
TTGTGCAGGTCTACAATTCTGTCTCTGACATCCTTGGACAGTTCTGTGGTCTTTCCCATGTTGGAGAGTTTGGAGTCCGCTTGATTGATTGATTCTGTGGACAGGTGTCTTTTATACAGGTGACTATCTGTCACTGTTAAAATAAACCTACCATTAAAAAGATACTGTTCTGAGACTTTCCATTTCTTTGTCATTGGACAAACTTACAAAATCAGCAAGGGGTATAAATATATACAAATAAATAAACGGGAGTGAATGCTCCTTTCGGACGTTCAGACTCAGGAGCGTGGGTCTGGTGAAAATGGCAGAGCTCAGGAGACTCACTTCATTGATGAGAAACTGTAGCTGGATGACAGCCGCGCCGCTCTCATGCTGGCAGTAACACTCTACTCCTGCTCGGCCAAAGCTGCATTCATTTCAGTCAAGTTTAACTCAGTGGAACATTAAAAGAATACCAGACAATCACATTTATGTTTAGAATATATACCTATTTACTGCACATAATTAACTTGTGATTTCCTATGGATTAATTGCTGACAATTACAATCCCTACAGGTTCCAGCACTAGGAGGAGGCTGGTCCCAGAGGGCCATGAATAGCATTAACGAGGATATTGTTCATTGACTTCGCTAAAAGGATTACACTGAGTCCCTGTACACAGGCTTAATCCATGTTGGTGTATACAGCAGCCCTTTGGAACACTACTCTATAAACGCTCTCAACCACTGTCATTCTGCAGGCACACTGCCCACACATAGCCAAACTGCCATTCACATTCAAATGAATATAGGAAGCAGGCACGGGCATGTGCGCCCTGTTACCAAAGGCAGTAAAAAACATGGAAAATAGGATACAGCAGGTGAATATTTAAGAATATATGAAAGTCAAACTGGACATGCTGCGAATACACTGAGCAAGATTAGCTGCAAATACCTGCAAGATCATCATCTTGATCTCATTTTTTAACAATGCTTTACAGTTATTTAATGCATCAACCAGGCATAATGAAATGCAAAACTAGACAGTCAATAAGGCATGAATCAACACATTTAACGACAATGACACAATATATTACCATATGAGACAGCACCGTAGTGAAGAATGCTGGCAACACAAACAATATATTCAAAACACATAAGGAAGACTGAAAATACAGAGAAAGTAAATGAGCCCCCCAAAGACTTGAATACTGATGGGTTCAATTCAATTGAACTGAATGGGTTAATAAACAGAGGAATCCTATAAGAATAAATGAATGGAACACCTGATACTTCACTTGACAATGGGAAACAAGATTTCCTCTCCCCCACAGGTTTTCTGTGCCCTGCTGATCACCTTACTATAAACCAGCACACAAGGACAGGGATAAGTGAAGCCCTCACAAAGCTGTCCCTTACACTTCAGCGTAAGCCCCCAAAGCAGCACTCAGCTCCTTGATATGTTTCTCAGATTTAAAAAGCTGTTCATCACAATGGCAGAGTCCAAAATGGAAATGACCAAAATCCTTTGTTATTTTAAGAAACCAGGAAACGTGCTCATTAGGTGGAATTAAAGTTTACACTATAAACAGGAAATGTCGGCTGTTCTCAAAGTAGCCAGCTCATAGAATAGGTGTTAAGCTTAAACTTCTCACTTCTTAATCTCCATATCATATGTAAATTCAGATAATGGAAGACAAACTGCAAATAATTAAGTTCACTGTTGTAACACAACTTTATTACTTTTAGTTACAGTTCTTTTAGTTGTCTAAGAGTATGTGATTTTAACGTGGGCTAAAGGAAGACACTTTAAATAAAAGCTTCTCCACTAAACAGATTAAATGACAAACAGTGCAGAGACATCCTCTACTGGGAGAAGTGATAAAGAACTCACTTTGCTGACTAGGCAGTCAAACACCTTAGCACCAAGAGAGCAAGACAGAAAGAAAGATACTGAGAACAGCAAACGGATGTTTATTTCTTCCATGACATCTTAATCATTCATGTTCAAAACATGTTGATCCTTGCATTTGGTTACGGTAATATTTCTCACCACAGTTGATGATGACTCGCCTTGATTAGATTTATGCCATCATATCAGGAAGGCAGGTGGATATAGCACCCTGCTCTCAAGCCTCCCCCCCGGTATCTCCTTCTTTCAGATGAACTGGAGAAGGGATGGGGCACTTCTTTTACAACACAGGTTTAAATTCACCACGCTTGGCACTTTGGACTAAATAAATAACAGTGGGCCATTATAAATAAAGAGCAGCGAACCATGACTGCATTATTTATTCATAACTCAATGCATCAGGCAGAGTGGCAGCGGCAGGCCCGGTACAGACTTCAGCTCTTCTCTCTCTCTCTCTCTCTCAGTTCTGCCTGGAACTGAGCCCAGTGTCAGTCAGTAGGGTCAGGCCCTGACCACATGTGCTTCACTTTATAGCACTGCTACTGAAACACACAGGGACCATTGACCAGCACTGTTTACCACTGAAGAATATCATAGATCACTTTACTATGACTTCAATTATGATTTCAGTTAAAGGGACATTTCGGCCAAAACAAAAAAAATATAACCAACATCATCATCAGCTACATTTACTAATAAATATATTGTTAACATGCTTGTTCAGATCTCATAGCAGTGCTACAACACTTTCTTGATCTGTATGTTGTGGTCGAAAGACTAGGAAAACCTGCTTCTGATGATGTATCGTGGAAGTGGGAGGAGCTTTTGAAAAACTGCTTTGGGTACTTCAGATAAAATCAGACAGCCAACGCTGCTGCTAGAAGACTGAAAATAGTTTTCGTACAACTGAGGCAACTACCATTATCAAATGAGGAGGACAACAAGCAAAAAGTTAAAATTACTAAGGCCAAACAGACCGGATTACTAAATATCTGTAGTTTAGGTTTCTTTTCTCTGTCTTTGGTTGTATTTCTTTTTTGTTTTCTCTCAAAACAAACCTGACCAGTCTTTAATATATTACCTTTTTGCAAACCAACAAAGAAAAGATGCTCATTTGTTTAAAGACATGGTACAGTGACTGCATTTAACAGACCACTGCGGAAGCTAACTTATAAGGCACAGCAGAAAGATGACTGAGTGTCTGATAAAGGATCATTTGCACAAACGACTCAAAACCTCTTTTCACACTCATACCGTCTCTCTCCTACTCTCCATATCTTTAGGTACTCAAAGCACAGGCCACCATCACGCAGGCAACATATTATTCTGCTGCTCCAATAGTTGACTCACATTAAACAGCAGAGGCTTCCGGTGAGAAAAAAATAAAAACAAACAGCCTCGAAATCTGATAAGGGTGCTGTCATATACTGCACGATAATAAAGCAGACCTCGAGTGCATATGAGCGTCTCTGGAATAAAAGAAACGGCTGTCGGCGTGAACTGCCACCGCTGACATGTGTTCTCGCTAGCTGAGGGCTGTCAACAAGGTAAGTGAACTAGCTCTCAACAGACAAAGCAGGGAAAAGAGGAGGACATAGAGACTAACACCAGGAGACAGACACAGAGAGAAGAGTATAGCTTCATACAGTCAAAGAAAAAGATGGCTTGACCTGTCTGGTCTGATATGAATTCACAGAAAAGTCTGTACCTGTTTCAGAAAAAAAAAAAAAAAAAACATTAAAACCATAAGGGGCTTTGAGGTGGTGTGAAGCAGCTGTTCACTGCTGCACAGCACAAACTCCCACACAATTTCAAAGAAAATTTCATCATACTACTGGCGCAATTCTCTGTCCATTGCTTAAGGTCAGCATCGAACTTACCACAACCACTGTCTGCAGAGTAGCGTCTTTTATCTGTTAGTTAATGTGCTACAATGGAACTTTTGCTATCATGATTGGTTTTTGCTCAGCCTGTGGTTAAACATACCTATGATATCAGCCTTCAAAACTGATACGACACACATCTGCATAATGTAGGACACAGAAAGAGGAGAAAAGAAGGAAAAGCAGAAGACAACCTGACTAACAGAAGATATTCTGTCACACAATCATTATTTGATAATTATGGTAAAAAAAAAATTTTAAAAATGCAATTTTCATCTGCATCACATCAAAGGTTCACCGGTCTGTTTTGTCTGGAAGATTCACCCTGGTTTAAAAAGATGCAACCAATCTTATACATGCACATCAAACACTAATAACTGAGCAACTGTGCAGTGAAAAATAAAAGAGTATCAAGCTACTGAGTGAGAGGCCAGTGCTTGCTTTCCCTTGCTGTCCACACAGGCCCATTAGTGCTGTTCAGAGTGATAGAGTGGAGGTAGGATCTGCTCAAACAAGATTAACAACAGTGTAATCAAACAGGCCCTGGACGCCTTAAACAAACTCAGGTTCAGTCTCAAATGGCAGATATTCATCAAGCTCCACAGCAAACATAGCTTACTGCTCAAAAGAGAGAAGAGATAGCAGAAGAAATCTTACACTGATCAATGCATCTCAGCAGAAAATGAGAAATAAAAACTGATCAGGGTTGATGCTCCCATTAAGCAAGTAGGTTAATAATCCCCATGATTTATATAAAATACTAATGTATTATGAAACGGTTCAAGTACAAATAAACCTACTACTAAATAAACAAAAGCAGCTGAGGCACAGGTTTCTTCTATTTGGTGAAGACAAGTTACACCTTCATTATTAAACCAACACTCATTACATTTCTTTTTGTTCTTCAAACCTATACCCCCAGGCAATATTTTGCCTAGTCCTGCTAATCACCTTCCTGCTGTAAAAATAAATATTTGTCTTTACTGTGATTATCACAGCAGTTCCAACAGTGATAATGAATTACTCAGACATGTTAATTCAGTAGATGAAGTATTATGACCCAGGCAGTTTATGACTATTACAGTGGCCATGAAAACAAGTTAAGGCAGATTCACTATTCGGGCCTTGCAAGGTTCGGAATGTCTCTGGAATCTTCCGACAAACAAAATAACAGTCATATAAATGTTAATAATTCGATAATGACAGCTGAAGAGCTCTTAAAGACCTCTCCACTCTTAAGCAAGAATGTGAAAAAGTTGCAAGCTTCATGAAAGAGAAACTGTTCCTCAATTCAAAGGCACTTCCTCATTTGGTAAACCAACGTGGTCTGTGGTTCTATGTTGCATGTGTTGCAGACAGGAGATCATTAGATCAAGCAAATGTCAAAACCATCACAAGATCGCTGAACATCAAATGAGCCACTTTGAATGTTTACAAAATTTTCAAACACAATGCGTGTGAGCTTAGGCCTTTAATTACTTTCAGAAAATGAACTAACCACTTCATGAACAAGAATAATACTCACTTAAATTTATGTTCAAGCTCACATTCAATATTTGGTCCATGAAACACTAGGAATATCAATAGGAACATGTGTTAGAGGACTCATAAATGCTGGTCATGTATCCCAATCTGTTTACCAACCTAGCGTTTATCTAGAGAAGACTGTCAGATATCTTCTAAAGTACACATAATTAGTCTTCTCTTGACATTCTGAAAGAAAAAGAAAAAAGCACAACGGAAAAAAAACTACAAACATTGTTAATGGTAAATAAAATGTTTATCATTATTAAGTACCCTACTGAGTTTGCACCACGCGTCCCGTGCTGTGGCTCTGGTTCGTAATGCTGAGAGGAACGAGGCAAATCGATACAGCCAGTCTTTTAATGACTGTATCAATCGGCTGAATGACAACACGTCCATCAACACCCACAAGCACATTAACACATCCAGGCAACGCCTGTGCTTCTTAACGCATCACTCCTCAACACAGTGCGCAGCCAAGTCAAGCAGGTGGGTGGCCTGTGAGCTCCCAAAAGAACAACTGCCACATCCACATGTATCAAAAGATTTCTTTTAACAAATCAGCATCCCTGATTTACCAGTTAGAGCAGAATATTTGATCCAAACTTAAACTACAAAGTAGGAACAATATTCTTCCCATTGAAAACAAACTGCAATTTGGGTCTATGTAGCCTTGTGGCCATATATATGTGTATGTGGATACCAACTGCCAAAAGGACAAAAGTCAGACAAGCCCATCAAATTAAAAATAAGATCTTAGTATTTAATAGTTAACGTAAGAGCCACAAGTGCAAGAAAACACAAAAACAACAACAACAAAAAAAATCTAAGGAATGCAAATATTTGCCTTTATGGCCTTCTGTAAACCAATACTGATGCATCATTTCCTTTTAAATGCCGTCAATGCCCTCTGCATCACCTAACACACATTTCTTGGGTGATTTGATGAAGCATAGAGTGTTCTGTTGTTTTACCATATACAGTAAGGTGACAAGGCCATTAGACTGTAAAAACAAAGATATGAGAGCTCTTCAAAGCAGGATCTTAGAAGAGCTTGGTTGCACATGTCACATGGTCTAGCAGACGCGCCCAGCAGGACCAGTGATGATTCCAGCACGTGTGAGGTGGCGTTCTGGCAGAGAGTGAGCAGAAGCAATGATGAGGCAGGCTCTGCAGCATATGGCAACAGAGCTGCTCATGCCACAGCAGAGATATCATTAATGAGAGCAACTCTTCCAGGAATTCACAGTCAGCTGCTAAGAAACATGCCACTAAAACCAGACTGCAAATGACAATACACAAGAGAAAGAATTACCTCTTATCTAGGATCAGGCTTGGTGACCATTGCAATATAGGAAAATTCAATGGATGCTCCTTTAAAGAATAATTTTATGAATTTCTTTTTGTTTTACTTTTCTCAAGAGCTGCACACCCAGACCAAGAACTGTTTAGTCACCACATTAAATAAAAGAACAGTGGACAAACATTTAGTGTTTTAATTTACATTATATGAAGAACTGTGTTTAATATGGTTTAAAAAACTATTGTGTTTTCTGGTTAACCTCACACTACCCATCTGGAGATACAATATATGTAACAACTCTGCACATCTCTGAGACTGGTTTGCGTAAAACAAACAAATAAATAGTATTTATCCATTTGCATCCAGTGCAAAGTCAAGCATAGACCACAGAACATTAGAAGCAAAAACAAACACTGGACACTGTAATAAAAAAAAACTTAAACCCAGCATTCATATATCAGTCCAAAAAGGAAAATATAAAACCTACTGTGGAGTTCACATCTTTCCATTTTTAGGGAAAGGATACAGTCTCAGGGCTCCAGTCTGCGTCCCAATGGCCAGTATTTTTTGCACAGGGTCAAAAGCCATGGCAGAAGGTTGGTAAGGGAAGCCATGTCGCACAGTCTGTTAAACAAAACAGAAAGTTGTATAAAATTGCACATGCATCAACATTAGGAGAGCTTTTAATGGACAGTACAGTATTTAATATTGTCTATATGTTTATGCATCCATTAGGTACCGTGATCACATTAAACTGTCGTCATACCATTTATGTTAAATCTGGAACAGCCTTCTGTTTGTGTTTTTGATATGTCAAGCACCATCAGAATGAGATGTGGACCATTTGTGTTGTTTCATCCATCATCACAATATTTTCATATTGAGCAAAAATGCAAAAAAACAAACAAACATTAGATATAGTTTTGTTCTGACATCAGTTATCGGTTTGTTTCTGTAGAATAGTATTTGTACAGTTTAAAATTGCCCTTTCAATATACCACGTTATGTTCATTGTTTCAAAATACCCTAATGCAAATGTATATTCGGATGCTGTATACGTTTTTTCTTAGAAAATACGTCGAAAAAGAATTTTTAAAATATGTAGCTAATGAATAGATTCACTGATTTGCAGTCCAAGAAGAATCAGCAGTCCAAAGAACAAGATCTACTAATCTCGGACATTTGTCAAAAATAAAGGCATAAACAACAAAACAGTGTAGTTCTGTTGTCTCATTTGTTTTTGGTGTGCTTGCACTGAATTATTAGTTTAAAAAAGGGAAACTATGTCCCCTTGTCAATGCTCATGCCTTGAGAAGCTGCTGTGACAGCAGCTGTCAGATGACTGGCTAACCTTTCAAGAACAGATTCATTATTGTCATTAAAACAAAAAACAAAAGTAACAAAAACAACACTTCTCTGATAGATAGGAATACTTTGGAATTTGTAAGATACACCTTATAGAAACGTCCTCGAACTAAGCACAGCAAAAACACCACAACAGCGGCTAGCACACAGCCAGCTAACGTTCATGTTTCCTGACAAATCACAGGAATGAACGGTGGCTGCCATAAAAGATGTCTTTTAAGGGAGTCCAGCTAAATACAATTTCAGTGACAGCATATATGTTAGACAGCTGTTCTCGTCGTGCAAACATTAAGCCTAATTTAAAGAGATTACTGCCAAAACGTAGCGTTAATTTGGTCGTTTAATTAGCGAGCTAACATTATTTAGCTAACTGAGGGGATCACATGACAGCAGCAGCCACTAGACTCTCCGGAGCTGCTTATTACAGATTATTCTAATCTGTTCAGCTCCACAAACTGCTGGATAAAAGCCTGGCTACATCAATAGCTGATCTAATGTTGTTGATCACATCTTAGGTCTCTCGATAACATATAGACAGTCAAGAAGCTTCCAACATCGAAAGAAAGGCACTAAACTGTCCATGTAAACTGCATCAACACCTCGTATTTTGAGAAGACAACTGCAAGCTGAGGGACAGCTGTATTTTAGCACGGATAACTAAACCACCGAGCATCTCAGACGAGAAAGGAACGTGTGTTTGCTACGTGGAAGCAAAAATATAGACAGAATTGCAGGAAGGGCTGGCTAACAGTGTGCTAGCATGCGGGACCACGTAGCAAAGCTAGCAGCTACGGACCCTTCAAATAACAAGAAAAAATAAACATCACCTTGCAGAGCTGAAAATGCTCAGACTGCAGAGACTCCTGAATAGTGTCGTTCTCCTTGTTGCCCGACTGAGGCGAGGCGGACGAAGCGGAGGAGGAGGAGACCGCAGTCAAGCCATCGAGCACCTTTCTGATATTAAACTTCTTCATGCTTCCTCCCTCCACATCAAGAGGCATCCAATGGAGAAATCAGGACAGAAAGGAGAGAAAGAGGATCCGCTCTCCTGGTTTAATGCGCTCGACCCTCCCACATGTCAGGGCGGTGGAATTAAAGCCTCCTCCGAGCCCAAAGTTGACATATTGAAACGCAAAGGCTACAAAAAAATATTAGCAAACGTGCTGCTCGTCTTCCAGCATCTCACCAGATCGACTGATCCAGCTGGATTCCTGCTCTACAGTCCCTCCCCCTCCCACACCCGCTTTCAGCACGCCCCGCCTCCCGCCTCGCCATTGGCTGGGAGTTCACACTCGAACCACGGTTCCGGATATACGTACTAATGTGGACAAAAGTATCGGGACACGCCTCTTTTCCCGTGCTTTGGGCTGGGTCCCTTACTTCCAGCATACATTTATATTTGCATTTACGGCATTTGGAAGACGTTCTTATCCAGAGCGACGTACACCAGTGCTTAAGTAGTTCACATCTGTTTTTCATGCTTGCGAAGCTAGATTCAAATCAACATCTGCTTTTTAACCAAGTTACTACCAACTAAGTTACACACCTTAACAAATCCTGTCCAAAAAAGTTAGAGGTTAATACACAGTTGGCAAAAACATGGATAAGATTTAAGAGGATACGTGGCCAGGGTTTTTTTTTTCCATATATAGGAAAACCAGAGCATACCAAGACATTTTAGACATCATGCTTCCAACTTTGTGGACACAGTTTGTGGAAGACGATCTCTCCAGATAGGCAGATGTCTGGCCTCTGGACTAAGTGACTCTGCAGCTGGTGGCCTAAAAGTTACGGAGTTGCGAGAAGGTCGTGGGTTTGAATCCCAGGACTGCTAGTGTCATCATCGAGGTACCCTTTAGTAAGGTGCTGTCCCCACGCACTGTTCCAAAGGTGCCCCTCATTAGTGGCAGCCCACTGATTCACATGGTGAATGGGTTAAATACAGAGAAACAATTTCACATTGTTCACACTGTGTGTTGTGGTGCCGTGTGTTCATGCGTGACTGACTATAAGTGGTCTTTAAATCACCTGCATGTGCGCATCCTAATCAGTAATGTCACATAAATGATGTGCATGCTGAGCCTTCATAACAGAAATCAGCTCTAACCACATGTGTGCATGTGTAGTAATAAATCTGACCATATCTGCTCATTAAGATCGCACAGTCACAAATCGGATACGAATCTGATCTAAGACCATAGACTGTATGGACAAAAGTATTGGGCTACACCCTTTTTTCAGTGTTTGGGCTAGGCCCGTACTTCCAGTGAAGAGCAATCTTAATGCCTCAGCATGCCAAGGCATTTCGGACAACGTCATGCTTCCAAATTTATGGACGCAGTTTGGGGAAGAACCTTTTCTATTCCAGCATGACTGTGGCCCAGTGCACAAACCAAGATCCATAAAGACATAAAGGCGAGATGAGTTCAGTGTGAAGTAACTTTTGCGCGAATCGGTAGTAAGGAGTTGTCAGTGACTGATTCATTCGGTTCTCTCTGGGTTGCGCATGCGCGCCACTTGATTGGTTCATTTGAAATGTGACAGCTGTCTTCGTGTGCTAGTCGGAGGGTCCTGCTGGGTCCTGCTGCTACAGCTGCAAAGGGGATACCAACTCCATATTAAAGTCTATGCATTTGAATGCAATGTCATTAAAGTCCTGGTTGGTGTAATGATCAGGTGTCCCAATATGTTTGTCCATATAGCGTGTTTAAATTAGAATGTTATTGTGTTTCACTATTCGCAAAAACGTACAAAGTATGTTTTAGCTAATACTGTATTTAAACGTTTTAATCGTCCACTGACGTTGTGAGGATGGGCTGCTGGCCAATCCCTTGTCGGGGGGAGTACTCTGCCTCAAAACGGGTGGGAAACAAAATCGAACGCCTACAGCAGCGACGAGTGACCCGGATGTGCGTGGTACAGCTCACTGATTCTAGTTCAGTGTCACACGTCAAATTATGGCTTTATGCTTAAGTGTGTTTTTTTTTTTAGTGTGTTCTGTCAAGTTTCTTCGTATTATTACAGAGAAATATTGTTCATTTATTAGAATTTACTAAAGTAGATCACTGCACTGGTGTATATTAGTGGGAACAAAATATATATACATAAAAATGAGCACATCAACAATGAACTGGAACAGAGACTGCAAGCCAGACCTTCTCATCCAACATCAGTGACTGACCTCATAAATGCTCTACAGAATGAATGGGCACAAATTCCCACAGAAACTCTCCAAAAGGTGTACGAGAAGTGTGGAAGCTCTAAATAAATACACATGTAATATGAGTAAAGAACAGATTCCTTGGTGACAGGATAATAAAGCTGCTAGTTTTCCAAGGTGCCTTTCTCTGTCATCTTGGTATCTTACTGCCCATAAATGCATCTTAGTGAAAATGCTGTAACAAACAGCGGAACCATCCCCACTGCAAACAATGGTCCCTCTGGCATTCTAGAGACCTGGTAACACACCTGGGTCTCCTGGGTTCCCCCTAATGAGACCTATTCACTGTGTAACACTATGCCTACTGAAGGTCCTTTGTGTCAAAGCACTGCCAACAATATACAAGAATATCACAATACGAATGTATAACATTGATTTCACATCTTTATACAGGCTCAGTTTTGGTCCTCTTAGATTAAGTTTAGGATAAAGTGCCTTGTGCTGACATATGATAGATGAACTAATTAAGACTAAGACATTTCCCAAGAGTGTGTAGACTCTCCAGAGTGCGTCGTCATGTCTTTCTCTGTAATAGGACATTTGAAAAAGCAAAGAGTCTGGTTCTATTTAAACAGCTTGCAGGGTATCAGTCAAACGTTCTTTTCTTGTGCGTTAGACAACGCTGTTTAAGTTATTCTCACTGGAAGACCTCAATCTGTTATGATGACAATGTGTCACTACATGTGTTTAATAAGACTTCGGAAATGTGCGTCTAGTATACATTAATGTGCATGTGTACTAATTGTACTGTATCACAGAGCAAAGGAAGATGAGTTCATTTTTCAAGTTTAGACAGTACTGTTTAAAATATCTTAGCTTTCACTGCATTAACAGAATAAACAATAATTTAGCTCAATAAAACAGTTCTATATACCTTATTTGGGCAATGTCAATTCATGCTGTGCGTAAGATGTAGTTAGAGGGATTTTTAGAATGTGTGTGTGTGTGTGTGTGTGTGTGTGTGTGTGTGTGTGTGTGTGTGTGTGCGCGTGCGCGCGCGCGCGCGCGTGT
>JBBJLS010000001.1:31644341-31683115 GCA_037577275.1 Bryconaethiops microstoma
GTGTGTGTGTGTGTGTGTGTGTGTGTGTGTGTGTGTGAGTGAGTGAGTGAGTGAGTGAGTGAGTGAGTGAGTGAGTGCGTGCGTGCGTGCGTGCGTGCGTGCGCGCGCGTTAATGGTAACCACTAGATGGAGCCAAAGTCCTTTTGAGATTGTTTTGACTGTTTGTAGTCCAAGTCCTGAATAGTGAAATCCCAGTCATGGGAACGGCAGACTGTGTAAATTTTTATGCATTTTACCTTGTGTAGCTTGAGTAGAAATTACCCTAAAACATCCAGAGCAAGGGTTATGTAAGACTGGGAACAGGACTCACTGAAAATCCATTGCATAAACCATATCAACACAATAGCTGACCTAAGTACACCAGTTATTCAACCTGGTATCCCAAAGATGGATACCAGTAACATCTGTTATATATTATAGTTTTTGTCTCAACAGCAATAAATGATCAACAATTCAAATTTCTTAGAACATTAAAAATCAAAAACATTCAGTAAAACATTTAATGATAGCACAGGTCAACAAAATTTTTTTTGCAATCATCAGAAACCACAACGCACTTTTCAAAATCATTTTTTCATGCTGATTTCAGATCTGCTTTCAGTTTTTTCGGTCACATCAACTTTTTGAATTATGAGTAATATTTGCAATAGACTTTTATTAAACCGCAGGCACCAATCAAGTAACTGTTTCAATATTTTTCATTGTGAAGTCAGATAGGCGCACACTGTGGCATAGATACTATGATCAGTGTCAGTCAGCTACCACTGTTTCTTCAAAAACACTTAGGATAGGATTATTATATGCTAATTATACAACTATCATGCAATATATAACTACCTTCATCACAAAAACTGTACATGCTAGGGGGAAAACTAAACACAGATTTGAAATTTGCATGAAAAACCCTACAAAACCCACATAAACTAATGTCTGATTATTTTGACCTGTTGACCTGTGTAATCAAACAAAGCATACAAGCAAAATTACACCAAAGATTTTACATTTTAAGTGTTTTCTTCCAGAACACATTATAAACACCCTTTAAGAAATGTTTTAATAATATATGTTATTGAGAAGAAATTTTATATCAAAGGAAATGTTTATGCTGCATGATGATTAATGCCATTTTAGTAGAGAAATAAAATTCTGTTAATTATATGTCAGCTATGATCATTTTCAAAAGCTTGTTTTGTCCAAAGTGCTACAAATAGGAAAAAAAATAATTAAATGAAATTCTTTGTTTAACTTAACACTAAAATGTTTTACTTTACATCAGTATGGGAAAAACAAGAACTGCACACAGTTTATTTTGGGGAGCACCATATTAGAATGTTGCCACTCTGTGAGAGATGTATTGTTTAGACCAAAATGAAGAGTAAAATCACCTGAAGTGTAAAGTGTCATCACTGATGTATGCGTGTTGAAAGAGTAGACAATATTCTAATACACGGAGCACATGTCTCTAAGCCTCTCCCTGCCTTTTGTATTCTCCGCTGCATCCTTTTCTCTTTCCTGCTTCTTTCTTTTTCTCAGTCTCCACATGCCTGCAGCATCATTATCCGTTTCTTCATGAGAGCCATCTGCTGTCCTACATGGGGCCTCTGCCATGTCTCACTGGACACAGGCAGAAACTGGTTATGCACAGTCCTTTCTCACTGTGGCTACGTGTCATCATGCCCCTGCTGCTCTGAAGTGTCCACACATGATAACAAGAACAATGAAAAACGTACCTGCTTCAGGCTAATACTGTGTTCAGGCTGACAGAATTTTTATCCAGTGAACCTTTAATCGCGTGTTCCGTTCCAGTACAGATGACTGACCTCTCAGCTCAGATACATTGGGTTAAATTGATCTGTTCAGTCTCAGGTTCAGTGGGGGTGTTTGAGTAGGGGAACTACCAAACTGTGCAGGACACTGACCTTCTAAGACCAGTCCTGTGCACCCCTCTTTTCCACGATTCCCAGAATCAAGATTTAAGATCAGGACCACGGACAGCAGCTTCTTGTAATTGGAAAAATCGAATAACTCCTATGATGATATGCAAAATTCTTTTCAAGAATGGAAAACTATTGCTTTAACTTTCTCTAGACTGGATATTTGCTTAAAGACAGTGCAAAAGGATGAAATATTCTTGAAAAAGAAAACAGTGAAAACACTGCATTATATACTGCACTGCATTATAAAATGACTGTCTAGCTATTAAGAAATCATAAAATAGATTAAGCAACGACTAACTCAAATTGAGAAAGAATTCTTTGCATAATGCCATAGAATAATCATTTTTGTTTCACTAAAAACCTTTCACTGAAGGCTTCCTAAAATGTGTGAGTCTGAAGAACATTTATAAAATTTAATGGACCTCCACATGATCTAAGAAGAACTCTTAAATTGAGGAAGAATATTTACATTGTGTGAAGGTTTTTCAGACTCACATGTCTCATTTGGATATATCTTTCTTGTGAAAATACATATTTTAAACCTATTACAAAGTGATTATCTGGAAGAAGTCTACAAACTAGGTGGCAGTATTACTCTTCAGATAATGAAAAATACCTGTTACCTATGACTCATTTCAAAGATTCAAAAATGAATCGCTATAACAAACTACACCTTGTTTTTTCTAGGATTACACCTTGAGTTTTGTGATAACCTTATCATACATATTTCTATTACCATCATTACCATTTCTGAAGAAGGGTGTTTGCAGCCTAATGCAATCAATGCATAAAACAAGCACACAAACCATATGAATAAGGCACCATATAAGATAAACACCAACTTACAGATCATATAGGCAATCATTTTAAATGCAGGTCATGGCAAAATGCATTATGTATTGCATTTAATGCATGCTTTATTCATAATTACTCAAGGAATTTGGCAAATACCCCTTAGGCTGTCCCCCAAAACTGCATCTGATGAATCTAGGGCATGGACTCTTATTTAGAGCTGATGCTTCTAACAGTTTTCTGTCAAGCACAAAAAAACACTTAATGTTATAAACATGTACAATAAACAGCATCAGGATGAAACATGTTAGTACGAATCTCGTTTGGGACTGGACATGCGGAGACTCAGAATGATGTTGGCTTAATCTAGAGTAAATGTGATGGATGAGAAAATCAAATCTTCCTGATGTTTCCATTGTGCTTTAGCAGGAGAACCTGTAATTGAGTGAGAATGTTTGTAAATGGGATAAAGAGAGAGAGCGAGAGAGAAAGAGAAAGAGAGAGAGACTAGAATAAGTGCTATGTAGAACAGATCCCCAGACACATAACAAGGACACTGGAAAGTAAAACTACAGGACAGTGTAGAACAGATGGGGGGAGTAAAAATATCTTCACTCTGATACACACCATGTCAGCAAAACACAGCCTCGAGGTGTTGTTTTCACTGATAAACACAAAAGCATAGTAGAAGACCACCTTAGCAATGTGGAATTGAGAGATTATGCAATATAATAGTCAGAAGAACGATTCTAATAGGTAGCATTTGGCTTGTGTGCTCTTGCCGTACGCGGTGAGTAGCATTGTTAAGAATCAAATGAGCACCATGTAATTCCAGCATCAGTAGTGTGAGCTGTCACACTGCTGCCTAATGCTAATCCTGAGAATGAGTGAACTTCTGCATGGTCATTAACTAAACATCCTAGAAACCAAACACATGTGATCATTTCCAGTCCTCATTAATAAAGCACCCCAATTAGTTCTCGCTGGGATTCATTTAAAAATGGCAGATTTGAGTAATGACAGAGATGAGTCATAGTATGTGTTGGAAACTGCACAAATCCTGTTAATGATCAGTATTGTTTCATTATTAAAGGCATTATTTTCACCATCACTCCCTCAGAGAAGCTTAGATCAACAGTGTAATAATAATTTCTTCTCTGCTCTATGAACCAAGTTGTGAAATGAACTTGTCTCTAAACGCAAACTGAAGATCCTTCATTCTAAAAAGGACTGAAATAGATACTAATTTGGTTCTCATAAAAAATCTTTCAGTAAATGTCTTGTAATCTCTGTGTGTTAGAATAGTCTTGTCTCTAGGTATTGTATCAGCTCTTTTGTTTTATCTCAGGGTATATGTGGACTGCTCCTGTATAAGGAATAGTCTCTGAGCTAGCTGGGCATTTTGGCCTGATGACAATGGGAGATGGAGTGTGAGAGGTTCTACCCAGTGACATAAGTAAAAGTCCAACACACTGATGGAACGGAGTGCTGAACTGCGCTTAATATGACCAGGGACAGAAACTAACAAGTTAAATCAGGTCCATTTTGATTTCAGGTTGATGTTAAAGCTACACTTTCCATGAAGACAAGAAAGCACTCTTGCACGCTGTCTGAGAGACCGTTGACTTCTATAAGAATTCACATAACAGTGCTAAGGATGGAAAAGGAGAAGGGTGCATTATGACAAAAATATAACATCATGATACTTCAAGAAATTTCCACAATAAACTATACATTACCATGTTCAAAGTGACAATCAAGGATTTCTAAAAAGTTTCTATCCAGCATTTCACACACTGTACCAGATAAGCTTGAACAGTTCTGGTTCAAGCTTATGGTTGTATGAATCATACAATGGTCAGTGTTCTTTAAATATTGACGGAACCAATGATACAATCAGAAACATGCATTGAGACACACTGAGCTGTTATTTATTATGAAAGGAATAAACACTGTCATATTGCTTAAGATGGCAGTCTTACAAGCAGGTTGATTTTTTTACTTTTTTATGGAGGTATGGCATCGTCTTGCATTTGCCATCAAATCAAGCCCTAGGTACAGGGTATGCCAAATAAATGCTACACAGGCAAAAAGTCAGCGCTTTGGAGAAGGCCATGCCAGGTCTAGTTATGTGACTCTCATTCCCTCCTCAGTGTTGTTATATTCCAGTAGTGCACTCAAAGCCCAGTGCCAGACAAATTCTGTTTTTAAATACATTTACACACCCAAACAGATGGTACATAGTTATTTTATGGGTCTCTAGAGGACCTTATTGTATGGAGTACATGGTTAGAAACAATCATAGCACTTCCACTACCCAGATTTCGTTATGTCTGAGAAAATCCCTCAGGAATAAGTAGCATAACGACAATCATCCTACAGGAGAAGCCAGATTGGACTGGGGTGTAGTGAAGTAGCCTGATACATGGCCGGTCAGAACTGATACAAACTCTTTAAACCAATGTAGTTCACTCAATATAGCACAGGTCTCTAGGGGCTGCAACAGTATGTTGCAATTCCAAACACTTCCCCAAGAAAATAGCCAAGAACTGGGTCAAGCTGGTGGTTATTGCCTGTATACACACAGTGCATCTGGCACATTGTCAGCACATTCAGCAAAGGTCTTCTCTTGTCATTTTCCCTCAATTTTTTACATATAAAGTGTCTTGTCCTCACTGTCTTGCTCTTGTTTTTTGACAATATTTGACTAGAGAGCTAATGTAGGAAATACTACTTAAGGGAGTTCTGCGATAATAGTTTGCTAAAAGCATTTTAGGCAGTAGCAGCAGCATATTAGGATGCCGGCAATGAGCTCCCGCCATGCTGATCTGTTAATTAGCCCGTGAGCTGTTGGCAGATTAACAAGGGAAATAAGAGAAATCCTCAGAGAGGTGTTTATTAGAAACTCGGCATGTCCCCCCACGCCCAGGGTATCATTGTTATATCAGCTGAATATCACCCACATGAACACCACTTGAAATATTCATTTTGGCAGGGAAACTCACCGTGTAGGAAGTCCCAATATACCCAATCCACCAATAAAAAATGACCACCACTCACCATATACTATTTAAGAGGGGGATCATTCTTAGCACAACAACGACATTGACATATAGGCACGAGTGTATCAGGCACAGTAGTGTTGTTAGGGTATAAGTATGAAAGTCCTTTCATCTTCCACATAAACTGCTGAATACTGCTGCAGTTAACTACAAAAATATACAGAGCCCAGTCATAGCTGTCCAGCTACCTCAGGATTTACTTTGTTCTATGGCAAAAAGCAAAATAAACAGAAAAATAGCTAAAACAGAAATAATTACAGTGATTTGCATTAATACCATACATTGTTTTAAATGTTAGTATTAAATGAAGAGAAAAACTCTGAAACATGGTCTCCCTGCAAAACAGTTTTGTTTCCGTTTGTTTGATTGAGAAACATAATCTCCTTTTTTCCAGAATGTCCTTCAGTTCTATTTTAATTTAATTAACAGCACTTAGGGAGCCTCTTTTCTGGGGCCTGTTTCAGTGTAATGTTCCCACTCTGGCCTTCTTCACGTTGTGACTCCTCACAGAGCAGAATGTGCGTGACAAGAAAATTTGCAGCTTCATCCACATGAAAGTTCTCCTAAAATTCAAACATATTTGATATATGTGTGATATTTGTCCTAGTTGTTTAATCTCCAAAATAACAGACTGAAAGCTTGTGTTTGCATTGTTTGCCATTTACCAAAAATAATTTTTTTAACTGCAAGTAAAATACAACGATCTTTGATTATATTTTACTCACCTTAGCAGAAGCCTCGAACCACCCAGTGAAGCCATTTTCCCTGCACAGTTTGTCCATGAGACTGGGCTCTTTTGGGCATGCTCTCTCCTGGTCACATTTATTTGCAAGTAGAACAGAAGGTATTGGACAGCCGTTATCCATCACAAGTTTGCTGTCAAGGTCATGTTTCCAGCTCAGGGCTCCCTCCAGTGTTGACTCCTCTGCCATGTCATATACAACTAGTGCACCTCTTGCTCCTTTGAAATACACTCTGCTCATTTTTTTGAAATGTTCAAGACCTCAGGGAAACCAAAAAAGTTTTAATCAGATTGAGAAATTGATCAAGATCAAATGACTAAATTATGTTAAAACGCCTGTATTATGTAAACTTTAAAGACTTTTTTTTTTACTGGACTTTGCAGAACAGTTGTTAAAATTCAGATCCTCAGGGGGTTCCTGTCTAAGTGTTGGAGATCATTAATTTAGTTAGGGAGCTGCACCTGCAATTGGAAGGTCATGGGTTCGAATCACAGGACTGCCCCACTGGGGTACCCTTGAGCAAGGTAGCATCCCCAAACACTGCACCACTATCGGCAGCCCACTGCTTCACTCAGGTGAGTAGGTTAATGCCAGGTTAATGCAGAGAACTCAAGTAATTTCCTCAGGGATTAATATGGCATGTAAAATAAAATAAATTAAAAATTGATCACAGCAATACAGCAACCATCAGTGTCTGGCAGTCCAAGGGGGCACTATTGGCCTAGATAGTGTAGATAGGATATATAGGATGGCCCTCCCAATCCCGCAATCACAATGCACTGGCTATCCAGCGCAGGTATCTGTTAGCACCTGTGACTTGGAAGAAGCTCATACTAGGCTTCACCCTTCAAGCGCTGATTGTACGGTGTGATAAGGGAGTTCTAGGTAGCAGGTAAAACCAGACGTTGGGGAATAAAGTGGTGAGAATGCAAAAATATCAAAACTGTTATTCCACATGTGGAAATCCTCATACCCAAAATTTTACATGTTACACAGAATGTAAAGAACTGCATGAATAGGTGAATCACCAAGAAAAAGTGAAATAAATGAATGTCCCGGAAATAATGTACAAAAGCTACAATGGAGTTTTGGCCTTGAATACATACAGTGCCCTCCACAACTATTGGCACCCCTTGTAAAAAATTAGCAAACAGGGTTAGAAAAAATGCACTTTTGACGAAGTAGCTTCATCTCACGCTGAAATAATGAGAATAATCCAACCTTTAATTTTAAATACATTTATTCAGAGAAAACCAAATCACTCATCAAGAAATAATTATTTTCAACAAAAACACATTTATTGGCACCCCTGCATTTAATACTTTGTACAACCTCCCTTTGCCAATAAAACAGCACTGAGTCTTCTCCTGTACCATTTTATAAGGTTGGAGAATATGGAGCAGGGCATCTGAGACCATTCCTCTTTACAGAAACTCTCCAGACCATCCAGTGTCCTCGGCCCTGTCTTGTGCATTCTCCTCCTCAGCTCACCCCACAGGTTTTCACTGGGGTTCAGGTCAGGGGACTGAGATGGCCATGGAAGAAGCTTGATTCTGTGGTCAGCTAACCATTTTTGTGTTGATTTGGACGTGTGCTTTGGGTCATTGTCCTGCTGGAAGATGGCGACCCAGTTTTAGTTTCCTGGCAGAGACTGTCAGATTTTTACCTAAAATGTCCTGGTATGTCATGGAGTCCATGATGCCGTGTACCGTAAAAGGGTTTACAGGGTCTTTGGAGAAAAAACAGCCCCACAACTTTTCAGAACCTCCATAATATTTTACATTCTTTTCATTATAACCATCTTTCTTTTTACACAAAACTCATTCTGACTGTTTTTTGCCAAAAAGCTCGATTTTTGATTTGTCAAACCATAGAACATGGTTTTAGTCAAAGTTGTAGTAGGGTTTTGCAAACTGCAGGCACTTGTGTTTGAGGTTAACTGACAGAAAAGGTTTTTTTCTGCCATACTTTCCAAACAACCTGTTGGCAAAGAGGTGGCATCTTATGGTGGCTTTGGAGACTTGATAACCCCAAGATGTTACTTTGTCCGGCTATTCACCAACAGTGATCCTTAGGCATATTTTGCTTCTCTCCATCCTAATCACTGTACGTAGGGGCAAAATAAACTTGGGTCCTTTTCCAGGCAAGTCTGTAACAGTTCTAGTTAATGTCCACTTTTTAATTATTGCTCTATCTATAGAAATGGTCATTTTCATGCAAGTAGCTATTTTTTTTATAGCCGTTCCCACACTTATGAAGGTCAACACACTTCTCTCTCATTTGGTTTGTGTGTTCTGTTTGTCTTTCCCATGTTGATGAATGACTAAGGGAGTTTGGCCTCTGTGTTACCTCATATTTGTACACCAGTTAATCAGGAAGTAATTGATTACAGCTGGAAAGTTCTTACACACTCCAATCAACTCAAAAACTTCAGTGGGAAACATGCTTGAGTTAAATTGTGTTCACTATCATTTCCAGGGGTGCCAATAATTGTGCCACATGTGTTTTTGTTGAAAATAATTATTTCTTGATGAGGGATTTGTTTTTCCTCCAAATAAATTTATTTATTATTTATTAAGTGTGACATGAAGCTACTTTGCCAAAAGGTAGATTTTTTCTAACCCTGTTAACTAATCTTCACAAGGGGTGCCAATAATTGTGGAGGGCACTTTATATTTAACTGAAACAAATCCATAACACATAAAAATAATCAAATTGATATAAATTTGCATGATGCAGAAAGAAAGAGGAGGACATGGCGGGGGGTGAAGACCGAGACACACCCTGAATCTGGTGCATAAGTGAAACTAAAACTGTTTCCTGGCAATGACAACTTTAAGCACCTAAAAAAGTGAAATCTATAAAATAACTGTCACATTGTCTTTTATAGTTGTGTTTAAATCATGAAAGCAGGATGCATAATCGCAGTGCAAACTAAATCACACCACGGAACCAAAGTTAAAAACAGTTCTAGATCATTACGTTCCTATTTGTCCCACTTTGTAAACGATTTGTTGTTTTAACAAAGCCAGACTGCCAATAATGCATATGTGACGATAAGTTATTATTAGAGCTTCTATTAATTGTGGAATACTTCTTGTCATAGTGACAGTTTGTTTTATATATTTGATTAGTTTAATCCACGATCACATGATTTAAATAATACTCAAACACAACTCATACTGTAATTATGCACAGTGTTAATTGACAGTTTATAATGCACTGATGAACACTAATCAAGATCCATGAGGAGAAGGTTACCTGATATGTCCCATAGCTGTAGTCTCACCAGTGTCTTATTGTCCCAGTCAATGACCTTCATAGAGAAATCCACTCCGACTGTTAACTTCATCTGAGTTGAGAAATGATTTCTGACATAGCGATTGACAAAGCTAGTTTTTCCGACACCAGAATCTCCGATCACCAGAATTTTGAACAAATGTTCAGTAATTGTTCTTGGTTTTAGGCCGTCTGACATTTTCTCCTGAAGGTCCTATCTTTAACCAACCAGCTTTCCATAATCTGGACAAATGTAGGAGTGTAAAGAGTATGCCGCTGAAGAAAAGGGGTGAAACAGAGAATTTACAAGTGTGATATGGATGACTCAGAGGCCCAAAGTCTAATTCTCTGACAATACAGGAGAAAATGACACCAACTAATTATGTACAGTGTCAGCAGTCGTCTACTTGCAAGTGCTGTAAAGTAATCAGTTCAACTTGTTTTACAACTAAACTGCTGTAGGTGCAGCACGGCGCCATTGACTGGGACAGAGCAACAGAGGAAACATGACAGAAGCTCCTTTTCAGGCACTACTACAATTCTCAAATATGCAAAAATGACAATGAGAACATATTTACAAAAACATAGAGTATTTAATTCTCATAACTACGAAACCATTTTCTTAAATGTGTTAAAACTAAACAACTCTGAAATATACATTAGCTATGTTAACTATTTGAACAAATATAAACTTTATCATAATACAGTACACCTACCTACAGTGTAATAGGAAGCAAATATTTAAGACAGGAGGGATGAACTATACTACAAAGCTGGGTTTATGGGTTGTGTGTAAACTTTGGGTCTTCACTGAGTTCATTCAGGTCAATGTTACCTTAAATAGAAGTTATGAATCCAGAGTAATAGTATAGCACGCACTTTACAGCAGTAATGCACACATTTTTTGCTACACCTAATGTAGGAATTCAAGCTTATTGAATGATGATATCGTTCGAATATTGCACTGAAACAGGAAATACTTAGATTTTACACATCAATAATCATAAATATTTCTCTAAAATACAAGACGGTATTCTATACTCGCTTAACACTTCAGAACAAGTTTTAACCGATATGAGTACAGCTTAATTGGTCATAACTCAAATGTTACTTCTGTCTATGTTCTGAAACATGAGACATGCTGCTAACACTGAATATTTACCAAATATTTTTGATTAAAGCTACATTCTGGAGAAACTGCCGTCGGTGGCCCTGCTGAGCAGAAGTGCTTCCTTAAATACTATAATATAATATAATGACTGTATGTTGAGCACATCACACACATCCCAGCCAGCAGATAACCTCTCTGATGAAACAGTTACTTATTAGAAAGAACATTCTTTAAAAAAAAGAATACAAAACAAAACTTAAACTTTAAAATGCAAAGCAATGTTTTGTATTACCAGTATATGAGCTCTGAACTGAGGTTCTGACCATTTAATCATTTTGCCTTTTGACAAATCTAAATGTACTTCATATGATTTTTAAGCTAAATTCATGAATTGAAAAAATAATAAACGTAGGAACATCCAAGTTTATCTGTACAGGACATTATTACTCTCACATAAAAACATATTATGTATATTAAAAAAATATACAAAAATGCATCGACAAATGAAGATGCCATAACACCGTCACACTGGCACTTAAACATTGCCTGTTTTTTGCTACATTTTAGCAGGCATATATGTATAATGTATATATACATCAACATATATACATTCATTTTATACATATATGTTTATACCTATATTATTGCATACATTTATACTAAAATATTCCATCAAGAATGTCTGTGCTGCCTTAAGAATATAAGGATGACATATTACATACTGGCATTTCCTTACTGCAGTTTCAATACTAAACTTTAAAAAGGTCACATTGATAGTAGAAATCACACCCACTTATCCTACTGGCTAGAGTTTCAGCATTTTATGAGTAACACTAAAATCTTTACTTACTGCTACATTGGTACAAGTCTTTCTGAAAATCCAACATAAACAGCATAAAATCAGTTAGCCATGTGAGAGGTGGTGACACATTTGTCATCAGTGTAACTAAATTATGACTAAATTCCCCATTTATAAGCATTATTCCAAATGAGTTCAAGTTCAAGTATGTTGAATCAAACAAAGTTAATTTTCCCTTTGAATCCACTTGAAGGTGGAGGATGTTTTTTTGCACAGGTTTTTGGCTATTATGCAATCCAGAGACAAAAGAAATAACATGTGGAATGATACTGTGATGAGGCCTTTTTTTGTTTGGAAAGCTCTGTTACAGAGTAGATGAGCTTTGTTTGTAGTCTCTGAGGATGACAGATGCATACGTAACACTGGGTGGGGTGCACAAGATGGATTCAGACACGGGGGAGTTGGGGATGTGTCTTCTTGAGCCCATTGGGTCCCGGAAAGGAGAGGGAGGCATGAGACCCAGTGAGTCCTCCATGGCTAGCTTGATCTGCACCAGCTCCTCCTCATCATGGATCTGCGCATTGTCATACATGTAGCCATGGAGGAGACCAAATTGCTCATTCTCCATCTCCATCTCCTCCTCCAGCGGAGAGATCGGCTCCTTGGAGTAAGTGCCCAGCTGAATGGGCAGAGGCGATGGATGGGTCTGCAGGATAAGGGGCTGATACGGTGGCCTCATCCCACTATCCGGCTCAGGCAAGCAAATAATGTCATCCAGGTCGGTCACACTGGAACTGAACTTGCCCACCATCTCCTGAAGCTGGTCCGCAATTATATGCTCAGGGGGAACGCTTTTTTGCGGCTCTGGGTTATAAAACTCGTGCTCCACAGACACTTCTTTCAGAGGCTCACAAACAGGTGACCGTCTGTGAGCTATCAGAGCAGGGCTGACCTGGGGGTTGTATCTGACCGGGTCGCCCTCATCCTCCTCAGCTACATTGTAAAGAGTCTTGGTGCTCAGGTCTGAAAACTCCAGGCCTGTATTATGGTAGGTATTAGTTAGAGGTTTGATGACAGCCATCTGATTGGAGCCGGCCTCCTGTCTCTTCACATGCACAGACAGTCTGTGCCACATGTGTTCTCCTTTCGGAGGATGTCTTGAACCTGGTTCAGACCATGACACAGACTTTCCATTAGAACTATGAACAAAATAAAGATGGCTGTTATTTCACAGGAACCGAGAAAAGTGGACACAAGAACAACATTTCTGGTTCATGTAAAAAAATTGCTGTTCATTTTTAGCAAATACCATTGAATATATAAACAAATATTTATATAAACTAAATATTTGTTTTCTGATATTATAATAGTGCATTGAAGCATATTATGATCATTTCTTTATACATAGTTCTGTTTCAGCAATGATTCATGTCATTGATGAAAAAGCAGCTATAGAGCAGCATATATGGAGCACAGCCTCTCTCAGGCCTGTTGCTGAGACACCCCTGGGTGCACGGCTTTTAATTGCAGCCGACCTGCAAAATCAGAGTCTATGGAAGCTGTTAATTGAAGGCTGCCCTGGAAATGGCATGACCCAGAGGTCTGAAGTGAAGCATGAATTAAGGGATTGGGCCCATGGGTGCTGGTACTCATGCAACAGGATGGAGAGAGGCTATCCTGCTGCAGCTGAGTAAAGCAGACTTACTTGGCGTTTCCGGGAGCATTCTTCTTGCGTTTGAACATGTTGAGGAGGCTATTGCTCCTGCAGCTGATTTTGCCATCACCCACATGCATGCGTACAACGTCAGAGGTGGTGAAGGCGCTGCGCACGTTGCGCTCCGGCTTAGCAATGATGATGTACATCTTGGGTGTGAACATGCAGCCCAGAGCTACGGTCACACTCAGGCTGACTGAGAAGGAGGTGGTGATGATTTTGTAGTTGGAGCCGAAGTAGATGGGCACAAAGGCCAGCCAGATGATGCAGGTGGTGTACATGGTGAAGGCGATGTATTTGGCTTCGTTGAAGTTGGCCGGAACGTTGCGGGTTTTGAAGGCGTAGTAGGTGCAGCTGAGGATGAGTAGGCCGTTGTAGCCCAGTGGTGCCACCATTCCCATATTGCTTGTGTTGCAGATCAGAAAGACCTCTCTGATGCTAGGGTAGGACTTGATGGGCTCCGGTGGCTCCAGGATGATGAGCGTGATTTCTAAGGTGAGCTGCACACTGATTAGGATGAAAGCGATGACCACCTGAGCCCAGGCACTCATGAAGCGTGGCTTTCGCGTGCAGATCTTCTTCTTGCTGCCTGCTAGGATGCGGGCAATGCGGTTAGTCTTAGTGACCAAGGCTGAGTAGCACATGGAGGCTGAGAGGCCCACCAGCAGCCGCTGCAGATAACAGGAGGCCACCGTGGGCCGAGCTATGAGGGTGAAGGGGCAGATGTAACCCAAGAAGATCCCCGCCAGAATCATGTAACAGAGCTCTCGGCTGGAGGATTTGACCACAGGTGTGTCTCTGTACAGGATGAAGACGAGGGTGACAAAACTGGTCACCAGGATGCCAAGGCAAGAGAAGACCACCGCCACAATAGACTCAGGGTGACTCCATTCCAGATATCGCAGGGGAATGGGCATGCAGCCTGTGAACACAAGATTAAAATATAATGTTAAAGTATGTTTTGTGTGTTTCAGTGTCTGTTTATAATACAATAAATACAGTTAAAGTTATTGGGCAAGGATCTAATTGTGTCAAATAGTATAACAGGCAAACTATTAATTGCACATATTTCTATTACTACTTGTACAGTGCAGGGAAACCTAATTACTGATCTTTGTATAACAAAACCCATGTTGATGCCATTAAAGCAGGATCAAAATACACCATGATTTCTAAATGAGTCACAGACTTGTTACTGCATATTTGCTCCTATAGGTTTTGTTTAATTTAAAGTCTAGTGTATACTGTATATATAAAATAGTACATTTTTCGGAACTCTCAGCACTTGACATGAAGCATTAACAATTTATACCTGCACGTAAATATATAAATGTACTCTAAGGGGCCAGTAGCATTAGAGATTTGAACATACATAGTTATATAAATATGCACAGGACATAAATGAAAAATGGGAAAGGCATTTTTCCTTGGTTTCCTCTTTCTGCTGTTATACTGGCCATCTACGTGTGACCAGCTCTCCAATGCACCAAGTGCTAAAGTAGGTTTCCAGTTCAACTAAAAATAAACAGACTCTCCACTATGGGACCGGCCGAGAGCCAGGGCAGTGGAAAGACAAGAAACTGCGGCAAGAGAGAAGATACGGCATCCAGCAAACACTCTAAAGGTACTAAACCTTTCAACAGTATTAAGGCAAAATTCATCATTCTGATTTTGCTTCAGAACTATGTTTTTGAATTTTAAAACTGGTTAGTGATTTGTGAAATAAAACTTTGAATATTCATAACATTTTTACAATGCCCAAATTTCATGGATTTTTCACATTTTAAATATACCTATGATTTAGTAATCCTGAGCCATCTATATTACAATTTGTACCTCAAATATAGTGACATATGATTAAAAAAAAAACATCTCTATGTGCATTAATACACTGGGTGGCCCTGTAGAGTAGCAATATGTCATCCTTTGATGAAATACACAAATACATATAGCTAGAACTGCACAGAGTGCCGCTTTGACATTGAACATCAGTGAAGACCTTTAAAAACAGGCCAGAAAAGTAGGAAGTGAAGTAGGTCTGTCACAAGTTCACTGTGAGAGCAATATGTAAAAATGATAAATGGCCTTCAGGTGTCAGAGGAAACCTTTTGAAAATAGGACAAAGCAGGCTTCTTAAAAGCCAAGTCACATATCTTTGGATTTTGGGCTGAATAATCTTTTATGCATTTTGGAATTAGGTCTAATTTCTAAAAAGATTTAGGGTCTACTTTCCATTGGAATGTCATCTTGCTAAAACTGGCCAGATTAACTGCAATTTATAGTCTAATAACGTGTCGATTCAGTCACTGATATTGACGTGAGGTTTCACATATTTCACAAAAAAGTTATTACTCTAACAATTCAATGACAATCTTATAAATAAACTTATTTAAATAATAAACTTACAGTTTTGTATCATATACGTTTAACTCCTGCTAATATAGGATACGGTAAACTGACATTGCCCCAAGGTGAGAAACGCAGAGAGAAAGACATGAAGTTGCCCTACCTTGCAGCTCTTTATCAGGCCACCAGCCCAGCTCACACGCCTTGCAAGTGAACTCGTCCTGGACATACTCATTATCCTTGCAGGCAGTGCAGATCCAGCAGCAGCTCACCTCTCCTTTCCTAATCACCTGGGGGGACATATCGAAGCAATGACACACATCTGCCAATTCCTTTTTAAATGCAGCAAAAATACAATTGCTGTCAAGCAGGTCGTCACTAACAAACCAAAAACAGGTCCAGTAAGCAAAGGTTTCTATTGAATTTTGGAGATAACAATCTGAAAGTTCGCATGAATTTAAATACGAAAAAACAGTCACAATTTACTTTTGGATTATTCTCTTTTATCCCGGTAGGACTGACACATGTGCATGAGATTTGTTCTTAGTGGCTGTCCTATACTGTCTCATATCACATGCAGTCCATGCCGAAACACTTCTTAAAACTCTTATAACTTCAGCATAAATGGACAGGGCTAAACTGCAACAGACTCAAAATCTATGCAATGCATAGATTTTCTGTGACATCAGAAAAACAGTTCATTCAAAACAGGCTGTTTTAGTAGCGCAACTGTCCTTATCATTGGGAAATCGTGAGTTCGATCCCCAGTGGTGCTGCAGCCATCCATGGATGGAAGTCTACGAGAGCACAACTGACTTCGCTCTCTGTGGGTGGGTAGGATTGCCTTCCCTTTATCCCATCACACATATTAGCCAGCCCAGGCAGATGACGTAACAGAACTGGCAGAAATCCTGAGGAAGATTTGTATTCTCCTAACCCAAATTGCCCGTTAGGTCCTTTTTTCTTATTTCAAATTTCAAGAGAAAAAAAGCATGTATTGGCCTTCAAGTTGTTAATGCAAATGTAAGTCATACCTTGATATCTCCTTTAGAGCAGGGCTCACTGCAGACAGAGCGGACCATTTCACTCCGGTTCATCTGGATCATATAATCATCGATGCTCAGCATGCCCTCGTGCCAGGAGCCCACATTAATGTAGTCATACACACCAGGCTCCACATACTGCAGGTTCATTATGTCGTACCTGAGAGAACAGAAGAAGACGCTGCATTTCTTTCAAAAGAAGAGCTCCATAATTCTTTTTGTAATGTACCATAGTGACTAGGAAGCACTGAAGACATTTTTGACCAGAGATAAATGAAAGAACCTTTTAGGTCCACCATAGGGTTCACACAATTAAATGATCCTTTTTTGCAGTTCACTGAAATATGCTCTAGTATTGGAGGTGTATGATTTCTTAGGATTTGTCATATTTTAGTCTTTCTGTCATTTTAGTCTTTTTGACAATTAAACAAACAGAACAAGTTGAAAGTGCTGATTCAAACCTGATTCATCATTACATCATTATGTAATTCATATGTAATGCATTAATGATAACTATACTGTATATACTATGAATGTTAACTATCCTGTCTGTATATTCGGATGTAATTAAGTGAAAAAAGAAATGTATAGCAATATCAATACCTCAGGACTTTTACTGTGCAACATCAAAATAACATCAAAATAATTAGAACTACATCCACACATGTTACTAAAAGTTACTTTAGTTGTTCGTATAAATACTTCAGTGAGACTGACCTGCCAGGTGAATCTCCATTCTCGTCAAACCACACGTCCTCCCCAGACACTCCAGTAAAGGAGCTCCTAAGCAGGAAGTCCAGAAGTTTGCTGCCATCAATGGGGTCCATGGCCTCGCACAGACCCACATAGCCAGGACAAAGATGCTGATGCATGTCGTGGAGGCCGTGAGCCATGGCATAGATGGCATTTATGACGAAACCCATTTTACTGTCTTGCACATAGTTGTCCTCCAGGCTCTCATAACCTGCCAATACAATTAAACCAGACAGACAGAAAATGACCACTTCTATTCCATTTTTTTCAGATTTAAGTTTTTGGTCATAATGACATGATTTTTCAACTTTTTGGCAGCACTGGGCAAACAGTTTCCATGACCGTTTAAATCACAGGTTTTTTTTTTTTACTTAACTGGCATAAACCAGTGCTTAGAAGCATCCATATGGCCGCACAATTCAGCAGTGGTTAATTATGCCACAGTTTCAAACACAGTGTAATGCAGAGTAAAGATAATGATAGGGTGTCCAAAGACCCATGAGTCCTCCAAAGCTACTGGCAACAGCACACAAAGTTCTTTTCTTTCTATAGGAACATAAATCAAATGACAGCACGAACACCCACTATCAAAAGCATGCTTGTTGCCATGGAGAGGCAATCCATTTTTGCAATCCCACTCAGAGTTTAATTAGTAATGGACATTATTATTATAAAATGATCAAGAAAATTAATAATTTACTCGCGTTCTCATTATTCCTGTCTCTCACACAAATTCAAATGGATCCACAGTGTGATTGTTCTCAAATCTCTGAAAAAAAGTAGCTGTGCTATAAGAAGAAGTGCAAATTCAAAGAAATGGAAAATGTCCAAGGACACCCTATCAGTGCTTGTGATCCTGTGAACTGTACCAAGCCAGCAGGAAGCAGTGTCAGGCATTAAAGCTGATGGCTTTGCAGATAAAGAAAAAATAGACTGAAATAAGTAGACTACAACTCGTAATGATTTTCTCTGTTCATGTTTAACTGGGCTCCAGCAAGCATGTATGCAGACTAAATCAGACATGCTCGTGAAAAATGCTGCCTTTGTGTGGGCTCGAAACCAATAACACAAAACATGCGTAGAACTGCGTTCTCTGGTAACAGCAGAGAGCACATGACACATATTGTAGTATATTAAATTGTTGGAACTTTTTATCCTATGTCTCTATACTTTAATTTGTACAAGCTCTTACTCACCTATTTGATTCAAGAGGAGCTCTTTAATTAGTTGTTTATTTGGAATGGGAATATAGGAGCTGGTAAAATGTCAAAATATGCAGGCAGGTTTGGGAACTACTGATTTAATGGGTTTCATCTAAACTTGCAGTATGTGGGATGGCATGGTTCTTCTTCACTTTGTCGCCATATGCCAGATGAAGTATGATGATGTTGAGCTCTTCTTTTGAGTATATTAGAGAACTCTCTGTCTTTGTAGTGCTTATAATGATGTGCTAGCCTGTTTGTACCCGAAAGGGCCGGTGTAAGCCTTCATCTTTTGTGGTCAAAACAAACTACACAGCTGGTATAAATGAGCTAGTAGGACTGCGGCCTCTCTCCCTCTCAAAGTAAATAGTTTTACTTGCTTTAAACATAGTTTTACTTGCTTTAAACAAATGACCCATGCTGATTGTTTTGGACTTCTGTGGAAATAAGAACTGGCGATGGTGGGGCTGATTTACCTCTAGCCCAAATTGTTGATTCACACATCATAAATGTGATATTTCATCAGATGCGCAATTTACATGTAATAAAACACCCAGTCCTTTCCATTTAGGGACATTTTTAAGGCCTCTAATCCAGCTCCACATTTGCATAATCTGCAGCTAGGACACACACTGGCTAAAACATGCATCATATATTCAATGGATATATGGGGTGGGGTTCTACTTGAAATTTTTGTCAACCAGGCAGCCACTTTATAGTTTTTGTACTAGCCCTGCACCAGCCCTGACTACAATAATGCTAATTTCTACTAGCAGCATTATGTGATTTATGGTTTTAGTAAACAAAAAGCGAACAGTAGCAATAATGTAGCTGTACACAGACATTTGAAGCTTATAACAGAACTGCTCATTACAGACATTCAAGTAAGACAGTTGTTGTTTTACACAACAGAATCTTCAACAGTAATTTAAACCAAAATCTTTTCATGTTCTGTTCTTGCAGAAAAGTGCAGTGCTGTTATGAAATACACTGGGGTCATTCTGTTAGCTTTCCAAGACGTTAGATAAAGGTACAAACCAACATTTAAACATTTAAGTGCCACCAGTATTTAGCCAGACAGCTCTTTTGTTTCATTACAGCAGTTGTGAAAGGGTTCTGAAATTTATGTTGTGTGAGCCATGAAGAGGTTTTATTTGTTTTAGCTGTGCCTTAGCCGTCCCATCTAATGCTATGCCCTGCCAACACTGGTACTATATTTGCATAAACTGTACTTGGCCTATGAGTAAGCTGGGTGAAAATCAGCTCTTATAGCAAAACTTCTGCACAAAAAACCCAAAAACATTACTCACTGAAGCTGTCCTGAACTTTCTTTTATAATGACATGCAAAGGAAGAAAGCAGGTACTGCAATCCCATTGATGTTCAGTAAAAGTATGATACTGTGCATAATTTATTCTGTGGTATTCCACGCTGCATAGCCATATATTTTTTCTCTATCTCTAACCACATTTTCACTGTGCCAAACCACATTTTTGCTATATTACCCCACAGTATCATATCAATACACCTTTGTGGTTTTTTTTCATTATTCTATAGAAAAAAGAAAAAAAAAACATTCACAGTTTTCATTCAGTCTATCATTTAGGCCTCATTCAGTGTACAAGCAACCAAAGGTGTATGGTGGCCCAAAAACGTTCCCTCAGTGGAACATGCAGCAAAGCCAGCTGGCATGTGAAAGATACAGTGAATGTTATTGGGATCTGAAGTCAATCACAACAAACTGTCCACTGTTTATTAAGGAAGTCCATATATCATCCCAATAACTTGATATATATTAGAGGTCTACCGATACACGTTGTTTGTTCCGTATTGTGCAGTTTTATTGATATTATGATGATCAGCATCAACAGTCAACAGTAATGGTAGGCACATACTTGCACACCTTAATGACCATGATGATATAATGATTTAAAAAGGTACAGTACATGATTGTGTGATATCAGTTGACCTCTATCTATATTGCTGAAAGTGCCTCCAAGCTATCCATTCAGAAATATTTACTTACCATCCCGTAGCTCTAGACAGAAAAATAATAGAGGTGACAGAACAGCAAACTATGACTATTTCTCTGTGTAAGCATTGGTAAAAAGGCAGTTTTTATTTACTGCGCCTTAGATTTCTATCCTTCAGGGAAAGTTTAAAAGTAGTAAGGCATGGTTTATGTGATGGAAAAGACATTGACCTCTTGTGTGGAGAAAACAAGAGGTTGACACCATGGTGATGAGCTGAGTGGGTATGAAAAATAAGCAAAAGAGTACAAAATACATCTCAATACCAACATAAAACACAGTCAAATCAGATCAGACAATGATAGTTTCATGCTTCTTTATATTTACGTTTTTCTTTAATATTTCTAAGGCTCATTTGTTTGGTTTAAGGAGGCATCTGAAAGGAAACGTAAATATATTAGACAGGGTGTGAAATAGCAGATGGTAAAAATTATTAGTGACTTTAAAACATGCTTGTTGAGTGTCATTTTGCATAATCCTAATATAATGCTTAATATAATGTTTGTGAATACAAATTAACAGTCTCATTCATTAAGCTAAAGAACAAACAAAAGCACAATTTACCTAGGTCACCTTTTCAGTCAGCAGAGGAAATGTTACAAAAAAGCAAAGAAGAAAAGATTGTGTGATAATACTATTTAAAAAATATTTTATTAATTTTCTCTCCATGATCATAAACTCTAAAATAAAGTGGCACTTCTCAAACCGGTACTCGGGGCACTATAGATGGTTCTAATTTTTCCTCAAGCCCTTTGTGTTGCAAGTTGTATAGGTGGAAAATGTGGACCTTTTGTGGAGTACTAATACTACCTAGCTATTAACAGATAAATTTAATCTGGTTTGTCTGAGAAGGAAAATTACTAAACTGTGCAGGAATCCGGCCCTTCAGGACCAGGGTTCCTCAACACTGCTATAGAAGAACCACTTTTGGTTCTTTGAGGAACCTTTCAGTGGCATGTTCTAGGAAACTCAAGTGAAATTATTTAACTGAAAGGAACTCAAGACAATTATCTGTGGTTCTTTAATGGCATTGCTCCATTTATTGCCTGCTCTCTTCTTTTCCCAAGTATGCACATGTTTTAATGGCCTGTAGTAGAGACACGCTGCTGAACGGCTGTATCTCATTGCTAGCCTCACCTGAGCAGTTCTTCTTGTAGTTCATGTTCTCCTGAGTGTGTCCTGGGATGCGGCACTGGAAGCGATGTTGCCAGAACTCAGCGAACCATGGGTTCCTTGTGTTTGTGTTGAGGCGCAGCTTCAGGAAATAGTCATCAAAGGACGTGACCTCTTCGCTCTGAAGCTTCATAGTGATGCCTCCTACAGCTTCCTGTTCATAGCCCTCCACCACCTCGTCTCTGTCAGCCCAGCCATCACTAAAGGAAACAGGTCGAACAGAGTCTAATTAGTCTTCCAATTACTGTCAGCTTCCTTTTCAGACACTCACCTGCAATGTTCGAGCAACGTGTGCAAAAACACCGACACCCTTGAGTGAACTGACCTAGTTTAGAACAAACTTATGAACAAACTCAGCATGAACTCCTGTCTCTTCTTCTGAAGCAATGGCAATACTCATTCTCAGATCTTTTAGGGTATAAGGCTGGGATTAGAAACTTTCAATACAACCTCCTAAAGTATTCTTAAAAGGTGGAAAGGAAAGTGAATAGAGTTACATTTTAAAATATTATCTTTCAGATTGGTTCAGATTGTTTCTGTCTGATCCCTCGAACAACAAAGCAAGTGTATAACAAAGAGCACCAAGTAGAAAAAAGGCTGTCAAAGACTAGTATAATTGTTATTATATTTTGAAAATGAATTTTGTCAAGACTTTGATACTAACACCAGAAGCTCCCATGAAGTCCTGAAACATTTAAAGAAACATTTAAAGAAAGTAAGCTAACTGGGTGCTATTAATGAAAAATCTTCAAAAGTCGGTTCTTCTCAGGGTTCAACATGATTCGACTCCACAGGTGCATTTTGTCTAATATTTGCTAATTATACTTTAATCAGTGTTTCCCACATAGTTAATGTAAGTCCTTCTCTCTTTCTTTTGTAAAGAAATACTTTAACAGGTGAAGCTGGATGAGTAGATCAGTTATGATAAGCAGTCCAGTGTGATTATAAGTTAAAAGTTCTGTGAATGTTTTGGATTTGTTAGGAAGGAATATTTCCGTTGCTACTCCGTGCCACCAGAGCCATCTGTCTCCCAGCATCCTCTCTGTAATGCATGCCAAAAATGGCCTATTCTTAGGTGCCTGTTCATAGCATGCAGGCAACAATTCACCTCTTGTAAGTGATGCACCTTGTGTTCCCACTAATTACAAATACTACAAATTTTACCACGTAGGGAGATTTCAGGATAAAATGAGGCACTTGCGTATCTAAGAACAAGAACTTTAACAAGCACACATTAACGACACCTTCACTATGACACACTAAACTGATCATTAACTGATAAGTTGGGCTTTTTGAGCAGAAAAATCAGTGGCCATTGGAGAACTGGATAAAAGAAGTGTCCATTATGTGCCAAGATGCGTATGAAATGTCCAAAAATACATGACGTTTTCAAAAATAACCCAGAAAACAAGATGAAAACCCATTACATTATTGCATTAACACAACATTGGATGTGTAAACCACCAGCAAACTTTTGTTTCATTATAGGAAAGTTAAAAGCCCGGAAAACATTATCAGCAAGCAAATAAGTGAGTAATGCAACAGAAAGTTTGGGCATGCAGTGTGGCCAATCAGACTTCAGAGGTGGACAGTACCACCCAAGACAGTACCACCATCTGGCTTTGCCCTCTGAAGACAAGGAGTCCTCAGATTTTACCCCATTTCAAAATGCCAGCTGCTCTTTATATTGTCTGATTCATTTTCATGATGAATGAACCAATATAAATAGCACACATTACATTTTTTTCTTCTGTAAGGTAATCATTTTGGGGTTACAAGATTTTGTTCTGACCACAATGTGAAAATCAAGATAAATACATGATAATTTACAACCAATTTTTTATTATACATTATAAATCATTGCTATTATATTATACATTATATAATTGCTTTTACATTACACATGAATTACTGTGGCACAGCTTCTTTAGTAGCTTGTCTAATTAGCCCAGTGTTTTCCACAAGTTACTGCAAAGCTTTGTGTTAGTCTCTTTCGAAACACTCTCATTGACCCAGAATAGAACAGCCTTGGCCAATTTATGTTCTCTTTTTCAGTCCACAGAGACTCCACTTGCGGCAAGAAAGAAGAAAAAGAATACTTCGTCTCAACGAGATAGCCGACACATCAGTACCATGAGTCTGTCAAAGAACAATATTCCACTCACTCCTGTAGCTTGGGAATGTAATACCACCTGCATTACTGCACTTGAATTACTGTTATTTCTTAATCATTTAATTTATTAATTTACTTGTTGTCTGTAATTGTGAAGGAAGTGTGAAGGCTTAAACTGATGTCTCCCAAAAGCATGAAAATTAAGATTAATACAGACTCTGTATGTATTTCTGTTTGTGTGTAATGGATGTATTACTCTATCCCTGAATTGTGACACTATGAAAAGCACAGAGGCTTAGGGCAGCTTCAGATTCAGTTCCCCCGTCCAGCAGACAAGTTATTGTCTTCCACAAACATCTTCACTATGATCTGACACAGTAGGACAGCAGCGTGTGGATGTATTATGCATGAGAAAATGTTTTTAAAATGCTGCTGGAATGTTCTGTCTGACCACACACTAACACACACACACACACACACACACACACATATATATATGTACATATACACACACATTTCCTGCTGCACTGGTAGATGACTGTATATTTTATGTATTTGTTTCGAATAATTTTACATTATCTGCTGTGCGTGCACTGCCAGATAATTTTGCTTATTTTAGGAAATAGTGGAAGTTTGCTGATGTATTTTTCAGTGCATTCAGATAATTTCATTTCATTAGATAATTTAATGACATAAAAATGTATAGAGAATAATCAATAATCTGTAAGCAATTTTATAACACATATATTTCATACATTTTCATTTAAATGATTTCATTTTTTGCCATCTGTAATTTGTATGTATTCGACTTGTGAAATGGCAGTCACCTTCCAATAAGGAGGAATTCTCCGGCCACGCCCAGTCGTCTCATAGCCATAAGTAGGCCCCGCACAGTCATGCCCTCACAGAAGCAAACCACCACACGGGCTTTAGGCAGCCGCTCCCTCAGCTTCCTCAGCAGCCTGTCAAAGTGCTTCTCTCCAGCGTTGCTGTAGATCTTGTCAGAGTGGGCAATGCACAGACCCTCCTGAGACGCCAGCTCCTTAAAGGCCTCCATGCCACTCTCACCGTAGTTTCCTATGAGAAATTAACCAATGCAGTAGAGTCTGCATCCATCAACATTATCATTCTTAATCAACCCTTAAATTAATATGTTCAATATTCAAATGTAATAATAGGTTCTGTGCTGACAGGTTCCATTTTCCAATTGTTTTACAGTCATAATAAATTTCCTCTTCTCCTGCTTACAAACGCAAACTGAATCTGCTGTTTTTACAGAGTTTCTCTTTTTCAGTGAGCTACAAGAAATATGGAATATCAATGCTTTTGCTACTGCTGGCGATAACTGGGACCTCTGAGGCCTTAACTCCTACTAGCTGACCTAAAACACTGTGACAGGAGAAAGTAGGGGCCATCACTTATTAATGAATTAATGGTTGTCTTCCCTCTACCTGAATCAGAACCATGGTATATTTACAATGAACCTTGATCATTCACAGTTAACCTTGAGGAAAGTTGCTGTGAATGACAAGGCACTTCAGACCATCATTAAAAGGAACACCAGCTGATGATGAAGTTAGTAGTGCTGAGAAGGAAAAAAGTAGCCTCTAACAAACAGACACCAGTTTCTTGATCAGCTCAGTTACTTCTCATGGAGTGCAATTCATCCAATTGTAAATCAATTTAATACCTTTTTCAATGTACATGATTATTTAACTAACAAGGTAAATATATTTTGCATAGCACCAAGATTGTGAATTTCAAACACAGCTGATATTTTTAACTGTTCTCCTAAACACAGCCCTTTACAAAGGGACCCCTCTGTGGGCAGTCCTGACAGGTTGATGCATTACCTGCCAATATGAGAGCACCACTATCTAGGACGCTTTTGAAATAACTAGCATAAAGTGGCTCAAATGAGCTTTTTCACCTCCCTGAGGACATCATCCTAGAGAATTAGAATAAAAGTGACTACACTTATTCAGTACTGCTTTAGGGTCCACATGATCACCATCAGGGCCCCAGATATAGGCAGTCTTCCAAAACATTTATGACGTAGACAGAGGTAAATAGATGGTGAAAAATGGCTCAGTAGGCAAATGGACGTCAGTTCATAATTAAGGCGCTACAAGAACACACTGAAAAAGGTATGCATTAAATTCACTTGACTGAAATATCTACACAATTTCCTCATATACTGTATTCCTGTGTTTATTATGCATCACATCAAAGCATTTATAGCCAAATGTAAGTAAATTGAAAGTTGAAATTGTACTCATTTCATTCAGACAGAGGTGACATGCACATTAAAAAAAAAATAAAAAATCAATGTATCACTTTTTTACAGTGCATCTTATTCAGTATTACAATAGTATCACCTTGCAAGCATTTTTTTCTGAAATTCTATTGATTATATATGGTATTAACCCTATACAGTGTTAATTGTAATTGTAGGTTGAAGGAGGCTTCGCCGATGTAATGTATAATCATTTAACTGAGATTCTGTCATTCACAATTTTATTTTGATATTTATTTATTTAGTTAGTTATTTGTTTGCTTGTCATCAGGGAAGTGGTTTATTAAATGTTATAATCATTATACAATCTTATAATATTATATAATTTTATAGACCACAGCCTCGATATGTAGATTTTCCATAATTGAAATGACAGGCAGAGAGACAGCAAACTCTCGTCTGTTAAGTTAGAATGAACTTCATTTTTCATTCACCTCAGTCTTGTCTGGCATGTCAGTAAAAGCCCATTTGATTGATCTTCATGTTCTGTGTATAACTGGACTAATCAAGCAAGTCCCAAATGCATCACTGGAGTGTAACAATTCAAAGTCATCATTAGATTTAAGCCCAACTTAACATGAATGAACATGTGTATTCATTCAAATCTGCACTTAAATAGTAAGATACTGAACTTTCTTGTTTATACGCTGAATTATATTTATCTTATAAAAACAATGGTGTTTTTTCAGTTCGACATTTGTGTCAGTGTAATATATTGGGAAATGATGTGCACATTTAATTCAAGGCAACACTTTGCTTAGGGTGGTGATTATGTAGCGTGGTCAGATGTAGCATGCAGTAGCTAACTCACCTTCAGTGTGAACAGCTGATACATACGTCCAGTTGTACCGTTTAACAATGTCCAAAAGGGCCCTGGCTTGTAGAGTATCAGAAGGGACAACCCTGAGAAAGTACTTATACAGGGTTTTATCACTCAGATCAATGCTGGTGGCAGAGTAGGCGATTTGGGGGATATTGAAGAGTTGCAACAGGTTCTGAACCTGGATTGCCACTGAACTGGAGCCAGGTCCAATAACACCCGCTATGGGTTTTTTAGAGATAGGGGGTTGACTGGATGGAGTTCCATCAATGCACCACTTTGTTCCCTCACTGTCATCACGGATCGAAATAAGAGAGTCCCTTATAAACTCAATGCTTTGCTCCAATGCCACTGAAGAGTGCCAGCAAGAGTCCCTGATCTCACAGCCCAGACTGATGTTGGGTAAAAGGTTGGGATCAGCGTTGATTCTGTCCAGTGTGTGGAACATTGCCTCAACCCTTTGAATGCCATACTGCTCTCTGATCTCTCCACACGTTCTCTCGGCCACGTTCTCAGCAGACGGCTGATGATGGACAGAAAACAGGGCTCCAATAATTATATCACCGTCCATTCGGGCCACTGAGCGGGAAGCAGCTCTGGGCACCAGTGACCTTTCATACATGTTACGGGCTGCTGCACAAAGCAACAGCAGTGAGAAGAATAAAGCAACGATCAAATTCATTCTCATCACATTCCACATGATCTGAAATGCTCCACTTGCTGAATCATATCTGTCGGAAAGCCTGTTGGTGAGAAGATACGACGCAGGCATCCATCATGGCCATGTACAACAAATCAACCCGTACAAAACATAACGATCATCAAGTATCCTGAGAACACAGAAGAACAAATCATCATACAAATGTATAAGAAACTTTCTTAATCTGAGTCCTGCACTGCACACTTTCTATCACTCCTTCTCTAATACACTTCAGCTGGTGAAGTGGTTTGTTATGACTTGATGGACTCTATTAGATCGGCTTAAACAGGGAAAATGTGCAGTGCACAGAATCCCAAAACATTGGAATTAAGACCTTATAAAGAAATGTTTAAACGTATTACAGATAAATCAGCACCATGGATAGCATTCAGGTTGAAATACTATTCAGGTGGAAATAACTTCTGCAACCAAACTAGATCATTCTTGTACTGTTTTTAATGTATCTGACTTCTTGTAAAATTTCATTTGCATCTGGTCATAACCTAACTAAATAAACAACTTTGTAAGTTATTGTCTTCCTTTAACCTAAAATGTTGACTGAAAACCACAGGCAATGGATGCATTTGAACTAAACGGCATTAAAAATGCTGAACACAGGCTACAGGTTGCGAAAAAATTAAACCAGCAGCCCACTAAGCAAAATTTAGACGTAATCAAACAATCCAATCAATGGAGGCTCGTATTTCTCTCATGATCTGCACCGGATGGTCGTTGCTCTAAACGATTTGCATGAACATTATATATGTAAAACTTACCTGGAGGAGCAGGCTAGGTCATTTCGTCTCTTCTTCTGAAAGCCTCCAGTCCTAAACTGCAGTTCTCCCTTCTCTGCGATGCCCCCTCCTGCTCAGCTCATCACTGCGTCTGAAAACGGGTCAGACCAGCCGCAGTGTGGGAGTCCCACTGAAACAGGCTGCCCCAACTATTCAGAAACAAATATTAACAAACAACTCCGATGTACACTGTTAATTCCATTCTTTTTATGTCTCCGTTTATTCCATTCCTCTATTTTCATTAGTCTACATTTTCTTCTAGCTCATTAAATGTCTTCTTAATAGTAAAATATTTGTTTTCTCTCTTTCTAGAACCAGTGCTATACTGGTGAAGTCTGGCTGGTGTGAGGGAGGATGCGAAACTGGGTGTTATTTTTGTTCCTCTCCACAGGACTAGCACGTAAACAGTGAAAAGGGCTAGATATATTGATCACATTTGTTGTCAGATCTATTGTCAGAGCTGTAACTGACAAGAAACACGCATTTTAAGAAAAAAATAATATAAGATAATCCATCTAAATAAATCAAGCTCATCTATGAACACCTGGTGCTTAGTTTTGGTAAAACTTGTCCTGTAGCGACATCTAGCGGGCAGGGCGAGAACAGTGCCGCTCTTTGTTTCACTCCATACATACATCACTTCCTGCCATTTAAACATGGAGGCTTGCTGGGGGTGTTGGACCATAATAGTGGCCCTGGAGCAGAAAGAAAGTGATTCACAGACACCTGCTCCGTTTCTGCAAGGAGCACAGATGCGTCGCAGTTGAGTAAATATCGCTTGATGCGTATTTCTCGTCGTAACACGCTGGAACTTCTTTAACAGAACCTTACAAGGTAACTCTCAAATGCTTCTCTGACATAGACTATTTGCTTTAGTTCATATTTAGGACCCTTTTAGTACACTTAGAGGGTTCATGTGTCAAAGTGAATGTGCATACCTATGTGAAATTTAGTAAATTTAGTACAGCGTTGAAGTGGGGTTAATAATTTCTTCGGTGAAGCAGTCTCGTTGCTAATTAAGCGTTATACAAATGTAGTAACAGGTAACAGGTGGTGACACCTGTAAACACCAGGCATGTACTGCAGCTGCAGATATGCAGTCCAAATACTATGTATATGTTTGTGTTTTCTCTCTTGCAGTATACCTGATTCTGCTCTTGTAAGCTTAGACTAGGGCAAACACAAGCTTTCACTACCGTGGGAGGTAGTGAAAGCTTGAAGTCACATTTGTCTTTGTAGGCTTCCACCATGAGCAGCAGAAGGAAACGCGCACCACCCGTCCGAATGGACGAGGAGGCCAAGAAGAAGGTGAACTGGAACATGCATGAGGACCGGAAGAATGAGGGTGAATTTGGGGGTGAGGAGATGTTCTCTGAGGCATCTGTCAGCTTCCAGCCAAACCCTGCTCCACAGGAAGCTGTTCATGGTGTGGCTTTCTCCATAGAATCTCTGGAGAAAGAGGAGGAACCAAAGTGTTCTTCACAGGATCTGTCCCCAGACACCACTGAGCTTAATGTGGTGCCCTTTTCTACTCTAGACATCGGCTGGAAAGCTCTCATTGGAGAGTTTAACCTCTATCCAAAAGTTCCCATTGAACGTGCAGATGTTATGTTTTGCCTTCAGCAAACTGGCAATGTACTGTTGCTAAATTTACCCAGCACAGTCCTGGAAGAGCCCAGAAACTGTCCTGTTGAATGCTCATTTGGTGGATTATCACTGGAGGATTTGGACTGGCTGCAGAAGAGGAAGGTCATTCAACTGTGCCATATGTGTGCAGATGAAGGAGTAAAGGTATTTGTTTCTAAAGTGGATAGTGTACAGTGCAGACAAGAACCTATATGAGTATAATGTATGTGTAAAAGAACAGCTTGTCTTTGCATAGTTCACCTTATTGCTCAGGTAGACTTGCTGAGGTGGTTTCTGATGCTGTATGAAATATTCTTACCTGTTAAAATGGACTTCAAGGTGTCTCATACTCTTGTTTCAGTTCTGTGACACTTTATTTCCCCTTTTTTTTTATAGCAAGTGAAATGTTATAGACAGTGTGTCATATTGTGCCAGAAACCACAAAAATCCTATTTAAGATAACATGGCTTGAAGCAATTTGAACAAATGCTAATTACAGCATTTGTCTATAGATTTCAATTACTTGTTGCTTCAGTAGTCTTGTTACAAGTATAAAGAAAAATTCTGGACTCCAGATGTATCTTGCCTGATGGACTACACTTAAGATTGGAGAAAAATAGTGTAAATTAGAATTTTACGTTATACTTTTACATTCAATTTGTGTATGAACACAATATATTTCAATCTTTGGGTTGTTACAGTTTCCTTTGTTCTTTAGGTCTGTTTATTCATTACATATATTTGAGGACAGAATTTGGTCCAGGAAAATGCTTAATGCTTAGACCCTTTTACTGTGGCAAACACTCAAAAGGGTTTTGTGTTTAATAATTGTTTCTGGCTCAGTTAAAGATTTTTCTTTTGGAGTCTGGGTTGGGACATCCGGAATTTCTCAGTGAAGGAAATGGGCGTATAAGAAGATCCAGTCAGCTCCTGCAGAAACTGATGGAGTTGTTCTATGACTTCATTATTCCTGGTAACCCTTCCTACCTTTTCGCACTAGCATCACTAAGCATCTCATTTACAATCTGTGGTCCGATATCCTGTAGTGTTGTAAAAGCTTGCATGTGAAAATATGTCATATTTTTCCATTTCAGAAATCATGGAGAATGAAGAGGAAGAGTGTGACACTGATCTGGAACGGCAGAATGTGGAGGAACTCTATGATTACGTCAGACACCTCCACCAGAAGGAGGAGCAGGGCCAGAACTTTGATGTACAGCATCCAGCCCTCATCCCAGTGCTGCGGCCTTACCAAAGCCAGGCTGTCAATTGGATGCTAAGGAGAGAGAAGTACAAGACAGAAACCTCTGAAGGTAAAATGATTACACCTGTCAGTCTTTATATATTTTAAATGCATTAACATGTCTTGATAGGATGAGAAAAATTAATTTTTTTGCTTTCTTCTAACAACAGAACAAACACTACATTTCCTTTGGAGGGAAGTGATTACAATGTGTGGAAAAAAGCTGTTTTATAACCCTTACACTGGCTGGTGAGTTAATAGAGGCTGATAAGTTTTTTGGCTTATAAGCATCAGACAGTGATATCTATGCATCTCCATCAAGAATACAATTTAAATGCAATAAGCAGTTTTCTACAAACCAATGGTTAAGTTGTTTCATAACATTTTCTCTTCATTCTTTTATACTTTTGCAGTCTGATCAGGGAGTTTCCTCTGGCTGGGGTAGATTGGCCTGGAGGAATACTTGCTGATGAGATGGGGCTGGGCAAGACTGTGGAAGTGTTGGCTCTTATTCTGTGTAACATTCGTGAAGGCTTGAAGCAGGGTGCTCTTACTTTACCTGTGGTGAGTGGGCTACAGCATGTTTGTTATTTTGGTGTGTATGTCTTCAGTCGTAAATTTAAAAGAGTTACACAATGTTCACATCCGTTTGAGGGGACCTCATATGGCTTACTTAAATGAAAATTCAACTCAAATCAACTGAAAATTTTCACAAGTACTGACTCAGAATTTATAGCATCGGTGGGTGTTTAGAACCAAAGGTCGTGAGATCTACAATACAAAAACTTTTTTTTTTACTATCCAGAATGGCTAGTGAACCTACATGTTCTATATGAGTTTTATATACAGTGCTGATAATGGTAAGGATTATAAGAAACATAATTTTGAGGGTGTCTCCAAGAAGGTGTCTTGGAGTAATTTTTCCTTTGTCTTCCCCAGGGAAAATCAGTCAACTATTACATTCCTGCACCACCATTAGAAAGTCAGAGGACCAAGTGCTGTGAGGAAAAGCCCAGAGAGAAAATCAACTTCCCTGGTGAGGCACCACAGTGTAGTTTCTTCTGCAGGAATGCATGTATTACAAATATTTAATAACCTGCAAGCTTAACAAAGCAATGTGTGTATGAAATGTAAGGATTTTCAAACACCTTTAAAACTATAAATGCTAAGGTTATTATACAGTTGTTAATCTTAAGCTTTATTATTCAACAACTATTATGAATTAATTAATGTGTGACTAACTAATTTGTAAGGTATGTAGTTGTGACTGCAAGCAATGGAAATCTGAACCTGCTCGTAAGAGTTTAAAGGGTTTATTCTATGACTGTGTGCATGATCTTGTTCTTTATAGCTGTCCGAGTGATGCTTCTGACCGCCATTAAGGAAATGAAGGTTGGGAAAGGAGCTTCAGTCAATGCCATTTTCACTTACCTCCGGAGTATGTACAAGTATGATCCTCTGAAGAACCGCAACCACATTAAGAAGACACTGACAAAGCTCATAGCTGAAGGATTAGTGGAACAGATCAAAGGCAGAGGATTAGCTGGATCATTCAAGCTGGGAAAAAACTACAAAGAAAAAAAGAAGAAGCCTGTTACCCCTGTATGTATTCTCATACTTTTTAGCATTGCTATTACTGAATACATGTGGCAGAAAAAATAATGAAAACACTAGTCTGTTTATTAGTGTATCAGAAATGGATATTTGGCTGACTTTTGCCTTCATATAACTTCATATAACAGTCATTATTGGAATGCTGTTCAACATGTTTGACTTTCAGACAGTGCTTCACTTTCCAGGAGCATATTTTATTGTATTGAAATCGTCTGAATTATGGTTGAATATTTTTTGGTTCATATGATTATTCTCATTTAACCATATTATGGCCAGTGTCTGCAAGTGTATTTTTTTAAATGTCGCCTGCATGTCGCCAATCATATACAAATATCTGGGTACATCCAGACAAATTGTGTGTGTTGTTCTGAGTAAAAATAAGTACACATTCCCAAATTTCAGTGCGCAGCCTTCCTTTTTTTCTTTAACATATTGGTAAAAAAAATAAAACACTAAACTTTTGTACAGGCCAAATTTTATATTTTATATTAATGTGTTAAATTCAGCTAATGAACTTACCAGATTTTTTTAGTTACTTAAGCCTCTTTATGGGATGTTTCTTTTTTTAGCATCATAATGATGGTGCAGAATAAAGACATTATGGTTCTTATGGTAAATGTTGGTTCTGTCATCTCTCTTTTTTAAAATTTATTCACTTTTAGCAAAAGTCACCTGGAGAGACAACTTGCAGGAGAACATCTCGGAGGTCTTCTGGTCAAGAGAAAGCAGTGCCAATGAACTCATACAGCACAGCTTCTGACTCTGAGGACGCGCTGAGCAGCATGGATCCTCCTCCACTCGCAGAAGAACCAAAGCATATATCTCTAGCAGGTCCAGTATTGCTGAGTGACAAACCCAACACTGACACTAACTCTGAGACTTGCCAGACTCATGCTGCTTTATCTGATGACAAAGAAGAGACAGCAGAGTTCCCTGTGGCCAGTGTTAAGTCAGAACCACTAACAGGAGATGTTAGTCTCCAGCTGAAGAAGACTGAGTCAGATGTTGTCTGTTCTCAGTCAGACCCTCCACCCCCAACCAGAGCTTCTGTGGTCCCCTTTAACACACCAGATTACCGCTTTGAGTGTATTTGTGGAGAGTTGGGCCTTGTGGACTATAAAGCTCGTGTACAGTGTATGAACTGTCTGCTATGGCAACATGCTGAGTGTGTCAACTATAAGGAAGAGAATCTGGAGACTACGCCATTTTACTGTCCACACTGCCTGGTGGCCATGACGCCTGTGCCCACTGGTGCTACTCTCATCATTTCCCCCAGCTCCATTTGTCATCAGTGGGTAGAGGAAATCAACCGCCACATTCGTTCTGCTTCTCTGCGAGTACTGGTAAGCACCATGGCACTAAGCCAGTCCAGCTTTTCAAGTGTTCGTGTTTCACAGGTGTGACCATTTCTGGTCCTGACACTCCAGAGTCCAGCATGGTTTAGCAATGTACCCTGTTCTAACAGGACTACTAAACCTGGTTGTTAACTAGTGAGATTAATCAACTGTGTTTGAGAAGGAAAATCACTTAGATATCCAAGACTCTAGACATCACTCCTGTAACACTATGTAATAACTGTGAATGTGAATATATATTCCATAAGTCATAGATACACTACACAGTTTTTAGTCTGCAGATTTTTGGCAAGATGATGTCAATGGCTAGATTTTTTTTCTGCCTGATTCCTTATGTAATCTAGTTTGTATACTGGTCAGCAATTCATTCTGAATGGATTCCCCCCAACAGCCACACAAACTTGTGTGAGTTTGTTTGGGTCAATTTATAGGTTGTGTAGTGATACCCAAGAATTGTAGTGATACCCAAAAATGTGTGACATACTTTAAAATTGTAGTTACACATTTCATTGACTCTCATTTTTTAGGAATGTTTTGTTTCATTCTTTGAGAATGTCGAATCAACAGCTTGATTCATATTTTTATGGTGGGATAATTTGGCAACACATAAATTAATATCTTTTAGACTGTAAGCCATATAGCAACAGTAGTGGCCTCTCAATGTACAGGTTGGGAAAGGAGCTTTGCTCAAATCTACTTTCACATACTGCTCTGAACTACTACAATCAAATTAGGAATGTGCGTGTCTAACCCCACTGTGTCTCTCAGGTGTACCAGGGTGTTAAGAGACATGGTTTTATCCAACCTCATGTCCTCGCTGAACAGGATGTGGTCATCACCACGTATGATGTCCTGCGTACTGAACTGAACTATGTGGACCTCCCTCATAGCAACAGCAAAGATGGCCGACGCTTCCGCAATCAGAAGCGTTACATGGCTGTGCCCAGCCCGCTGGTGGCTGTGGAGTGGTGGCGTGTGTGTCTGGATGAGGCCCAGATGGTGGAGTGCACAACAGCCAAGGTGACCTGGCTTATATATCTTAACATATTTCTTACAATACAGTGGGAACACATTTAGTTTCAGAACAGTATATGATTCAAAATTTTTTCATGCTCTCTCACCTCTTCAGGCTGCAGAGATGGCTCTAAGACTCACATCCATTAATCGTTGGTGTGTAAGTGGAACTCCTGTACAGAGAGGTTTAGAAGGTGAGATGGGCATCAAATACACTCAACCATCCGTGAAGTCGCAGTTCAGAGTTTGTGGCCTCAGTCGTTGGCGTTTTTTTTTCCAAAAACCTAATTAATTGTTCGCGGAAACCCCTGCAAATTCGTGGAAACCGCAAATATCCTCCACATTCGCATTTTTCATGGCAGTATATAATTTGTCATGCATTTTAGTGCTAAAATGTTACGAAAAATATAATTTACTAATTTTGTAACATAAATATTAACAAATTCAGCTAAATTTCCATGCTAAATATAACTGTTTAATTTTTAGAACTGTCGAGAGAACACAAAGCAACCGTATACGAAAACGGATCTTGGGATATTGAAATACCCATGTACTCAGAGGCGGAAGGTTTGAAAGTAACCAATCAGGGAGTGCTATTCATTTCTCCTTACTGCTGATTGGCTGCTGCCCTGTGACGCATCTCTGGCAGATGCAGTTCAGCATTCCCAGATCAGAACAGTTTCCCACATCTTGAGTTTACCTTTACATTTTCTTTAAGAGCGATGTATTAAGCTGAGTTTAAAATGAAATTAAAGTGTTTTGGGAGCATATTTGGGGCCATATTTAGGGTTTAGACTATAAAAATAGGCATTTATAGGCTTTTTTTTTTTTTTTTACCACATCACAAATTCGCGTTTTTTCACAATACACGGGTACTCTTGGAAAGTAAGCCCCGCGAATGTGCCACCTTAACTGAACTTGCATAATGATAACTGCTGTGTTATTGCTCTGCAGATTTGTATGGCCTTGTTCTGTTTCTTGGAGTTGACCCATACTGGGTGAAGTACTGGTGGGACCAGCTGCTTTATAGACCGTATCGGCGTGGAAACACAGGGCCACTATACAATGTCATTGGGCAGCTGTTATGGCGATCTGCCAAGAAAGATGTAATTGACCAGGTTGGTCTCCTGCACATGAATAAATTCAACATTTTCACATACAGGAGCTCTAAATATTCCTTGAGATTAGTCAGCAAAGTTTTGTATAATTGATGTAATCTTTTATGCATATTGAATTAATTCCTCCAAATATACAGCCTAATGAGTCGTCTGGACAGGGATTAAACCTAGTCCTAGACATTATTTACCTTTCAATGGACAACCCCCAGCATTCGTAACGCTATGTAGTCCAGGACTTGTCTTTATTTCTGTCTTGGAAACCAAACCGTTCTGCAAAAGAACACTTTTAAACTTTGTGTTGGTTTTAGATTCAGATTCCCCCTCAGACAGAGGAGATCCACTGGCTCCATTTCTCTCCAGTGGAGGGCCACTTCTACCACCGCCAGCATGAGGTCTGCTCACAGGATGCCCTGGTCAAACTGAGGAAGATCTCCGACTGGTCACTGAAGTTGGGCAGCCTGGACCGCCGTACAGTCAATACCATCCTGTACCCACTCCTGCGCCTGCGTCAGGCCTGCTGCCATCCTCAGGCTGTCAGAGGAGAGTTCCTGCCCTTCCAGAAGAGGTTAGGAATATTGTGGTTGCTAGAGGAGGTCTCTGTATCTTATACAACTGAAAACAGTGAGACATTTGGACATACTGTATTATTTTGAACACTTATGCATCTAGAGCTATATTTTTCCTATACGTTTTGTTACATAATTGTTTATATGTGATTATATCTGTTTTCTGTCTACTTTGATGCCTTGTAAATAATACCCTATTTCACTTACTGCATTACTCAGTACAATGACAATGGAGGAACTGCTAAAGTCTCTACAGAAGAAGTGTCGTGTTGAGTGTGAGGAGGCTCACAGGCAGTTGGTGTGTGCTCTAAATGGTCTGGCAGGAATCCACATCATTAGAGGTATAACATATTAATTGATGCATACTACTCTTGTGTAGTAGTGTAGTGGCATGTTCAAAATGTTTAAATGTGTGATGTAGGTGAGTTTGTCGAGGCAGCAGAGATGTACAGAGAAGTTCTTCGATCATCAGAGGAGCACAAAGATCGCCTAAAGACAGACTCTCTGCAGGTACAACACTGTTCACTTCCTCTTCTCAACAGTTGCTGAGAAAAAAAGTACATGTGTTTTTCCAATGTGTCACACATTGTAACTGTGAAACTTCTTCAATACAGAGACTTCATGCTACACACAATTTGATGGAGCTGCTAAACGCGAAGCATCCAGGTATCCCTCCTACTCTTCGAGACGACCACCTAAAAGAGGAGGTAATTTATGCTAACAAAGTAGTTTGTAATCAAAGGAATCATTTTTATCCCATGTTAGAATTTAAAAGATTAGAACATGCTGGTAATGTGAGATTAAAATGTCTTCAACAAGAACAAAGGACTTTTTCTGTTCTACAGAGTAGTAAAGAGACATATGCAACTTTTGCAGATGTCATTAAAGAAGCTATGCGAGGAAAATAAACCATGGCAAAATATTTTGTAATGAAATGATGAGAATGTGTTCATCCATTGGTACTGTATTTTCTAACTAGGCAGAGCAGCTGAGACAACATTACATGACCAAGGTCAGCTCTGAAGTGTCCGAGGCTCAGCAAAACCTACTGCCTGTCCTTCAGAACATCAGAGAGCTCAAACGCAAGGTAGAATTCCTCACAACCCCACACTGGTCTGCTTCATGATGTATAAATAAACACAGAAGTTGCTAGAGATTCAGGTATTTTCCACAACATTTTATGTATAGGACTCCAAAATTACATTTTAAAATTTCATTTATTATTCATGTGTCCGAATATGAGGTGGAAATAGGTTTTAATCTTGTTAGAAGTAGGCCACATTTAATCATTACTGCCCAGATAAGGTAATTTACACCAGAGGATGTTTACCAGCACTTATTTTTACATAAAAACTAAACATTCCAGACATTAGCTCGATGTAGTTTTTGCCACTAAAGCAGAATCATTTTGTTAACTGCTCATTTTAAGTAAAAAATTATACTGTTGCATTTTAAGCTGTTTCGCATTGTTCAGGTGGGGGGGGGAGGAGGGGGAAGGGGGGGGGGGGGGGGGGGGGGGGGGGGGGGGGGGG
>JBBJLS010000001.1:31683125-31695057 GCA_037577275.1 Bryconaethiops microstoma
TTTTCCTGTTGTTCGCGCGTCCCCCCCCCCCCCCCCCCCCCCCCATTTTTAGAGGGGATTGTTATTTTCTGTTACTATGGTCAGCTGTGCATCTTTTTTTTTTTTTTTACAAGGTTTTGACGTAGTAAAAATATATATCAAATTGGTAGTGATAATATTGTATCGGAAGGTCACTGGTGATTCCCTTCCTTACAAGTTGCTCTGTCTGCTCTGTTTCAGGTTAACCTGCGCTCCCCCTGGTGGTTAGACGTCATCCAGCAGGCCATGCAGTACTCCATGGACGATGACTTGGTCAGCCGCATCCAGAACGAACTCACTTGCAGCTACAAACAACAAGCCAACAAGCTGTCAATGGCAGACAAGTAAAGTTCTTGGGATTCTATCTAATATCATCTCAGTCTGATTGAGTATTGAAATGTGTTTACTATTTTTTATTTTGAAACGGTCGTCCTGTCTCCTCCAAGGTTTCGGGATGCCCGTGGGCTCCAATTTTTACTCAGTACTCAGATGGATGAGCTAATGAAATCACAGAAGACTGTTCAGGAAGCCGTGAAAAAACTGGAAGCTCAACCTTCTCAGGAAGTCATTGAAGAGGCAACTGCTTGTCATCTGAGGCCTGTTCGCCTTCCACTCAACAAGTAACAACCTGTCACAGTTTTACTTTTTTACTTATTATTTTTGGACTGTAATCTCCTCTTAAATCTTAAATCTTATAAAAATATAGTAGAACACTTGGTCTGTTAAATTAGCTGGATTTGTTTCTGTTTCATTCCGTAGCTGTGTGTTTTGCAAAGCTGATGAACTCTTTACAGAATACGAGTCAAAACTATTCTCTCATACGTAAGTAAAGGGAAAAAACATTATTTTAATTTTGTGAAATAACAGAGTGAAACTTAGAAATAATTTTGTCTCCATCACTGGCAGAGTTAAAGGTCAAACAGCCATATTTGAGGAGATGATTGAGGACGAAGATGGACTGGTGGATGACAGACTGCCCACTACAAGCCGTGGTCTGTGGGCCGCCAGTGAAACAGAGCGTACCCTAAAAGCCATCTTGTCTTTTGCTAAGATCCGCCGCATGGACCCTGAACTCATAGAAGAGAGCAATGCTTTTATGGAGCTGTTTGAGTATTGGAAAAAGGAGTACAAGGTGTGTTATTATGCCTCAGATAATTATAATGATCATTTGAAAACACTGAATGTACAGAGGTGTGCTTTCTGTGTGGTTCATTCAGTGCAAGGTTAGTAAACAAATTGCATACGTAAATCTGACAGTGACCTCTCTCTTCTTTTAATCTTGTGTAGAAATGCACTTGGACTATGCGAAATTTAAGTAGAGTAGGTCTAGTTTGGTTCCATTGATGAACTCTGACTGATCATTGGTATACTTTTAAAATAAGATTTGTATATTTTTCAGTACCTTTTGCACAAAATGATCATAAATTTAACGTGGCTCTCTTAGGTGTTGCATGAGTACTGGATGACTCTGAGAGATCGTGTGTCAGCAATAGATGAGCTGGGTATGGCGACAGAAAGGCTGCGTGTGCGTCTTCCTGATGAGCCCAAACCAAAAGTACTGCACATCATAGAACCACATGAGGTGAGCAGAACAGAGCCCAGATGGCTGTACTCTTTTTGTACTTGGTAACACTGTAAAAATAAATAAATGTATCTGTGTGTGGCCATTCTTTGTGGGTTCAGGTGGAGCAGAACAGAGTGAAACTGTTGAACGACAGAGTTGTGGCAAAATCCCAACTACAGAAGAAACTTGGACAATTGCTGTATCTCAACAATTTGGAGAAGGTAAACATATGTTGTATTTGTACTACTAAAATGTTAAGAGAAACACCGTTAATCAAGGAGTAATTACACCCTAAGGTCACCCCAAAACTGAAATACAGTATATTGTTTTATATTCATAAATGACATCAGTCTCGACACAATGTAAATCGGTTTACTAATAACTCTGCCCCCTGCTACTGTGCTGAAAAAGTGTGAGAAAAAATGAGAAGTAACATAAATTGTTGTCCCTCTCTTACCAATTTAGAAAACTTGGAAAGATGAGGCAATGGAATACATTTTAGTTAGCCTGTCTAGGGAGTTTCTGGGTCTTATAGACACGAAATACAAGATGAGCCTTTATACCTGTATACTCAGATAATTGAGCCAATTCCTTTCATCCTCTGTTTTCATACTTTCAAGATTTTTTGTAAGAAATCCTTCCCGTTTGTGTGTGTTGAGACAGAGGGCAAGCATTTCTGAAAGGCATTTCTGTGTGTATTTCACCAACATTATTGTTTTTGAGGTATAAGACTACATTTGCATCACACAGTAAAGGAGGCCGAGCCTAATTTCCCCCAGTTTCCAACTTAAACAGAGGGTGGAGTTATGTGAAACCAGAAGTGTGTCATTACTCTTTAAACGTAGTAGTTGCTGAAAGGACAATGGTAATGTGACACGTGAGTTCACAGCGCTGCAGCTTTATAGTGAAATTATTTCCTATTTCACTGTAAGAAAAGCTCTATGGCCAACCATGTAACTAGTGAAGAGTTAATATGCAGTCAAGAAAGTGTGCCAGTGGTACAGTTTTAGAGTTTTACAAGTTACTACTTTTAAAAAAACATTAACTTCTTACTTGTAAACCATTATATTTGTTAAGATGTATTTTGATGAGTTTTCAAAGATTATAATTAAATAAAGTTGATACACTTTAAAGGCTTTTAGAAACGAAAGTGATACTGATCATTACAAACAATTGTTTCAGTCTCAGGACAAATCAACAGGAGGTCTGAACCCAGAGCCGTGTCCCATCTGTGCACGTTCTTTGGGTCAAGAGGTGAGATGACGTCCTACATTACATTTGAATGTTTAGATGCTGGGAAAGCAGCACTTTTTATGTATTACATTTAATAGTATTAATTTATTTGGAAATGTTTGTACTTTGTAATATGTTTGTAAATGTTTATCATTTTCATGTTTCATGTGTTTGGAAAGTGGGCCGTGCTTACTTGTGGACACTGTTTCTGCAATGAGTGTATTTCGATCATCGTGGAGCAGTACAGTGTTGGCAATCGAAAGAGAGCAATAAAGTGTGCCATCTGCAGGCAAACCACGTCCCACACTGAAATTTCCTACGTCTTCACCACGCAGACTGCAGACCAAGGCCAAGAAATTCCTGTCAAAGTGAGTTCAGTTCAGAGTCTAATGTTAAAATGTATCTGACAGATATAAATCCATTACTGAAATATCAGATGGAGATGAAGTTTTCAGGTGTTTGGTTCTACCTCTGGAATCTTAACCACACTGTAGGGAAGTCACTCCACGAAAGTAGAAGCTGTGGTCCGAGCCCTCAAGAAAATCCAGATGACTGACCCTGGAGCTAAATCCCTCGTCTTCTCAACGGTAACTCCTGCTTGGAATGTTTTTGAGGCAACTTTATAAGCTTACAAGAAGTTAAAATAATTCTTCTTTTTTCTCTCAGTGGCAGGGAGTTCTGGACATCATTGCAAAAGCACTCTTTGACAACAACATGGAGTTTGCACAGATCAATGGAATTCATAAGTTCCAGGTTTGTACGGTTACACTAGACTCTTATGCCCTTGGTGCAGTTCATAATGAAAACACAGTATGAGTTTTATATTGCTCATTTTTTACTGCATATGATTTTATTTCTGGATATGAACATGTCTACATGTGTTTTACACACCTCTGGGGATATTGCTGAACGATACTTGATAAAATGGGTGTGCAATTTGTTTTGCTTAGAATTCAGATTTTTACATTTTTCAATCTATCAGTTTGGTAAAGAAATACATGTACAGTCGAGATTGAGTTGCATACCACCGGTCTTAGTACATGTTTTGTTGATTTTTTTGAAAACATACTAAATGTACCATAAGCTTTGAACATATTTTTGCTGACTTTTTTTTTTTTTTTTTTTTACAATAATGCTGATGTAAAAAAATATTTCAAATTTTGCTCTCAGCTGCGTATTATTTAATGAATTCCTAAAAAGTAAAGCTTGCATTATTAACAGCTATTAAACACAATCAAATCTGTAAACATTATATATATATATATATATATATGTATGTGCATGTACATTGCTTCATGAAATATAATGTGAAATATGAAAATATGAGGAAAAACAAATATTTGTATAATAATAGCAAAATCCTGTTTGTAAAGCATGCACATGCTGAATTTGTGTATTTGTGTTTAAAGTACTTGATAGCAGGGCAGTTTCAGAAGCAAATTTTTAAAAAAACTAATGATGTTATGGTGACTCTGGCAAATCTTTGAATACTGGTGTAATCATTCATTGACATTACTAAAGAATGGTCCTAACTATTGGATAAGGCTAACTTAGTTAAACTTTGGTCTACCACACTCTCTGAATCACTGAACATCAAATGAGGCTAATAAGAGTGTAATATAGCAGAAGCCACACAGCACGGTAGTACAGTGGAGTGTGCATGAGAAATTTCGTAAGAGTACTTTATGCGTTTTTGAACCAAATCACATTAAGTGACTCAAGACCATTTTTAATATGTTTTTGTTTAGACCTACCATGGGCACAGACTGAAACTTTATATATCATACCAAACACTCAATAACAGCTACCCATTGATACAGTTATGATGTTGTCACCCAAGACATCTATGATTTCCTTTTTAGGAGAACTTGAGTTCATTCAAATATGAGGAGAAGATCAACATCCTGCTGCTGCCTTTGCACACAGGCTCAAATGGCCTGAACATCATTGAGGCTACACATGTGCTGCTTGTGGAGCCCATCCTTAACCCAGCCCACGAACTGCAGGCCATCGGCAGAGTGCACCGCATCGGTCAGACAAAGTGAGTGACTAGCTAGGAATTCATATGGCATTTAGGGTTGCATCATCTTGCTGACTGATAATATCCACTAGTTGGTCAGGGACAGTAACTGATTTTAGTAAGAAATGCAGTTCCAGCAGCCATAAGCATGCAGGAGCTTTATTAGTCTGGAAATACAGCACAAGAGATTAAACCAACTAAGTTATGTAAGACTGCACTGTACATACAACAAATGTACCATGCCATACATATCTACCCTACTCGTTATTTCAGAAAACAAAAACACATTTGCTGAGCATTAACACCTCAGAATGAAGCACAATGTAGCAAGAAGGAATTTACTGGACACTACATGGATGTCTGTGTTGTGTTCCAGAAGAGCAGAATGTATAGGCGATGCTGGATTACTTTGCTAAAATGTCTGCACTTGTAAGGCTATACAAATATTATATTGATGTAATTATTCATCACCTATATCTACGTACAAATGTTTATGGATCCCCACTGATAGATATGTACATGTCTACAGTTCTCCGTTCTCATATTAAGGCATCCGTGATTCATTTCTTAACACTTGCTTTTCTGCCTAGACCCACTTTTGTGCACCGGTTCCTGATTAAGTCCACAATTGAGGAACGCATGCAAGCCATGCTGAAAACGGCGGAGAAAAGGTGAGCATGTGCTACGGGGCAGAGGAAACTTTATACAAGTTGCTTCGTAGTAAAGCTTTTTGTTGTATTTTCCTTAGGATAATGGTTTACTTTTACTATAAGTCTCTAACAATCATCTGGTTCTTCTTCCAGTCATGGTACTACAGCTATGAAACACTCGGAGGCCTCTGTGTTCACAGTGGCTGACTTGGCTGAGCTTTTCACTGAGGATACAGACACACTGGATTCAGAATGAGACCCTACAGTTTCTGCCACACTGCCTGGCTGGTGAGCATCAGGACCAGCAAGGACGAGGCGAAGGACCAGTACCAACAAGAACCAGCACACAGGCTCTCTATTACACTCAACCACTTTGCTTTGCACTTTGTATGGTAATTTTCAGAATACAAGCAGTGTAGTTAATTACTATCTTACTATCAAGTTATGTCCTCATCATACCAGTTAAAATGGCTTCCTGATATGAGATCCACTGCTGTTGAGCAAGTTGCCAGCTTTAAAAAAAAAATAGATAGAGAAATAATGGGTGCTGAGCAAAAAGCTTCCATCTCCACAGATTTTAGGACAAATTGAAATGTACGGTTTGATTAACTACTTCATCTAAAAGCTGTTTAGCAGTGGGCACATGAGCCCTACAACAGATTTGGCATCAGTGACCACACATTGATCCCTAAGAACCCAGCTGTCACTTAATGGGAACCCTGACTTTTAAGAGACTGATAAGTATGCATTAAAATAGTATGCATGTATGTCCAATACTATTCAAATATGTTTTGTGTGCTGTAAAAAAAACTGATAGTGGCATTTTTCTATTAGTAGGTCATCACTGCCACACTGTGATGGTGGTGTCATGTTTCTGCATTGAACTCAGACCTACGGAAAACTGGAAAAATAATGTTCTGTTAGTTTAGGAGCAAAGTTTCAGCTGTTGAGGTTCCAGAGCGAAGCCTTTAAAGATGCCACCAGCACCACCGGCGCAGGGTTGGTTGTGAAGGTGTCATCATGTGTTTGCACTGGACTCAGTCCAAAGAAAAATGTTCTTCTGTTAGGTAATGTCACACTCAATTATGTGTTAGGGTTCAGTTAGATACAGTTAGAGTGACCATTAGATGTTACAAAAAAATAGCAGCCTACCAATAAAGGGATTTTGTCTATGTTTAATGATAAAGCATTTTGCTTGTTGAAACAACATATTTTAATAGTACATGTACACCATGCTGAGACTTGCATGTCTCAAGAGGCAGGGTTCTCTTTAACAAAGTTAAAGATGATGTCTGATTTTATATCCAGAAGAAGCCTTAGGTTTTTTAAGGCTTGGACCATAGCTAGTATTTATTGACTAGTCACAGTAGAACTGTTATCCTTTTTTTGTAAAGCAGTGTATTTTTATAAACAACTGTAAGTTGACCATGGTTGTTTATTGCAGTAGCCTCTATTTCCATGTGGTATTCTGTGATATGTACATGTGGAGCTGTACCACTTCTAGAAAATTCAAATATTTGTGAATATAAATGGGCATGCCCTTTCCAGGAGGCATGCTTATGGTGCTGCTTTCCCTATTGAAAAGGTGTGGAAATATGGGACCAGCCACATTCTTTTTCATTCTTTTCCAGGTTATTGAGATTTCTCAATCTTCTGTAAAGAATCTCAAAAAAGAAGTCACTTTCCTTCTGATTAATTCTACAAATAAAAAAACAAATTGCGCCATTGAGACGAACAAGTTTTTTTAAATGATCAAACCATAAAAAGAAAAAAATTTAATTTCAAGAAAATTATCACCTGGTCATAAATTGTCTTTCTGTTGAACAAACAATGATGTATTTTGATGTAAATTTAAAAAATATCAGTGTTTAATAAAAAACATTGGCCTGCACAACACCTGTCACTGCTTAAAATGGGTCATCTAAGAATTAGAGGTAATGAACAAGCCATTCCAATGTCATAGCTGTTTGTATAGCAAAGGACATGTTATTCATACATGTATGTTTAAAGTTTAGAGAAGTAATTAATTTTCATTTAGCATTGCTTAAAAAGTGAAACATGACAATCATGTGTTCCAGTTCATAAATGTATGATCTTAATTAATACTGTGTTTCAAGACACGTTGTACACAAAAATACTAGTTCTCAAGTTTGTTTACATGATTTTTGCACTACGTAATTACACATCATTTGTGTGAATCAAAGTGTAGCAGTGTTCTGTTTGGTTTTCACTTCATTTGGATTACTGCACCCTCTACATTGTCTCTGTTCACATAACTTTACAGTCAGACACCAGCTTCTCGGCCAGTGTGTCAGTGAACTGCCCTTGACTCAACAGTTGGGTTTCTTTTCATACAAGTGATTGGAGTTCCCGAAACAGTAAAGGTTTAGCTGTGCCCTTTAAAAAACTTGCAGACAAAAGATTCAGACAAAACAGGATACCTCCCTGCAGCTTTGCGTTCCTTTTACATGATGAACAGGCACCTTATTGGCCAATGTATTGGGACATCATTGTAAGGCGTCTGCTAAGTGGGCTGCCAGTAGTATTTTTACTCTTATTACCCCAAATCTACTCAGCCTGTGTTTCCTTGGACTCCCCTCAGCTTGCCCTATTCATGTGTGGAATCTCATTGTTGGTGTGGACATCATTCATGCTGGTGTTTTAAGGATCAAGGGAGGCTCCTACTTCATTAGAGCTGTGTTTTGAGGGCTGGGGTGAGTGCTAGCGCGACGTCTGGAGCTGACGGCCAGTTGGGGTGAATAGTGAAGAAGATTCACAGATTTAAGGGAAACGACCAAAGGGGAGCTTAGGAGCAAAGTTTCTGCTGTTGAGGAGCCAGAGCAAGTAAAGCCTTTAAAGATGCCACCAGCCCCACTGGCACTGATTCTGCTCACACTATGGACAGTTACCTCAGCTGAGTATCTGGAGAGGGAGGGTGAGTCTGCTTTCTGTTAAAGCTGAATCATTTGAAGGTAATAGTCTCTATGAAATCAAAATTTCTGAAAGTGGTCACAGATTAATCCTGAGGGATCTCCATTAAAATTCAGTTATCAATACGGCTAATGTGTGGAAAAATGGGCCCTTGATTTTGGGCTGTTTTGGTACTGTAGTTATTATTTGGTACTGTAGTTATTTCTGACAATCTTTTACAATTATGAGAATACATAACAGCATATGGTCCAAATGATTTGTACCAGTACTGACAGAAACTATATAGTGTAGAAATTTTGTATTGCTATGCACTATACTAAATTGTGCTTTGGTTTGACACTTCAGATAACATTATGCATATTTTATGCCCCTCTTTTCCCACAGAGCTCAATGAAACTGTTATTTGTACCAATGACCAGATGCAAGTTATTATTCCCAGTTTGTTCTTTCTCAGCAAAGAACCTCCTGTTCCTGTATGTTTGCACTACTTAATATATTTAGCCATTTTCTGTTCCCTGACTGAAAGGGAGCCTTATAAAATGAAGCACTAACCCTAACCCTAACCCTTCTGTTTTCAGATTTGGGATTTGCACCTAAATGACCCAGATTGTCGTGGTGTTGAGATTGGGGATGATTATGTCTTCAGTATCAAGACTAATCTAACAGATTGTGGCACCATCACGGTAAGCTGAGCAACTATCATCTTCTACATCATACTTTTAACTTAAAACAGAAGCTTATATGCTTGTTGCTAATAACCAAATAAATCGCTCAGAATAATATTACCATTAATACAAGGTCTCATAGGAGTTGATTGTTATATTCTGATTTTGTTGGTTAAAATAATATTGCATATTCTGTTCATTTCATAAAACACCTTTGGGAATTTTTTGACAAAAAAAATCATGTAATGACGTGAATAAAATGGAAGCCAATTTGAAATCATATGCAGCTACACTGATTTATGATTATGCACATTAGAAACACTAATCTGGGGGGATTGTTTGTCTCAGGATAATTGTTTTAGAATATGCGGAGAGGCAGAGGCAGAGAGGGAATCAGTAAGTGTTGCTTCTTTACCTCCAAATTGGATGGCCTGAGCACTTTAAGAGCTTGAAAGGGAGGGCCAGTAGCCATGCTGCTTTAAATTAGCTTGATTTAAATGGAAATGATGACTGTGTTTTCAGCAGTTGTGAATAGGCTAACCATAATTCAGTGTCACGGTTTGTAGTCCCTCTTTTATTCAGCCCCACGGCCTATCTCATACAGTCGTAACATCGCCCAGAGGACAAGTTTCACTCTGGCAGGGTATAAATCTGTACTTGAGACCACGAGTATCATTGAGAGTCTCGCTCAGAATGCACAGAGGCATTTCTTGTAAAGCCAGCAAAAGGTTAACACAGCTTTGTGGGGGTGGAATACCCTCCTGCCCCCCTAACTACTTTTAGAAGGCTTTTTTCATACTGCTTTGTGGAAAGTAGGCCTACTTTGGCTTATATATTGTTTCCAAAGGGCTAAAAAAAAAAAAGGCTTTAGTTCCTGGAATCATCTGCTTTTATTCTATGGTATAGCATTTTATTTATGTAACACACTGAAAAACAAATATGATCAACTTAACCAATTATCTGATTTATGATGCAGCACCAACTGATTTTCTCATACAGACGAACTTTACGTAGGGTTAATGCTGCTCCAGCTAGTCTCAGTATTAACCTAAAACAAATAACATTCAAGACATGGCCCCACTGTCCTGAATACACACTGTTCCTGTGTGGTTTGCGGTTTGTCGTTATGGTGAGGGAACAGTTTACTGACACACAATAAAGCTTCTTCAGATGGGGTAGAGAGCAGTTTGTTCCTTTCAAAGGCAAAAAACAGATCTGCTCGTCCATTGTCTTAACATGTTCCATTCATTGCCTCATCAGCAGCCTTAGGTTTGGTATTAGACAGGCTAACATGAGAGCATTTAGAATTGGAGGAAGATTTTTTTTTGTATTTTTCCCCCTTCAGGCTTCTGATGACTCTTACATTATGTTCACCAACACCATCCGCAATATTGAAACAGACCTCATCACAAGAAGATTTGTCAACATTACATTTGGATGTCGCTATCCCATAAACTACATGGTCCAGCAGCCTAATGGAGAAAATATGATCAGAGTTGATGTGAGGTGTGTATTATATCACCACTACATGAAGGACTCAATCATGCTAACCATCCTTTTAGCTTGAAGCTCATTGTGCAGGTAGAACGTGTACAAGAATGGGTTTAATTATCACTATTTGTTCAAGCTTAAACGTGGCTGGGCTTCAGACTAATTATTTGTTTTGCTGTTTGACAATAGAGGTAACCCATGGTAACGAAAGTGCACCCTGAGGTTTATCTGAAGGGTCTCCTACAATATTCATTGAGTGCCCTTGAGCCTCCTTCAGGTCTTTTAACATTCTCCCCCCTGCAGGACGATCATTCTTAACACAGAGGATGGAAATTTCTCAGTGTCCATGCTGCTCTATAAAGATGAGGACTTTGCGGACAAATGGACCACTGTTCCTTCGCTGACGCTTGAAGACAACATCTTTGTGAAGGTTTACATGGTTTGTATGAAGCAGAATAAATAGAATGCTCTGAATTGTAAGCTGTTATGGACCTTTAGAAGGGCCATCAGAATTGTTTGTATTAGGTAGCACTTTTGGTGACACAATTGTATGGGATAATTATCCTAGTCTCTCTCTATTCATGCAGAGGTTTAAGTTATCAAACACAGTGCATGTGATTTTAAATACAATAATAATTGCAAATTAAAGAATGCAAATAAAAGCCTTTGGATCTGCTTTTTATTAGAGAATTCTATCGGTGCTTAGATGCCATCAGTGTCTGCCTTAAACTATGAACTTTAGAATAACGATTATAGCATTTCTTGTATAGAGACCTGTAGAATATTGACTCAGAAATATTCTGAGCAGTTATTCAAAGATCTAATTAAAGTTGCCAAACATATTTATGATTCAAAACAAAGTTTTCTCTCTATAGATAAAATTCATTCATCCAGTAAGTCATGGTCTCACATGATCTGTGGGGATATCTGTGCTTTATAGGACCCTTGGCACACACTCTTGTTTACTCTCACCCTCCTTGAACATCTGCTGACTACTTGGAACAGCTTTTGCTTAACAAGTTGCTCCTTGTGTTTATCTGTCAGTTATTGACCAGTCTTTCTGGATTCTCCCCATGCAGATACCAGCTAACCTTATACTCCGGGTGGAAAGATGTTGGGCTACACCGAACAATGATCCATACAGCAACATTCAATACACTTTCATCAAGGGCAGGTTTGTGCAAATATCTATTCAGCTTGTTTTAAGACACATTATTCATGAATATATATGGCATTTAAAAGTCCCAGTCTGAAAACATCAAATAACTGTTGACGTTGGCCAAGACACCTCATCTTACTACTGAATACATTTTGTGCGTGTGCGTGTGTGTGTGTGTGTGTGAGCCTGCGTGTGTACTGT
>JBBJLS010000001.1:31695157-31711002 GCA_037577275.1 Bryconaethiops microstoma
GATACAATTTGAGCGAGATGGTGTTTGTTCCTGCTAAAGAATCTCTTCCACCCAGCCGATTCATCCCTGGCTCAAAAAGGGGCTAATTCCCCGGCACTGTATAAACTTGGTGTTTTATTATTGTCTGAAGATTGTTGTTGAAAAGTTGCTAAGAGAGCTGATGATGAAACAACTTATACGACTCATGTTCATGTGACCCTACTCTCAAGCAGCATTTCACCACAACAGCTGTGCTCACTCATGACAACCTGAATATGTTTCTCTTCCTTCAGCAGCAGCATAGCTTTTAAATAGTGCTGCTGTGTACAAAGAAAAAAATACCTATTTAAAAACAAGTTTGACTTTACATTTTTAAAAATATATACTAACGTGAACTTTCGTGAACTTACGCATGCTTTAAAATCAGATTTACCACATCAACATAATTTCACTAAGTATTATGTACACTCTTGGCTATAAATATTGACACGCTTGCAGTTTTTCCAAATAATGCACTAATTTGTCCAGAAAACTGTTTAAATTAAATTGCTTTGCTGTTTGTGTGTGTATTTCTATTATTTTCATTGCAAAATAAACAGAAAAAGCAGTATTATTTATTCTCTGTAGGACTCCAAAAATGGCACCCTTTTTAAACTGTAAGCAATAATTGCATTAAAACCAGTTTAAATAGAGAAAAGTTGAGTGAACTTTTGTGTTATGTGTCAGTATATACTACATTAAACATTGAGAAACAAATTAAAGGAACTGGATAAAGATTTGAGAAACAAAATTGTAGCGATGCATGGGCAATACCAAGACTTCAAGTCCATCTCCAGAGATCTTAATGTTTCTGATTGCAGCAAAGGATTGTTTGAATGGTGCAGAAAGAAACACAATCAGCTTCCAAACAAATTCAGTCTGAGCTGCAGAAACAATGTACATCACTGTCAGCTTGTGGCCACCATCATCTGCATGAAAGGGGACTCTGTGGCAGGAGGCCCAAAAGGACTCTACTGCAGATACAGACACATAAAAAAGACGGGAATTTATGAAAAGCCAAATTCCTTCTGGGACAGTTTCAAAAACATTGGGGCCTTTAAAGAAAAGAACATTGTCCCTATGGTCAAACATGGAAGAAATTCACAGATCTTTTGAGGTTACTTCACTACTTCTGGCACTGAGTGTCCTGAATGTGTGCATGGCACAATAACATCTAAACAAAGAAATTTGCAGTGCAAAATAAGCACCATTAGAGGCCATGGGTCATTTAGCAGGACAATTACCCAAAGCATACATCAAAAAAGGCCATCAGTAGATCCAGATCTCAGGCTCACAGAACAATAGTGGAGAGATCTGAAAGCGGCAGAAGGCACTTTTCTAATTTGGGAAATCTGGAGCAGACTGCTGAAGTAAAATGGTTCAGAATTGCGGGAGATATACAAGAAACGTCTTCATGGCTAAGGAAGTGCTACATTTCAGTTACTTCAGTCATTATTGAAAGTGCCAATAATTTTGTACAAATCATTTTTTAAATTTGAATGGATACACTAAGTTCTGAAAAAACAAATAACATGCTACAATATTATTAGTGAAATAATGCTACTTTTGACAGTTTAACTGTTTTTGGAGTGATTCAAATTACTTTGTGATTGATTTGTAGGAATAACTGCAAGGCTGCCAATGATTCTGACCATGACTGTTAGTTTCTGGCAACATTTAGAATATTTAAAATCTGTTTGCCAATCTGTTTGTTAATCTGAGTCTTCAGAAACTGCTTTTCCTGTATGCAGAATCCACAACCCATATTGCCCTTTACAAACTCTCAGCGTTATTCCGAGATGAACTATATTTTATACATTCAGAGATGGTATTTCTTTTAATTCATAAAAAACATTTTGTGAACTAATTTTCCCATCTATATAAAATATATATGTTTGTCTCTCAATAGCTGTCCAGTGCTGGAAAATGATCAGACACAGGCTGTGATGAAGAATGGACACGGGTCAGAGGCCCTGTTCCGGATCCAAATGTTCAAGTTTGTGGGCAGCTCCTATACAGATGTTTTTCTCCACTGCAACGTCCAGATCTGTCACAACGCTGCAGCAGTGTGCCGGCCTGTGAGATTCCTGTGTCTTTACAGACCTCATACTAATGCACTGGCCATCACCATGAATGCTAAAACGTAGTTTATTAAATGTTTAAGATCTAGCAGCCTAGTGAAAAACCCAAAATGGACATGCTATGCATAAGAATAATATCTATGGTCTCAATTTTGGTATAAATGGAATAAATTATTTCACTTTTCATGATTGTGCTACTTCGTACTCATAATATCGTGACGTTTTTCCAGTGTTCCTGTTTCTAATTTTTCCCTTTTCTACCACTTCAAAAAATGACAGAACTGCTCAGGGGACAATGCTGCAGTACGGACACGCAGAGACGTTGCTCTGTCCCATATAGTGTCTTATGGACCAATTAGGAGGCTCCAGGTGACCTCTGACCACACCAGTCTGAGTAAGTTTCGCCTGCCTTTTTGTGTGTTAGTTTCACCAAATACACAGTACATCCAAAAGTATCCAGACAGCCCTTCTAAACACTGAATTCAGGAACATTAAGGAACACTATGATAGACATTCAAACGCAAACCCATCTTGTATAATCTCCATGCAAGAGTCTGGAATGAGTCTATAGCCATCTTACCCAATGAGAAGTGTCTGGGCTACAGAGTAATGCATCCGCTGAAGTGATGGAGCACCATTTAGTACATATCCAGGGTAAAGCCATCCCAGAAGACTAAAGACTATTACAGCAGCAAGAGGAGACACATTCCATATTAATACCCTTGAAGAAATTAGTACTCTTCAGAAGAAACACTAAGTAATGCTCTTCAGAAGAAATATTGATTATGTCTTTTGGACATATAGTGTATTGCAACTGTGTTAAATTCCCGTGTTAAACTTTCTCTTGTCCTCTATTGTGAAATCCTTGATTTTTCTATGTACATCACTATTTCAGATGCAGGTATGCCTCCAGTCGAGACCTTTGTGTTGGGAGGTCTGTTGGTGGTCCTGCTGCTCGTCACTGGTGTGTTTGGGAGGCTGTGGCTCCACACCAGGCAGTCCTATCCCACCCATGAGGCCCAGCTCACCTTGTCCAACATCCACCATATCTCAGAGGTGGCCACCTAAGCTAGAAGACACAGGGAAATGCCTTCTCTCATGTGTACATAAACAGAAAAATGAAGTATGTATTCTGTACAGAGAGCATCTCATAAACCATAGTGTGTTGTTTTAAAGAACTAGGACTCCGATAGAGGTCACACTAAGATTTTGTTTTGCTTGTGTAATGTGTGTAGATGTGTGTAATGCCATTTTTTATTTTTCTTTATTTTCTTATTGTTGATTGTAAAACACATTATTAGTAAATGTCTTAAAGAAATTCAGTGGGTTTTTAACATCTTGCGATTAAGGAGTAAAGGCTAGTGTACAAGTCAGGCTCAGGTTTATGACAACGCTACCTTAATCATCCCACCTCACAGGTGCAGAATAAACTGATACACTATATGGACAAAAATAATGGGACGCCTGATTATACCAACAGGACCTTTAATTACATTGCCTAGATTTTAATATGGAGTTGGTCCCCGCCTCTGCAGCAATAACAGCTTTCACTCTTCTTGGAAGGCTTTCCACAATATTTTGGAGAGTTTCTGTGGGAATTTGTGTCCACTCATTCTATAGAGCATTTATGAGATCAGGCACTGATGTTGGACGAAAAGACCTGGCTCACAATCTCCATTCCAGTTCATCCCAAATGTGTTGGATGGAGTTGAGGTCAAGACTCTGTGAGGGTCAGTCAAGTTCTTCCACACCGAATTCATCCCACCATGTCTTTATAGACCTTGCTTTGTGCACCGGGGCACAGTCATGCTGGAATAGAAAAGGGTCTTCCTCAAAACTGTGTCCACAAAGTATGTTGTTTTCCAGAATGTCTTAGTATGCTGAATCATTAAGATTAAGCCCTTTACTGGAAGTAAGAGGTCTATCCCAAACTCTGAAAAACAAGTGTGTCCCAATACTTTGGTCCATATAATGTATGTTGCTCATATGGTCAGTCATTAAAATAAAACATGGATTTTTTAATAAAACCAATCGACACCAAAGACCATTTCCTAGGACAAAGATTAACTCTTGATTTGGACTAAATTACTTTATAAATGGTGATTGTTCAAAAAACTTCTAAAAGCTTCAAAACAAACAGGAAACATTTAGCTTGCTTTGAAGTGTGGTCTAACGCTTGTGTCCGTCTGGTAAAGCTCTGTAACAGGTATATTATTATTATTATTATTATTATTATTTGTAAAACACATTATTACAAAATTTCAAAGTACAATAACTTTTAAATGATTTTGAATGACTAAATAATTTAATAGGTTTTACAGTGAGATTGTACTACACAGCTGAAATGGTCAGTCATAAAAATAGTATTTGGATTCCTCGATAAAACCAAATAGGCACCAAAGACCATTTCCTAGGACAGAGATAGCCCATTAGTCTAGCCTTGGACTAAATTGCTTTACCAATGCTGAAAAATCTTGGAGTGACTAGTTCCAAAACAAATGGGTAACACTGAGCCTGCTTTGATCTTACACTTGTCTCAGTCTGTTAAAGTGTAAAATGTCCATTTTTCATGTGAATACACCACAGCACAGTGTGAACAGCACAAAACAGTTATCTGCATTTAACCCATTCACCAAGTGAATCAGCAAGCAGACAGGAACACAGCGCCAGGGGAGCAGTGTGTGGGGTACCTCAGTGGTGCCACTTTAAGTACTGGGATTCAAACCCACAGCTTTCTGATTGCAGGGGCAAATCCTTAACCACTAGTACACCAGCTGCCACTTTGTCAGCTCTTCAGTATTATTATTAGTAGTAGTAGTAGTAGTAGTATTATTATTATTAATAGAGGCAGGGCTGGGTCTGAACATGTCAAATCTCCGCCCATGAATTGCATATACAGGCCTGTTGCAGCAGCATGCCATTACTCAGCCAGCGTAAATAAACACAAGAAGCAGACAGCATTTACAATTAGTAACCTCAGATATTACTGATTAAGTAAGTTTTGCTTTTACACTGTCCTGTGAACAACAATAATTACTCGCAACAAGAGCGTACACCTGCCAGACTGCCACGGTGAGTGAAGTTTAACTTTCTTTGTTATCAACCAGCGAAGGGAGGATTGATATATAACAGTTAGCCTTGTTAGCTAGTTAGCAGCAGCCTGTCAAACCGTTGAACAAGCCAAGAAAAATATAAAATGGCACTTTTTAAGGGGATATTACAACTTTGTTTATTGAAGCTTGTCCATGTCACATTAATACTACAGTCTGTTTGACTATTAAGGTAGCCAAGAAGGCAGTGTTCACTGTTTCGCTAGTTATCCTCCTTGCTACCATGAGCCGGTCTGGGACTCCTGAGCTAAAGTTAGGTCTGCCCTCTTTGTTAGCTTTGCTGGCTAACGTACGACCTAAATAATGCAAATTTAAGCAAAAATGAGTTCCTCTACTCGTTGTTTTAAGTGGGTTCTGTCCAAAGACCGTTAGTGCTTTATTTTTATTCTATGTTTGTTGTAATTCTTCTCGTGAGGCAGGTTAAGTAGTCAACAGTTAGCTAGCCTTACAGAAATTGCTTAGTCAGATTTGGCTCATCTGCCTAAAATAATATAAATTTAGTCGTGTAATAACGTTAAGCAGCATGTTAAAAGAACGATAATTATAGTGTTTAGTTCCAGCTAAATTGGTGGACTTAAGATAAATACACTTATTCCTTAATCTTCTCAAATGTCACCAGGTTCACACTCGATGTCAGTTGCCTTTCGAAATCAGAATAGCACAACAAGGTGTGTTTTCATCTGGTGTGAGTTTCGCAATGTTTATGCCCTGCTGCAAATCACGTGTAGTGTTTTGAAAGACTGGCTGGAATTCAAAAATAAACCATCACAAAGCCGGCTTAATACTGGTGCTGGACGTTTGTGAAACCATGATCTTTGGCCATTTTTAATGAAGGATATAAAATAAAAGATCCAACACTTCTTGGGCCTAAAACCTGAAAAAACACCTTCACCTGCTCATTCAATCTGTTCTAGTATGGATGAGATGTAATTTCTCATTTCTGCAGGTGTAGAGAGGTTTTAGTATTTCACTGAAAGTTGTAATTGCTCTTCAGTAACTGATTGTTCATAAATGAAAGGTCAGGTTTTCACTTGACCTTGCACTTGTAGTAAAAGAAGCAGCATGACTGTGCAACCTAAGAGGTGTTGTGAAATGACATGGAAATTCAATAAGCATACTGTGAAGCTACAATATGGTCCAGATTGTTATGGATCAGGATGAACTTTATGCACAAATAAAAGTTAGATAAACCGTTGCAACATGTTTTCAGGGCAAGATTGGGACATGGGGATAACGTTCTCTGATTTTTTTCAGGTTAACTGTACACCTTTTTCTTAATTTTGCAGGAAGATCCTGTGGCACAGCCTTACTGTAATAAAAACAGCTTAGAATTAATATTTGTAATGGAGGACCTGCATGTCCACTGCCAGAACTGTGTGAACAGAAGATGCATGGCAAAGGCAGAGACTGGCATTTCCTGTGACCTCATTGGCTGCCCTCTGGTCTGTGGGGCAGTTTTCCACTCATGTAAGGTGGATGAACACCGTTTACTGTGCCCATATGAAAGAGTGCCTTGCCTAAATAGTGGTTTTGGTTGCCCTTTTACGATTGCAAGAATCAAAATGGCACAGCACCTGGGAATATGCCCTGCCAGTGTTGTATGCTGCACTATGGAATGGAACCGATGGCCTGTGAGTTACGCTGACCGTAAGTCCTATGAGAACTTAAGTAAGGAAGTCTATGATGTAGAGCAGCTGGATATGGCACTGGCTCTACAAGATCAGCGAATGCTGCTAGAATCTCTCAAAGTAACGACCACTGTCTCAAAAACAGTAGATGAGAAAAATGAGGAAAATGAAAAGATGAACTCTAGCATCCAAGAAGGAGAAATGACAAATGGGATAATTGAAATGGATGGGGAATCATACAGTGAACTTTACAAGGCTTCAGTAGAGACAAGTAGAAACTTAGCAGCTGCTTTGGACATTCTGAGCAGTGCAAACAAGGGTATTGACTTGATCATGGAGAACCTCAGTGGTGCAAAAGCAGATACAAATGGAGCTTATGACAGTAATCTAAATGGGGATCATTGTTCAGAGGAATGTAAGAACGTGGTAATGAAGGAAACTGACACAGACTTTGAGTGTGAGCTGGGAGCTGTAGGTGGAGTAGACTGTGCTGCCTATGAAGGAGAGTGGATGGAGCAAAATGGATTTGATGCATGTTCTGATGAGGAGGAGGAAATAAGTGTTAACGTGGAAGTTAATGGAATTATAATGTCTAATGGATTTAATGATGTGGAAGATGATCTTAAGCATGTTGATCTCGAAATGCATATCGAGGGAGATGAGGTGAGAATCAATGGTTCCTCAGACATTAGGCTACAGGTGCCTAATCATTCCAGGCCTATTGTAGCAGAAGACCCAGAAATGGCCCGTCCACCACAGTTACCGCTACCTCTCCCTATACCTCTACCAGATTTGGTACAGAACAATGTGCTGCAGCAGCTGCCTGTTGAAATTGAGGACCGGTGGCTTGAGCGGAAGTTGCAGAACCTTCAGGTGCTCAGAGGTATGAGTGTGTTTACATTCAATGGACGACGGACTCTTCTATCCAATCCCTATTTGCTACGGGCTAAGATGGAAGACAAGGCAGTGGACACATCTGATCTAGAGGTTGCTGATGATCCGATAGGCCTTCATGGCATTGACCTCATCACCGCTGCTTTGCTCTTCTGCCTTGGAGATTCTCCAGGGGGCAGGGGCATTTCAGACAGCCGCTTTGTGGATGGTTATCGAATTGACTTTGGCACACAAACTTTCTCCTTTCCTTCTGCAATACTGGCCACCAGCACAATGGTGGGTGATATCGCCTCAGCTTCCGCTTGTGACCATGCCAGTCCGCAGTTGTCTAATCCGAGCCCCTTCCACACCCTCAGACTGGACCTGGTTCTGGAGTGTGTTGCTCGGTACCAGACCAAGCAACGCTCCATGTTCACTTTTGTGTGTGGGCAGCTGTTTCGCAGGGATGAGTTCTCTTCCCATTTTAAGAACGTTCATGGAGACATCCATGCTGGTCTTAATGGCTGGATGGAGCAGAGATGCCCTTTGGCATTCTATGGCTGTACTTACTCCCAGCGAAGGTTCTGCCCTTCTGTGCAGGGATCTAAAATCATCCACGACCGATACTTGGGCTCATTTGGGGTACAGTCTGGCCTGGCCGCACGTCCTGGCGAGCCCCTCTCTCGAAACACCTGCCAGTATGGCTCCCGCTGTGACCACCTAAGCAGCTTACCCTTTGAGCTACTGCAGCATGTTGCAAGCTTTTTGGACGGCTTCAGTCTCTGCCAGCTGTCTCGAGTGTCTCGTACCATGAGAGATGTCTGTGCTAGTCTGCTACAGTCACGTGGGATGGTGGTCTTGCTGTGGGTGAAGACGAGACGTGCAGATGGCTCCTCCTCTTGGCAAATTCAAGACAAGGCAAGTCATTATTTCTTGCATGAAATGACTTGAAAAAGGACACATTTGTAAACACCCTTACTCTTCTTTTTTGCACAATCTTAATGAACTACTGTCTCTTGTGTGTGGCTCTTAGGTCTGGAGGTTCAGCACAGCCTTTGGAACAGTGAATGAGTGGAAATTTGCCAACATTTCCAGCATGGCCGACCACCTAAAAACATGCAAGTTCAACACAGTGGCTCGCCGAGAGGAGGCCATTCCTCTGCCTTGCATGTGTTACACTAGAGAGCTTACTAAAGAAGGACGTTCATTGCGCTCGGTGCTCAAACCAGTGTTATAGGCCGAGTTCAAATGCAAACAAATGTGCTGCTTTAGAAGCTTCCAGTTTTTGGTTTGATAGACAAGTGTGTGCTATCATTTAATAATACTTCAGATATTCTGATGAAATATTTTTGAATCATTTTTTAATTATTCATAACACTGTGCAAAGTGAAGCCTTATAATTACAGTGAAGCATTATAATGACACACTTGATAATTACAATGAAACATTATGATGACACTTGGCTTATTAGTGTGCATTTTTTCTAATACAACATGCTGGGGTATTGCTATTATTAATATATTTTATTTATTATTAATGATTCTCTTGCACAGATGGACCCAAGACATACTGTGTCATACATTAAAGTGTCATTGCATGTACTCTTAAGCCAGATATAGTGCATAGTCGAATGATGACCAAAATTGAGGTTATCTTGCTTATCATTCTGGTAAAAAAGAAACTGTTATGCTCTTTGTCTCTTAATTTGTGACTGCAGTTCATCACATGGTTATATACTGTATTTTTTCCATTTACGTCAGTTAAACATGCTGTTTGGTTTTAATATATGATATGTAGCACTTTAAGCTGTACTGTTGAAGTTTACTTTTTACCAGCTGATACTGATTTCAAAGTGAAACTGCTACTTCACTTGAAGCTGAAATTTCTTGATGCTACCCCAGAACTATCATTATTCACCGTTGTTGTTGAAATGAGTGCTAATAATGCTTCACTGCTGTTCAATCTGTTTTGCTTTCTTACAGTTAGGTATGTGTAGCAATGCTTTTGGATCCATTGCTGTTTGATACCTGTAATACTCAGCTTCCCTCTTGTCTTGGCAAAAAGAGCCATTAATGAAAGCCTGCAGGACAGGTATGCACTCTTGTTCAGAAAGCAAAAAATTGTTTATTTGTTGGACAAGTGACTTCTCACCATTTTCTACAGCTCTGCACGATGCATTTCCATAACTATATTGTATACCTCTCAGGGTTCTAAAGATGAAAAACTGACTAAGAATAGACATTACTGTCTATAGAAAGAAACTTGACATGAACTTGACTCTTAATTGTACTTGAGTATTTGAGATGATGGGAATGTCAGAAAACAAGCAAGGGTTTGTTCTGTTTTTGATATGTTTTGGTAAGCTGATTTCAGCAGTTCAGGGCCCTAGAATATTTATTGGGAAATCCCTACTTATAAATTTGTTCTTTTTCAGTGTGCAGAGTTTAACATGGAACAGCATGTTAGTAAGTTCAAGCATATTTTTCATTGTAGGACTGTGTAATTCTGTTGGCGCTGGAGTGAATGTCAGTAAATTTGCATGGATTTTCATTTCTCCATTGTCTCAATTTGTAATGTTTTGAATGTTTTTTGATAAGGACAAATGAGTCTTTTTCAGTTGTTTTATACCAGAAGAGCATCAATGTGTTGTGAGAAACCACCAGCAAAATGACTAATTTAATGGAGAAATGCTCGTTTCTCTTATTCCTGATGCATGGGATGCTTTATGGTGAAGACATTACATTTGTATCTTTCAGAGTAATCAAAATGTAAGATTTTCACATTGTTTACCCTTAAACGGTTGTCTTGTGTGTTTAATGCATTTTGACTACATTTATTTAATAAATGACTGTGAAATCCACAGTACAGATTATTGGATCTTTGAAACAGAATAGTTATGTGCCATGATATTTGTAGAAAATGTTTATGTACTAAAATGAATGGCATGTCAAAATGACAGATATTTAACGTGTAAGTAAGTATGTAAGTAAGTAAAGCTTTATTGTCATCCCAGTCGTATACATATAGTACACAGTAAGATGAAATATCGTCCTCCTGGATCATAGGTGCAACATAGAACAGAACAGAACAGCAGCACACAGACAGATCAACATTGAGGGTAAAAAGGGGAGATTACAAGTTAACCTATATATTTATAAATATATAGAAGTTTAGGTATATTTATGAGTAAAGTAAAAAGTAAATTAACAGCTGAAGGATGAGCTTTCCTAACATTCAGATGTTGCTTGAAATCAGCATTCTTTATGCAAACTATAGTAACAACTTGCTAAGATGATTCCCAATCAAATGATCAATTTTGAAACAAATGATCTATAATAGGTAGAATAATACAAAAATGTAGGCTACTCATTTTAGAATAATAAATATGCCAATACCGTGGAATTAAAGTGTCTGTTTTAGATACTTAAAAGCAGCCTGTTTTTGCCTTAATTTTCACCTTTACACCCTCGAAAGCAGCTTTATGTGGAGCCACTTTATGACCGGACTGGAAGAGGGTCCACATACACTTTTAGGGTCTTAAGGATGATGTCATTTTCATTTGTGACATTATTTTACATTTTCATTTATAGAAATAAATTAATTCATAGGTAAGATCATCTCTATTTGTATAGCTAACAGCTCTTCATATGTTTAAACAGAAGTCTAGAAGTAGATCAAATGTTAATGACTAATGTTTTATCTAGATTTAAGATGATTTTACCAGGAATCTTTTTGCAGTGAAGGGCTTCATAGTCATGTGATGAGTTAAATTAATCCTAAGGACCAGTGTACCAAAATTATGGTGATATACAATTGATACTGCAGACTGAGCCTAGGCTTAATCCATGTCTGGGTAAACCAATATAATGAATGGGTACTACAGGAGTAGGACACAGAACAGTTAATACCTTCTAGCTTTTCTTCCACAAGGTGGTAGTAGTACTTTGTGATGTGTTGAAGGTCCTGTTCTGGTGGGCGACAGCTCTAGCTGATGTAGAGTTTTGCCTTGATGCACGCTGGAGTTAACTGCTCAGCTAATTACCACGCCATTCGGGAGCTGATGCAGGTCTTTGGAAATGTGGAAAACAATAAGAATGCCTTTGCAATTCTGTAGTCTTTAACGACAAGAAAAGAACAAGAAAGATTCGTTTCATAAACAAAACATTGTTTTCTTTGTGACGCTAGAAAGTCATTTGTAATGTACAGGACATCACAAATGTGTAAATAGGGCTATTATTTTATTTGAACCTTTTTTAAATCAGTGAAGCATTAACTTATGAATATGCTGTAATTCTTTAATTTACCTTCAGGTTTTAATTTTGAATATCAAAACTTTCCTTGTATGTTCGTATGAAAGGGCTTTGTATGAGTGGATTCGTCATACTTTCCTAGAGAATATGAGAGCATGGATGCTGTATTATAATATTATGAGTCTGATTGATGTTTAAAAACCAACCTCAGTCTGAAGAGGACTGTTTTGAAGATTTCTCAAGGGACTTCAGACCTTTCATATTTTAAACAGGGCTGACACAGTATACTTAGTGTCCTGGTATTCAGCATTTTAATATGTTTCTGAGTCATAGCTTGGAGCCTGCAAATGGGGAAAAACATAATAGGCTGATAAATCTTCCAGACAGACACAGAGGATGGAGGATGGATAGTGAGACTTGAGAAGCTCATCTGCTCAGGTGAATCTCTGAAATTAGCTCCTGGAGCATGCTGGCTCAGATATGGTTCCACTGCCTCGTTCAGAAATCTGAAAACAACTGAGCCAAATAGAATTCTGAACTTCTAGCAAAGAACCTGGAGGCTACGACTTTTTTTTTTTTTTGCCTGAAAACAAAGGCAATAAGCATGCACTTTTCAAATGAATTCTCCTCAAGCAGTAGTGTGAGGGTTCTGATAACTCACTCTGCTGCTTAATTGGGGTGGGGTCTTTTCTTCTCCTTGATGAACACTGATAAACTGTTATTTTCTCTTTTAGCATCACCCAAACAAATGTATCCTCCATATGACTGTGCCAAAGAGTTACCTTTAATGTGGCACTGCCTGACAACCGTTATCCCGAGTGATGAGGGCTTCTTAAACACTGCCTTCAGCTCAGCAAACATCTAAAAGTGCACTTTAGCTACACTGATTAAAGGGGAAAACTCTGGTGAATTAAGGAAATATTGATAGAAGTGTTAAAAAATTATTTTTATGGCCATTTGCTATGTAGAACTTTCTAACAATGGGTACTGGCACTCAGACAGGCCCGTTTGAGCTATTCGCTTAGGTGGAGGGGGTCACATGCTCTTAGGTTTCAATTTTGCATTTCTTAAATTGCTTTCTCAAAAGAGACCACTTATGAGTAGAAGACAGGCTTTAATCTTACTCACTCAGTGCCTTAAATGGATGTGAAATTAATGAAGAAAGTTCTCGTTCATTAGTAGTATGTCTGAGAGGCTGGCAGGAGGCAGAAGGGAAATTAAATGAACAAATTACTGCAGCTGTTATGAGCATAACAGGCCTAAGGAAGCAAAACATATTCTCACACACACACACACACACATATATGCGCGCTGGGCAATGGTTAAAATTTTTAATTGCGATTAATCACATTGTTATACACAAAATTCAATAACGAATTCAAAAGTAGTGTAGTGTGCATTTTTATTTTAAAAGTACTGCTATATGAACAAAAGTGCAATAACATTTGGTTTGCAAACACTTTAAACAAATAAGGAGCTTTTTATCAACAGTTTTCCCTTTAACACAGTTACACAGCTGCAGTTCAAATATTTCTTGTAAATCTCAACTTAAACATGAATGTAATCAAATGAAATATAAAACCAAAGCTATTTGCTACTGGAGGGCATTCATGTTTTATCTAGTTTGTTATAGAAAAACAAGTTCCCCTCAGAGTCCAGAGCGTTATAGCAGCTGCAAAGGGGACCAACTCTGGTCAGGCATCCCAATACTTTTGTCCATATAGTGTATGTTGACTTGTGGGCATTTGTATTGTCCATCATAAGAATGTACAAGTTTTTAGACAAAACTGTCTTCTAAAACCTTGGCCTGTGTGAGATTTGGTGGAGTAGTGGAAAAGACCTTGCCTCTTAAAAGTTTGACGGCATGTTTGGCACAGCAAAACTTCCATGTGTCTCTTGTTTCAGGCTCTATAACCTCAGCTTCTCATCACTCAGGAGCCCGGGGTGGGGGCCAGATGGATAAGTCCCCCTTCTCAGGTGTTGGTGTTTGTGGAGACCCCCGCTCAGGATTTGAACCCATGATCGCCCAATCTTGGAGGCATCGCTCTTACCACTGAGCCACAGGATCCCACAGCTAGCATGCCTTTTTTTTTTTTAAATTTGACTTTCAGATGAGGTCTGATGGTCAAGACATAAAGCTGAAGTCTCTGATTAGAACCCGCAACATGATGCCCAACAGTTCCTGGAGAACCACACTTCTGCAGACATTGGCATTTTCTCTCCTTTAACCATCTGAGTTCAGCTCACAACAGCTTTACCAACTCACTGATGAGTTTAATCAGGTGTGGTTAATGAGGTTCAAATTTACATGGACAAATTAATATTAATGATAAAATCCATAAACCCATTACGTCTCAGTTAAAAGATGTGTAGCTATGATGTTTACATAAAGGTCAAAAGCCCCAACCAGTTTGCTAACATTAAATTAATTAGGCAGAACACTGTTAGTTTAATGTGAGCTACTGAAATTTAAGTTCAACCGATGATATTGGAAATAACTTGCTGGATGTTGCTCAATGCTGTGGTGGGTCGATTGCCACCACCTTTCCTTATTTTCCACACAAACATCCCTGGGAAACATCCCTGATTTTTGCAGATATTCATTGTAAAAGTTATTCTAATTAGTTTATATGCAGTAGCACTAGAACTTGACTATGGCTCCCTGGACTGATCTGTGAAAGCAAGAGGGCCATAGGGGTGAAAAATATTCATCAGTTATGAACTGAGACAATAAGACAGGCCTAGGGGCCATGTTTTGCGCTTCAAAAAGTCCAATATACATATACTGGCACTAGAGGGACCTGGTATTAATGTCTGACAAATACACTCATAAGGAAAGTAAAATGGCCCCTTATAGTCATGCGTGAACACACCACAGCGCAGTGTGAACAGTGTGAAATTCTTTCTCTGACCTCGCAAATGTGCTTCTGGAAGAATGGTCAAAAATTCCCATAAACACTCTCCTAAACCTTGTGGAGAGCTTGCCCAGAAGAGTTGAAGCTGTTATAGCTGCAAAAGGTGGGCTGACGTCATATTAAACCCTATGGATTAAGAATGGGATGTCACTTAAGATCATATGCATGTAAAGACAGGTGAGTGAATACTTTTGGCAATATAGTTATAGAGATACACATAGATATATATATAGATAGATATACACATACATACACACACACACAGCCTTGCAAAAGAATTCACCTCCCTTGGCATTTTTCATGTTTTGTTGCCTCACAACATGGAATTAAAATGGATTGTTTGAGAGTTTGCACCATTTCATTTACAGAACATGCCTACAATTTAAGATTATTATTTTTATTGTGAAGCAAACAACAAATAGGACAAAGCAGAAAACTTCAGCATGCATAACTGTTCACCCCCCCTAAAGTAAGTACTTTGTAGAGCCACCTTTTGTGGCAACTTCAGCTGCAAGTCGCTTTGGATAAGTCTCTGACCTTGCCACTGGGATTTCTACCCATTCCTCAAGGCAAAACTGACCCAGCTCCTTCATGTTGGATGGTTTTTGCTTGTGAACAGTAATCTGACCACAGATTCTCAATTGAAATGAGGTCTGGACTTTGACTAGGCCATTCCAACACATTGAAATGTTTGCCCTTAAACCACTTGAGTGTTGCTTTAGCAGTATGCTTTGGGTCACTGTCCTTCTGGAAGTTGAACCTCCGTCCCAGTCTCAAATCACAGGCATCCTGGAACAGGTTTTGCTCAAGATCCCTGTATTTAGCACCATGCATCTTTCCCTCGACTCAGACCAGTTTCCCAGTCCCTGCTGCTGAAACATTTAAATTACAGGTTGGAATGTAACAAAATATGTAAAAAGTCAAGAAAGGGTGAATGCTTTTGCATGGCACTGTATATATATATGTATGT
>JBBJLS010000001.1:31711102-31723068 GCA_037577275.1 Bryconaethiops microstoma
TAGAGATTACACTGTGCAGCTAATCTCTAACCCACGGGTTGATAAAACAATTGTAACTGATGTTTGTTAAAATAAAACTTGTTGAAATTGTTGTTGTTAATGCAATAAAACTTCTAATGTATTTATTGCTTGTTTGTTCCTCATTCTACTTATATTATATAATATAATATACCTTGGCATTTTAGTACCCTTGTAGCATCTTGTTGCCCTGAGGCAACAAACCAAAATCTGGTAGGGAGGCTTGGGTGGGACACATTTTATGATTGATATATTATCAAGGACCCCCAAGCTCCCAAAAACTAGGGTGAAATATTTTTTTCCTCTTAAAATAAGAATTCATGCCATAGAGGGTTAAGTCATTCATAAAGAAGTATTGTGGTGTAAAATCAATTTGAAGTAGGTCTGCTTGAGGTTATTTGCTATTAGAGGGTACATGAAAATCCTGGCCCTGCCACTAAAATAATTATTTATAATCAATGTACCCTTTGGAAAATAATGTGAAAATAAATACCTTTTCTATGGCAGCTGAAAGTCACCTTGAGAGCCTACTCTTTCAAGCAGTGAGAAAATTCAATATTCGGAGACAAACTTTGGTTTCGTTTCCCGTGTTTTCTCTTCTGATAATGCCAGATGGCTGATAATATCACAGTTTGACATGGCTATTTTTAACCTTTAGTTTCATTACACTAAATCACTTCATAAAGATGGCTCACTGGCTGCAAGCTGGGACTGCAGATGTGATTGGACTGGAAATCTGAAGCACAAATGTGGGTTTATGTCAAAGAAATTCATTTATGTAATACAGCTGAATGACATTCTTGCTTTGCAATGACATCACTGTGTTTCCACTCAAATCAACATCGTAAATTATTAGGCAGTCAGTGTTATAAATACAGCACCCAATGGGATCTGCCACTATGCAAAAGTTGTAGACTTACTGCAACAATATTTAAAGTGTAGCACATGATAAAGTGTAGGTCAGGTCTATTTTTCCATATCTGTCACTTTAAGATATAATGTTACTGACCATACAGTAGCCTTGTTGTTGCAGGAGAGTATGAATGTCATCTCCAATGGGGCTTTGCCTGGTCAGCTCTTCATCCTTCATCTTCACCCAGAACCACAACTCCTCCAGAAGAGCTATCAACCCAGCCCATCGCTCACTGTGGAGCTCTGTAGGCTCCCTGAAAAGCAAGAAACATCTCATCAAGCGGTAAAATTCACCTTATGGCAAATCAGCTCCGTTTAAAATTCAACATTTTTCAATTTCAAGAACCCAACAAAGACTGTATAGTGTATAATCCATATCTAATTGAACTATGACTAGTAGAAATTGTTTTGGTGTGTAAGAATTCATCTCTCTCTAATAATTCAGTCAGGTCTTAAACATGATTTCCCCGATTCACTTTACAGTTACATGTAGTCATTTAGCAGACGGTCCTATCCAGAGTGAGGTACAAAATGTGCAACAGTGTAGGCCAAAGTGATACAAAGTACCTGGAGATAAATCAAGAACCTATAAGGGACGAGTGCTGTATTATAGCTTGATTTAGTTATCTAAATCAATACAAGTGTAGACACTGAGCAGAATGAATTAAGTGCAGCTTTTTTAAAGCAGCGATGAAACACTGTGGAAAAGTGTAGAAGACTGAAGAGAAATGGCATAGTGATTCAGAAATTAATCATAGTGAATGTGAGTGCGATGAAGTGTTATCCTGGACAATGCCTGAAGATATGAGCCTTGGCTGGATGAACTGAGTGACTGTGCAGTGCAAAGCTTAGAGGGACATATGTCCTACCAACGAAGGTAAAGAAAACTAAATCAGCAAGACCTAGCCTTATGGGAATGCTTAGAATTTAAGGAAGGAGAAGTCAAGACTCCAGAAACTCAAGACCTAATATGGTAAGCACTAGTTGTAAACCCAAGGTACATGAGAAGTGAGAAGCTAAGCTCTTTTAATCATGGAATGTGAGAACCAAAGCTTTGTATCTTATTCTTGCCAGTAAAGTGATTTCAGGGAGGTTATGGATAAGAGAAGTCACAGCATTTTGAATGTTCTGTGGAGGAGAAATGGCATTTGAAGAAACGTCTGCAAGATGAGAACTACAATAGCTAAATCTGCAATCAAGAAGCGCTGTGATGCTGTGATGAAGGACTCTGCAGGATCTGGTGGCACATATGAAATATATATGAAATAAGTTGATCATTCAGGAGCATTCCAAAGTTTTTAGCCCTGTGTGACATATGCGAAGGAATTAATGGTGATGGGTCCAATGTAGGGGAGGGCTTAGTTTGTATAAGCATTTCTTACTGCTCGAAATTACATTAAAGTGCAGAAAAGTTGACATTTCACATTATTATTACTAATTTTTGCTAGTTAAAGCAAAATATTACATAAGAATTGAAATTACATTTTACATTTTATAAGAACAAAATGTTTTACATGTAACAATTTAATTTTCGCTAATAAGAAATGACTTGAACTACATAATAAGCAGGATTTCAACATGCCAACAAAGACATTTTTAGCTAAAATTGGTCAACTATTTACTTTAAGACATTCAATTTTCTTCATTTTTATAATTTCCCTTTTTAAACTCGGCAACTTGGTACCATTGGAAAGGGGGGCACAGTAAGGATAGATTCAAGCTATTTTGTAAAACTGAGATAATATTAACATAACAGATTTCTTGTCATTTTCAACCCATTTAGTTTTGATTGGCTTAGCACAGTCCAGCTTGATTGCACTGGGTCTTAAACCGAAATTCTACATTTCTGGAATCTGCACTCCAGCTGAATGGGGTTTTTGCCTATATCCTTCACAGCTCGTCCATCATAGCAACAGTTGCTACTAAAGAACACATCTGTGGACAGAACATCAACTGACTAAATCTAATGCAAGCACAATACCTGATAGGAAAGGCAGTATTCCGACACTTTTGGTCCATATTCTCATCATGGCCTATTGCCTTGACACCCTGTGCTTGGTCTTTGGAGCCCCCTCTGTGGGCATCACACTGCACATCAATCTCTGCCTGAATATCCTGGAGAAAGATTGTAGAAACAAGAACAAGCAGAATTTAAAATGACCTCAATTCATACAAGCTCAGTGATCTCTGATTATGTGAATTTCCCCTGATCAGAGCTGTCAATGACTAGGATTGAAGCCAACGCACACAGTCTGAATAGCTGGCTGATGAAAATGTTAGAGGCGAGATAGGCATGTTTTGAATGAGTACATTCAATAGAGATGGAAATTTGGACTTTTTATTAGACCGTACAAAATAAATGTGTAAATGATTGGCTTTGCCTGGGCTCAGTATAACAGAACTATTTTACACATTTCCACATCAAATACTTGAGTTTCTTCACTAAAGTGCAATTCATTATAATACAAAGTGTGAGAGTCTCATTTACTCAAACTTTCTCCTGCTTCCAAAATGGCGACACCGCAGCTTTTCATCATGGCTCATTGCCTTGATGTAAGGGAGCACAAATAGTGCCACAGGTCCTTCGAGTCAAAGCTCTCTTTCTTCATTTTAAATTGAAAAGATTTGGTTGGTTGGTGGATTTTTCTTTTTCTGTTTAAACTTCTATAACGAGCATGTGAAACCCTACCCTAAGGAAACTTTACCCCCTTACCCAAGTCATGATGCCGTCATTAATGTTTCAGAACTCTTGAAATGTGATGTGGAGCCATTAATAAATGTCCTTTAATAAATGTCCTGTCCTTTAGCTGCCAATTTTTTAATTTACAACAAAAAAACTCTGAATGAATCAAACAACACTGCAGCCTCAGTTTATATACCTGATTTATTGCGACAAGTTCTCAGTAAAACATCAGACTTCTATCAGCGCCGTCTCATTAGTTTGTGAGAGGAATGGCCATTCTCTCTCTTATCATCTGGAATGGGTTCTATGGAACCACACAATGATCTACAGCCTCAGTGAAAGCCTTCTCACACACACTACCTAAATCTCAGTGGGAAAGAACCGATTCTTCTGCCACACATAATCAACCAGAGACAAACAATACCATCAGTGCTCTACATAAGCTTAGCAAAGTCCATTAAACTACAATGCAATCTGTCATTCAAAGACATGAGTGTATGGACAGTGCTGGGGAGACTAAAGCTAATTTCCCTGTGCTTACACACCAATCAACTAAGAAATGCAGGGGAAAAACGCCTTCTGTCAAAACACCCTGTTTTTTACCTCTTTGTGGTCTGTCATAACCATCTTATTGTCCTGTCCTAAAAATGTCTTGATATGGCACCAGAAGTAAACACAGTGCATCTTGGACTCTTATCTAGGCTTCTAAGATTCTATAATCAAGACAAATTCGAAGCAGCAGAGCGGCTTCTGTTTATTGTTAATCTATGAGTGTAATTACAGTCTTGTTGTTGCTGGAGGGCTAAATCATTAAGAACCCGTTACAAGCATAATTAAGGTTATGAAATTAAAACGGTGTCATTCCTTCCAAACATGCATTCAGCAAGAAATACTGTAAGCACAGAATTCACAGGGCCTTATTCATTTTGGAATAAAACCAGAGCTTGGCATTCTCGGGTCTACAGTGCTTAATTGTTTTAGAATTGGTGTCATAATTTCCTCGCATGGACATTAATCAGTTGACCTGACAGTCATGCTAAACACTGCACAGGAGAAATTACACAGTAAAAGGGAGTGAGGAACATGCAGCTCACATTTGCTCTTTGTATGATAATACACGAAGGAGTTGCGTTTTTTTGAGGTCAGACTCGGAGGCAAAGAGACTTCTCAGCTGTGGACTTTTAAACTACAACAGTCAGACATGTGGAATCACTGGGTGAAATTAATCACGCCATCCACTGTTGTATCAACTTCAAAGCAAAGCATACAAAATGTGGCTACACTTCACAGCATGCAACGCACCGTTATCTTCACACCAATTGCAGTTGACAGCTCTTGAGTGATTTCATGCTCTCTACTTATTATGCATCCTAATAACGGTAATTTTCTACTGATCTCAAAATTATGTTTAGAGCATGCACACAGGTCTAATGCTTTATTCACCAGGGCTTTAATATCAAAATATGGTCACAGTTTCTGTGTGACTAGATTATTCCGCGGACAATTTTCTCCATTTCGTTTCAGATGGATGATGAAAGGCAGATCGGATGGCTGATGGGGGTCACTGCATGCCATTTTTTCTTGCTGCTGGGCTCAGGCATCTGACTTTCCCAGTTGGCACGCTTCCTTCCCAGAGAGTAATGAAAGCTCAGCGTCCACAGCCACACTGACTGACAGCCTCACTAAACAATCAGATGAGGATTTATACACATGAGCTGTGTTAAAAGCTGCGACTCTCTTTTGTTTTGATCCACTGTGTGGACTTGCCTCTCTCCACCTGATTAAGATATAAATTACACCGCTCCATGTCATCAATACAGCTAACAGCAGAACAGAGCCCCTTGAGTAAATTGCTTTGCCACTACAAGAGCAGAATAAAACAATGATTTGCAGTAGCAGAGCTTTTTGCTAATTGTTTTTTTGCATTTTTTACCTTTCCACAGCACATTGAGGAACACTTAACTAAATGAACTTCGAATGCAAAGGGTCTCTTCTGCTGCAAAGTACATGTAATATTAAATAACTTAACAAATGCACCAAAAAACACTGCAAAGAGTCTCCATGGGAGCTGTAAACAAAATAGTTCTAAAAGCTACTCAACAGGTTAATCACACAAGCGTTTGGAAAAAAAAAAAAACATTATAAGCTCGTTCACTATTCATTTTAGGGGATTAAAATGGACACAATATGCAAATATTAGTGAGGAACACAGCAATTAAAAAGGGAAATTATTTACTTTTTATTTGTAATGTATACAGAAAGGAAGAAAGCACACTATTGTTGGCATGAGTGCAGCCTGTTCCTATTAATTTATGAATTCACAGCTCAGAATGCCAACATGATATCCCGTCTAAAATTAAACTAATAGGAGACTATTCAGCATCAAAATTATTGTAACTCTCATCAGATTGGATTCAGGTGAGAAGAATGAAAGCCATTTGCATGAGAAAGTCCAATATGAATACAGTGAGAGTACTTCACATTTATGGCAACATGAGGATTTCCTAAAAGTGTTTGCCTTCATGTTGCTGGCATATAACTCACACTCTGTCTGGCTATAGCTCCGATAATGAGGCTGGCTGTCTAACTCCAAGAGTGGGTAGTAATCAATTCTGGCTTTATCACCTCCAGCAGGTGCCTGATACCAGAGCGTTTCCATTACAGCTTTTCAAAACTACTATGTTAAAGTAGACAACAACAACAACCTGCCATCGAGTGAATAGGACGATGCTATTTGTGATCAAATATTAATGTTTACGGTCACCCTGTACAGTCTATAGGAATCTGACTTAAAGATTTTCCCAGCAGTTATTTGGAGAGATATAATCATTTTGGGAGACACTGTATTTCAGTATTAGCTACTTCACTAAAAATAAAAAAAAATCAGTGAAACAAAAAAAATCAACTTCTTTTCTCTACTTTGTTAATAATTGCCATCCCTTATTCTTAATCCTACCCATAACTAAATTATAAAGGTCCCACAGCCTCAAACGCACAAAGCCCTGGTCAGATATTGAAGTAAGACATGCCACCTAGGCAACATTTGATAAAAACAATAGAAAGAAAAAAAGTCATCCTACCTTATACAGTTTCTGATATTTCGGTGATGTGAAAGCAACCCTTTGGACTCTGTGCAGAAAGAACATTACTTTCTGTAGTGAGGACCTCACCACAGCCATTATTCTCCAGCTGCTGGACCTCTGGAAGCTCCTAAGGATTCTCATCCCGCAGACATAAGAGCCACCTTTTCTCTCACTATGGGCCGTGAGCATGTAATCTCCAAAGTCTCTTGCTAGTCCACTTCCTCGTTTCAAAACAGCCTGTCTCTGGAGCTGAAGGTCATAGGTGAGTGTAAAAGGTGGAGAAGAGGTTGAATCCAGTTGCAGATCACAGACAACCAGAGAAACCCCACTTAACTGTGATCCTCAGCCAGGAACACTCATAATGCACAGCAGGTCATTTAACATCTAATGGAACAGCATCTGCATAGGAACCTCAAGAACAGCACTGATGCCTTCACAGCGCAACAGCCGGTTCTCTTGTCAGCTAGTCTCCCTGCTTGAGGATGAATTGTGAATGAGGGAGAGACTGAGAAAGGGAGGGGGAGAGGAAAGCACACTCCAGACATCCAGCCGTATGAGAACTGTGTCCTCAACTTGCCCTTTTTGTCTAGTAATAGAGTTTAGGGGAAATAAAGCCGTGCCTATTGGAGCGACTGAGGACAATTAATGACCAGTATAAACACACGTTATTAACTTCATTACTCTCCTTCAAGCATCACCCTCTAGAGAGGGAGGACAAATCGAAAGTGTTTCTGTCACACTGTTATAGAGGCCATCATACTGACAGGCTTGTTGTGACAAGTGACAGTTTTAATGTGTGCATAAAGTACGGAGACATTCAGGGTGTGCAAGAAGTGTATGCATTTTATGCCCTGCTGTTTTTAGCTAATATGCTAAAACGTTAAACTTGTCTGACTGTTCAACTTCAGTATTTATTATCCTGTTTAACACTGTTAAAAGTAAATACTGACATCTGGTGGCAAACCGACGCAACACCTCAGGCAACGACAAACTCGAGACTAAACTACACTAGAGGCACAAAAGTACTGGGACACACCTGTTTTTCAAGGTTTGGGCTATGCCCCTTACTTCCAGTGAAGGAATATAAAATCTTAATGCTTCAGCACACCAAGACATTCTGGACAACGCCATGCTTCCAACTTTCTGGACACAGGGTAAGGCCCTTTTCTATTCCAGCGTGACTGTACCCCTGTGCACAAAGCAAGGCCCATAAAGACAGCTGGATGAGTTTGATGTGGAAGAACTTCACTGTCCTGCACTGAGCCCTGACCCCAACCCCATCCAACACCTTTGAGATGAACTGGAAAGGAGATTGCGAGCCAGGCCTTCTTGTCCAACATCAGTGCTTGACACACATTCTCACAAAAACACTCCAAAATCTTGTGGAAGCCTTCACAAGAAGAGTGGATGCAGTTGTAGTTGGACAAGGAGGGGGGCATTTCCATGTTAAAGTATATGTTTTTGAATGCAATATCATTAAAGTACCTGTTGGTGTAATAGTCAGGCGTCCCAATACTTTTTCCATATAGCCTAGGGTATATTTTTCACAGGCAAGCTAGTTGGAAATTTGACACATGATGCATACAAAACATGCATGAGTTTATGCGGACACATGAGATGTAATGATGTGTGAGAAAACTGTTTATGAGATTTTCAGCTCAGACAGCTCGTGTATTCTTGAATAAGGCTTTTTTCTGTCTGGAGACAGAGACTGAGACCGATACTAACTGATTAAACAAGCAGACACAGGCGTGCTGCTACTTGACTGGAATGAAGACCTACAGCCACCTCTGCTCCAGGGCAGTAACGCTGTAGCTGGGAGTGTACCTGCTGGGATTTTATATAACGCCTCTCATTTACACTGGTCGATTCAGAGGTCTTTTCTGATATGATCCAGAATGTGTCTTTACCCTGGACCCCTGCTAAAGGCTCTACTCTTCTAACATCTCCGGTGTCTTGCATCAAAACGATCCCAGTGTAATATCCTACATCACAAATAATGTATGGCCTAACTGTAATGTGTTGAAAAGTGGCAAATCCAGTATTTCTAGGGTATCTTGGGTATTTAAACACACAGAGAGGCGCACACACACAAATAAATCTGTCTATGTGTGTTTTTATGTACATATACGTACACACATATATATACATATATATATATGTGTGTGTGTGTGTGTGTGTGTGTGTGTGTGTGTGTGTGTTTAAATACCGTATATACAGAAATTGTATGTACATATATACATTTTAGGATTTTATGTACATATACGTACACACGCATGTAAGTGTCCCCGTGTGCATCTAGTCCCTTGACGATCTGATCAGACCATTCTTTCTCATAAACAAAACATCCAAGCAAGGCGTAGTGAACAAGGGGTCAGTTTAAGAGGCACTCGATCAGTTCTGAAGGACCTACGCCTGCGAGCAGTTTACAGTCTGAGATCCCCACACAGACTTATTAGCGTACTGATTATTTCTAAATGGTGTCTCTATTCAGCGAGCTTTTCTCTCACGCAGAGCGCAGCTCCTTTTAAAAGGGCAGGTGATTACCAGGAGTGGGGCTCGAACCCACGAGGACATGCGTCCATTGGATCTTAAGTCCAACGCCTTAACCACTCGGCCATCCTGGTTTCCGGATTAGTGACGTGGGACGGCATAAACCCAATCCTGGATTCTCGTGAATAAATAACATTTATAAACACATACACTGGCTACCCATAGGTTATCGTATTCAGCTGAAACTACTTCTTTTCGCCTTTAAAGCTCTTCATAGTTCTGCCCCCTACAACTCATGTACTACTACCAGATCTTCATCTGGTACCGGCCTGGTTAGTGTTCCCAAATTTCGACTGTCTTCAGTAGCTTCTTTTCTTGCTTCCTTCAAAACCCAACTAAAAATATTTTACCTCTTCTTGATCCTGTTTTCTATCTGTACTTTCCTGTTTTGTACTGTGTTGTAATTGGTCTGTTGAATGCTTTTGTCTACTGCTGTCGGTCTTATGCTGTTCGTTCTGTGTCTGTTTTGTAACTATTTTGTAAAGCGACCTTGAGGCGCTATCATTATTATATTAGGGTTATCACCGGTCCTAAGTTACTAAGGCTCGTCTTTCAGGATGTACTGATTACAGATTCTGCATGATAGTACTGCAGTCACAGTGCAAACAGGCACCTGTTGGATTTCTCATTTAAAAGGCTGGACTTCTTACCAGGAGTGGGGTTCGAACCCACGAGGACATGTGTCCATTGGATCTTAAGTCCAACGCCTTAACCACTCGGCCATCCTGGTCAACAAACAGCGTTCTCACTCAACTAATCAGCCAGGGCATGAATATCAGTAGCGGGTGAATTTCGTGTAATAACCAGATAGTCTGGGATACACCCAAGTACAAAAACATTGAAAACCCACAATTTCTCCCGCTGTAAGAAAATTAGTAACAAGACAGCTACACAAGTGACACCTTTAAACCGAGTTCCACACAAAACGACTTGAGGCAACAAACACCTCGAAAAAAGATCAAGTGTCAGAATCGTGACAGCACGGCAAACACGGCCAGACTGCATCAGAGAGAGGGGCAGTAGTGTTAACAAGGCCGAAATTGTTTCCCTGCACACTAGAACTTCCATTCAAGAGCGGCTTCATGAAAGCCACAATGAACCTGAGTGTTTTCCTTTAACTTTCCAGTCACCAGGTCTAAACATCATTAAACCTTTCAGTGAGAAGTTCTCTTAACAGCCTCTCAACAAACACCAGCAAGCTCTCTAAGAACTGGAAATGTTTATTCTTTCAGTAAGTATAGCCCAGTATTTTACTACACATTGCATAGGACTTGTATAACAGCATTTAACCTGGTTTGTATTCAAGCTGGGGGTAGATACTTACACTTAGAAAGTCGTTTGACAAAAGTATACCTCTCTCAAGGTCAATGTACGTTTAGTAAAAAATGATGGCAAAAGACCACAGGAACATGGTTGGATTCTAAACATTTTGGGTAATATGCCACTGCTTCTGCTAGAAGGTTAAAACTTGGTAATAAATGAACCTTCCAGAAAGATGGCCATCTCAGTCTGCAAACCCCTAGTGAAAATCTAAGAGGTGAGTAAACGCCATAGAACTTTTAATGAGAACTTTTTTGGTTTAGTGTTTGTGACCTAAAAGTTAAGATACACATCACACACATAAAGACTGGCTGCTCCAATAGGCTCAGCCTTTCGACATTTATTTGAACATTAGGTCAGGTCTCAATATGACCTTAGCAATGACTGTGCAGCTTCAGTACACTTTGCTGGTTTGTGCGACATCACTGCCTCTTTAATTTGTATTCTTTCTGTAAAACATAGGTGTACTACAGGTCACAGAAAACATTTTTAATTAGCATTTGGCTCGTTAGGAAGGAGGTCTGTATGACCTCAATTACCTGTATTTATCTTCACAGAAGTTCAAATGTGACTTTGTGTACAAATTATGTTTTGTGTTGGGACAGTGACATGATTACAGTGCATTCTCAGCAAGTATAACAAAGTATGCTGTGTCAATGTGACCTCTTGTAGCAGTATCAGTATAGGGTCCACTAACTAGGCTGTACCCACACCCAAAATAAAGAGGAAGTCCATGTAGCAAACAGCTTTTAAGCATAATTTTCTCAGGTGCCTAAGACTTTTGCACAGTACTGTATGCATGTATATACAGTAATTCACCGCATCTCGCGGGGGTTACGTTCCAAGAGCACCCGCGTATAGTGAAAAACCTCGTTGTTGTGTTTTGGTAAAAAAAAATGTCTTAAAATGCCTATTTTTATAGCGTAAACCCTAAATATGCCCCCAAATATGGTCCCAAAACACTTTAATTTAATTTTAAACTCAATTTAATACATTACCCTTAACGAAAATGTAAAGGTAAATACAATAATAATTTAATAGATTTTTTTTGTAATAAAACAGTAAAATGTACGGGTAATCACCAATTATTTTTACAGTTCAATAATTTACTGTTCGCTGGTGGCACGTATTACTCAGTCCGCCCCTGTTTGCAGCGGTACTTAATCCTCTGAGGTCGGCAATCCCTCCTGAGGGATATTTCAACTGTTCCAAAACAATCATCTAAAGCTCCACGAGTTTTTGTCCTTGAAACATTTAAGTAACAAGACCAGAAACCATGAATCTTCTAGTTTTCAAATATGTGTTTAATTAAAATATATGGATGGCGCTTTGAAAAAGAATAAAAAGAACTCTTGAGATTTTCTGTGCCTCAGGCAGCAAGCAGCCTGTTAATGACA
>JBBJLS010000001.1:31736706-31751710 GCA_037577275.1 Bryconaethiops microstoma
TATACATACATACAGCTCTTGAAAAAATGAGACCACTGCAATTTATTTTCTGTTAAATTCCTATACAAGCACATAATTATTGCCTTTTTGTTTAAGAGTGAACAAGAGATTTGTTTTCTTCTCTGAATTATTCAAGTTCTGTAAACTCTGCATCATTTCTCTTATTTTTATGTATTGTCATTTCCTTTAAAATTGTGTTTTAAATAACAACATTTTTATTTGGAAATTAGGAGTTAGCCAGCAGTTCTTAAAAACTGTTCAGGCAAAGCTGTTCAGTTCAGTACTTGCAACTATAAAAGATCAAACCTGAGAAGTTGTGAAACATTTATGCAGCGGTCACTTATTGTTTTCCGGAGCTGTATGAAGGCACCACATAGTGGCCACATGGAACACCCGTTGAACAACCAATCTATGTTGTTCAGGGCCCAAACATTGGACTAGCAGCTACATCACTTCACATTTTCTTCAGAAAATGTACTTTCTTCATATAAATAAACACATTTTCTCAATATTTTCTCAATACGTTTTCACCTGTATGTCATGGTCAGACTTACCTTAATCACAGAAGTCAAACACTTTTACCACTACGCCGCTCAAACTGGAAGATTTTAATGATTCTTCACTTTTGTTTTGTGAAAGACATGTATTTTTTCAAGTCAAAACATGCAGGCCTCTGAACGGAAAAACCTTGAAATAAATGGATAAGCCAATAAGGGAAATTACATTTTGTCATTTCCGCCTTGACCGGTGTGTTCAGCTGCACTCATAAGGGTTTGTGGCTGACTGTACCTTGTGACAGAGGATGAAGATGGATGAAGACATGACAAACATGGCAGGATGTCTCTGTTATCGATAATAGGGTATCTGGCAAAGATGATAGTTCAATCCTCGTGTACTTATTTATAAATCAATAAACATGAGTGCAGTTTTCCCATGTTGTTCTTTAATGCTAAAAGTGATGTGCTTTACTTTTTTAACACCTGTCTGGTTGAAGCTATATTAAATGATGACAAAGACAATGGATCAATTGCTACATTTATAATTATTAACTTGATTCAAGATCATTTGAAAGATAATAGTGGGATCCGAAAATGTAACAAGGAAACTGACAATGTGAATAAATAATAAATCCAAACTTCATCTCTCTTAAAGTTACTGCATTTCAGTAATGGTCAAACTGCATCTAAAACAGACCATGCTGACTAAGCCAGTGTTACACAGACAGATAAGTGTTAAGATCCTATCTTAAAGGCACTTCTTATTGTCCCTAAGGTTTGGCAACAAACGTGATTACTCAGCATGGAAACACACGTCTGCATGCTGTGTTTCCGTGTGGAGGTGGTTACGGGCATTTCTTGCCTCTGTGTGCAGAGCCCCTAACCTGTTCAAGGTCTGGAAAAAACATCAGCTGTTTTTGGTTAGGCAAGCTGTGACTTAAATTAACTGATCCCATTAACTAACTATGGGAGCCTGCACAGCAACACCAGTGTTTCAGGATCTTTTATTGGATTAACATTTATGTTTGTCATGTGTTTGGAAATGTGTCTTCAGCCCAGTGCTGACCACATCTTTTCCTCTGTAAAAAAGGAAGAAAAACATGAATTAATGAACAAAACCGATGCAATTGTGGGCTTAGTAGTTACCTTTGTTGTAAATGTAATGTTTTATGGTGAAGGAGATTTTATGCTTGATAAATACAACTCGGGGCTAAAAACACAACCCTCCACATGAATAAAACTAGCTGCACTAAGTACTCCTAATATTTTTGCAGTATTTATATCTATAGAGGCAACATTGTGATGACTGAAATCCACACAAAGCGTGATTTTAAAAGTCTTCTGCAACAGATGTTTTTGGAAATTGATATCAGAATCCACAGGAGGTTACATGGTCAGAAAACCAGGACATTCATCCTGTCTCATATCTGAAACATTTTCCAGTAGCCGTGCTACATCTCTGTGGAGTTCACTGGCTCAGATTGCTTGATGTTTCCGTTGTGCTTCCTGTGAAACTGGTATTATGAACTCAGGGGAACGTGACCAGACCAATGTGTTATTCACTGTTCTCCGGGGTGGGTGGTGGCCTTCCAGCACAAATCCAAAATCTTTGATGTGGACTGCATCAGGATTTAGAGCATTTTCCTTAAACACTGAAGTGTTTCTAGATCAGGAATTGTGTTAAATAGGCCCACCAGCAGATTCAGCAGAGGCTCAGGTATAACCAATAAATTCTGCACAGCAGATTTAACCTTAGAATGTTTGCTGGTTCTTCCAACTGGTGATATCTCTTTTGTATATTATTCAGTCAGTGAGTAAAAATTCTCACAGCACAAACGGTTCTGAACTCCACTGAGGTACTTCCCTAATACGTGATGGTACAATTGCCACTGCTGAGCGATGTGCAACTTTAAAAAAGTCCATTCCTAACTTAGATTGAATATATTCGTATGATATGATATAGTGCTAAACTTTGGCATTTTTAAGCCCTTTGCTCACGTTAAAGGTCATGCTTTTTCAAGAGAGGAACAAATATGTCTTCAATATGAAAATTTAATTATCAGAGAAGTCCTTAAAGGATGAGGAACATAAGAAAACCATTTCAGGCCATTTTGTGGGAAGTTGTTTACCATGCTCGTGATGCCTGGTTCACATGGCCTTGTTTAATCTCAAAATTTCATTATGATGAAGACTGTTCCTCTCAAAATAACATTTGACCAAGTCACTTGATCTCAATTCACTGTTTGTTCTGGCAGCCATGTCTTCCCTCTTTGTGAATATTTGTTTTGCATACCAAAGTTTGTATTTTAGGTGTTGGAAAACTGTTGTTATTCATAATGAGCAAGAGATCTCTAGCAATTAAGAGCTCTTCTTTTTATGAGAGCCGCTACAGAATGGTTCAGACAATGGGTCAACTCATTCTGACATAGATGAACTGAATAAGCTGGCCAGTCTCTCAGACTTATTACATAATTTGTTTACAAGAGCTATGTGAGGTCTGCACGTCTCTTCTGCTCCAAGTGTCCACCCGAACAGAGTTCCTATCAGAAAAGATAGAGAACAAATCATATGCACTTATTTAATATGATTTTCTACTAGGTTCCCCTCGACATGCAGCCCAACATGTGTCTATAATAACTTTCAACATGATCATACCTTGATATATTATGCAGAAAAACTGACAAATTAACTGTGTAACTGTAATATGTGGCTTTAGTGTACATACATTGCCTAGGAGCTACAACCATAGATTTTCTTCTGAGTTTCATAGTAGTTTTTAGTAGATTTGGTAGTAATGCTTGTCTGTGGTGTGTGCTAAAGCTAAACCTACCTCTCTAAATGTAAGCAATGTAAAATGAACAGGCCTACTTTTCTTGAATTATTTCCAAAATTTGTCCTTAGTTATATAATATGACCGTACTTTTACAGGGATCATTATAATTGCACAAATGTTTTCATAATAAATCTGTTAATGCCTTTAGTTCTCTGGGTGGACACTAAAACTGTCCATCGAATCCTAACTTCAGCATATAACCACTGGGTTCCTGAGCAAGACCCTTAACCTCAAGTTGCTCCAGGGAGACTGTCCCCTGTAGTTACGGAATGGAAGTAGCAACTTTAATACATATATTATATTTATAAAAGTTTTGTGCAGAGACTGAAGTACCTGAAAAAACAGATTAAACAACAGCTTTAGGCAGCAGCCTTAATCTTTTTAATTAGTTCTCAGTTTCATTCAAGCCAAACCCTATAATGAAGCAAAAGCAATACCATCCCTTCACACATGGAAGGGTACATAGGTGTGTGTGTGTGTGTGTACATCTATATGTAAATAAAAATAAAAAGAATAACTGTAAATAATATTATTTATAACATTAAATAGTGATTTCATGTACAGCACATCAGTTTGTCCTTGTGGAAGCCTAGTATTACTTGTGGTTTGCATCGGAAACCTGGTTTGACTCCATCAGTCCTTCATTAAATTAAATCAGGAGCTGCTGATGGAATTTCACAAATCCAAGCAATGGCTGGAGGCACCAAGCAGAAATTTGGAAGCAAACCTGTGTTCTCCTCACCAGCTCACAAAATATCAAATACTTTTTTACAAACAAAACAAATCTGGATACTTTTTACTGTTTTCTTGTTTGCATGTATTCTAAAGTTAACTTTAGCAGAAAAACACATTACAGACACATATTAAACAATTTGCGTAGGTGCCTAAGACATTTGCCCAGTACTGTATATGTAAAAAATAATAGCATAAATATCACAAACCATAGGTGGAATTGAAAAATTTGAACGTGAAATTAAAGGCAAGGCAAGGTCAGACCTAACCGGCCTGCCTCTAACATCAACAACTGAAATACGCTTGCCTGCCTCTGTCTCTAAAGTTTTAGATTCTAAGGACACCACTGAACTTACTAATATAACTGTGTTCACCTTTCAGCATTTTACATTTCACTAAAAAGTATAAGCAACATCAAGTATATAAGCAAGGATTTATGCAACTCTACAATATAGTCATAGTAATTAGTAGTAATGGGGATAAAAGTATTATTATTATTAGCAGTAGTACATATATTAATAGTAATGGTAGTAGTAGTAGTAGTAGTATGACAATAATAATAATAACAACAGTAATTATTCTTATTATTATTGTTATTATTATTATTATTAGTAGTAGTAGTAGTAGTAGCAGTAGTAGTGGTAGTATTTGTATAGTATATTATTGTTGTTGTTGTTTTGTAGTATTGTGATTATTATTATTGCTGTTGTTATACAGTTTATTAGTTTGGACACATCTAGCTGTGAAATCTCTGTTCCTTTTGTGTCTGGAACATGCATGCGAGAGGAGGTATGGAGAAGAAGTTTCATCCCCCCTCCTCCGTGTTGAGGCGGGACAGTGCTCTGTGCATGTGATGGCGAGGGGAGGATGCTTTCTAAAAAGCGCATGCAGAGAGAGCAGCTGCACCAATCGGGAGTCTGACCGCGCTGGACGAGCTTTTACATCCTCAGCTCATCTCTGGATTTTCCTTCCAACTGCAGACGCGTGGAGCTCGCATCGGGACAGGGGAGGAACCATGGGGGCGATAAGCTCGCGGGACAGCAAACGGGAAGAGGACACGGTCACGGAGCCCAGCGCGGGACAGGACGGAGCACAGGAAGGCAGTGCCGAGGATAAGGTAAAGCTGAGCTGGTATAACAGCATGCTGCTTTGGGATGATCACTGGCGCAGGAGAGCAGTAAAACGATACTGGGGTTCAAACTGCAGAGAGAAACATTAGGGGTCTTTTCTCTGCAGGAGTCACTGCAGTGGTGCTGCTTAGCCTGCATGAAACGGAGCCAAGGCCTAATAGAAGCTCTTACCCAAACACCTAAAGCATTAAAGGATGATAAATATGCTTCAGGAATTAACATGTATGCTTTGGTAGGAAAAAGAAATGTCGTCTGTAGGTTTATGAATTTAAGGTGACTGTAAACGCACTGAAGAAGTATTTCACTTCACCTTTGGCACTTTTCCATCGTTTCTTTCTATCACACATAACACTGGCTCTTCTAGATAACTCACTGCAATCCTGTTTAAAACACTTGATATAAATTGTCAGTTCTATTTCAAAAATGATTTCCAATATTTCAGGCTAACTCTATCATCACTCATTTAACATAGCCTTTAATGTAACCTTTAATGCAGTGTTCTAGGCCTATTTCTGGCAGTCTTCTACCGCAGGAAATATAGACTTTCCCCCAAATAGCTGTTGTATTGATTTTAGATGTTGAACATGATGAAGTCAGCCACGCTGGAGCAGGAAGTCTGATGGCTATTACTCTTGTTCAGATGTCGAGATCTTATTCAGCAGTCCCTAATGTTAAGTTTTATTTTTACTCTTATCTAAGATTACAGTTATGTATATACAAACATCCTGGACATAATGGAGTACATAGGAACACAAATCAATTTTAACAAACATATCAACCTAATCAAAACACTTTTTGTACACACAAACTCTACTGATAAATGCTGTATATATCAGTAGAGGTACAGCACTAATATTTAGTTTGTAGACCTTTAAATATTCCATTTGTTTTGTTTTGGCATGAAAAACACCTTGGCAGGACAGTTGATGAACTTGTATCCAGAGTTTTAGTGATCTTGTCAGTATCTGAAATGCTTATGCACATGTCTGCGTTCATCCACTACTTCAGATGAGCTGGAAGTACATGGTGAATTATCATCCACCCAAGATTGTTACAGAATTTACCATCTGGTCCTCGAGATTCACTAATGGCTTATATTTTAAGATTACAAACCAAGTTATGGTAGTTCATAAGTAGCCCTTTAAGGTCATGTGTTTTTCAAGTTCGTGGGTTGACTCACTGTGCCATCACGATCCATAGAATCTACAAGAATAAGATAAGATAATATAAGGATAAACCTTTATTAGTCCCACAAGTGGGAAGTTTGCTTTGTCACAGCAGAAAGTGGACAGTACAAAGTTATGAGCAGCAAAATTAAGAAAACAATAGAATAGAAGAAAATATATAAAATAAAATAAAAATACTATACCAACAGTACAGTATAAAATGTATACTGTACAATCTAGAAATATAAAATATGGACATCTGTATTATAAAATATATACATATGTATATGTAGATATCTGTAGACTAAATGTAGACTAATAGTGATATGTATGTACACAATGAGTATATGTATATATATTCAGAGTGGATATATAAGTAAATATAAGAACACTGTAGATACACACACATACACATACACATACATGTACACAATGGGGTGACAGGCATTGACAAGAACAGTAGAAATGCACCAGAAAGATTGCACGTTTTAATTTGCACATTTTGCCCAGTACTGATAGTTCCACCCGAAAAATTGCACGTGTTCCATCAGAAAAATTGCACTCAGATAATATTGCACATAACTACTGTGGTGGTTTGAAGGAAATGGTCTATTTTTCAAGCCAGTTAAGAACATTTTTGGGTCACAAGCAAAGCTAAGCACAAAGGCAAATGCTGACATGTTTCTCCTACACAAATTTCACAAAATGTTTTTTAGTCAGATTTATTAAATACCGCTTCTCCTACGTTGTTGTTGAGTTGTGGCCAAAAGCTTACAAACACTAATAGCAGACATAGTATGTCATGGTAATATTGAGCTTCTGAAGATTTCTGCAACTCAATTGAACACCATACATCTTTACTGCAAAAAACAAACCAGTGTACAAATTTGAATTTACTATGAGTTTCCTCAAAATAAGATTATACATACAGTGTTAAAATTATACATACATCTACTACATCATTTAACGGTTCCAAAATGTCTTTTACCTGGTTGACATGGCCTTTTAACTTTGTTTTAGTGATCATGACTACCTACAGCTGGTATCTTCCCAGTGCCTACATTAAAAGGGCTAGTCTGACAGCACTTATTGAATTAACCAACACATATTATAATGGGAAAGTATAAGAAGATCAGGGCAGACCTAAAAGTTATTTGCAGGCATTTCCAAACACCTTCAGGTTCCAAGACAAGATCATCACTCCAAACAACTGTTTATATGTTCAGATTATTTTGAGCTTTGACTTTGCGAAGGTCCAGAAAAAAATGGTCCAAATGCAATCAGGTGCAATCCAAGAATCACCAAGAAATAGGATGGACTGGAAGCTGTTGGACCACCTGTATCACTAACCCCATTCTAGTGAGTTTTACATGGCCATGTGCTGAGAGGCTAACATGCAAGAAAAAAGTTGCTGTTCCAAAATTTACACCTTCAAGCCCAAAGGAAGACAAATAATAATATAATGAAGAAAGTAGTTTATATCAGCATTCTGCTGAAAATTCATCATAAAAAGTTAATCTCAAGTCGGCTGATATATTGATTCTCCTGTACTGTTGCTAATTTTCCACTTAATTTATTTTAATTAATTTAATTTTAACTTTGTGGGAATAACAGGTTTGTCTTATCCTATCTTATACACAACCTCAAATCATTAAGTAAAAATCTGAATCCTTAACTGTGTGTTCTATTAAAATCCGTAGAACACATGTCAAATCTAGTTTTGGAATAGCCTTCACAAAGTCCTGACCTTAATTCAATTAAAAATCCATGGAATGTGCTTAAAAGACAGTTTGATGCCAGAAAACCAGCAAATTGGGTTGAACTCTGCTAATTCCAGCAAGATCTGTGGTCAAAAATCCAAACAGAATCCTGTCAGAGGCTTGTTGATGCCTGCCAAAAGCATCTGATCAAGGTATAAAGTGCTAAGGGCTATTTAATTAAATATTATGTTTGCTGTATATACAATTTTGTTGTTTTCAGGAAGCCCACAAATTTGAATCTGTGAATGTTTTTTGTAGTAAAGGTATATAGTGTCTAGTCATGGTCACTAAACAGAAACAGTTGCAGAAATAGGTGAAAATGCTCAAATAACGTATTCTTTTTAATAGTATTAACAACCCTACTACAAAAAGCACTTCATGGCATTTGTTAATAAATTCCAGGTTAATCCTGGATCAGTTAATACTGCTTGCTGGATGTTTATGTGCAGCACAAACTGACAGCATTATTGAAAGAGCCACACATTCAGTTTGACTAGTTCTGCAGTAGTTATTTATTCATGCTTTTCAGCAATCACTGCTGAAAATTCATCATAAAAAGTTTAACTCAAGTGGGTTGATATATTGATTCTCCTGTACTGTTTTGACCAAAAGTAAACACACAAAATATTCTGACAATGTTCTAATGCTTCTGGTAATACTTCCTAAGGATTAGGCGGCGATTTGGAAAAATGATGCTGTTAGCCAGTATTCCTTTGGGTCTTCCTCTCTTTCAAGTAAACCTCTCTCACATTCACTCACAAATGTTTCAAAATGTTACAGTCAAACAACTGAGAGGGGACATGCCTATTCATCCAAAAAATACAAACACAGTTTTTAGAAATAGGGCAAACTAAAAATTTGTTTGGAAGTTGTCGTGTCAAGTTGTGTCAAGGATTTAGTGTCAGGCTTATCATATGAAAAATACTGACTTAAATAATCTCAGTTATAATAAACAATGTATATTTGAAATGACAGTGAAATATTTGGTTAAATATTTTTATTGGAATAGGTCAAATGACATGTAGTGTCTTTGCTGTTTCCTTCAGACATTTATGCCTTCCGATCATAATTGCCGTAACCAAGACTTCACTTCTCAGACTTGAAGCTTCTCTATTAGTTTAAGCCTACATTGGTAAAACCATTCCAATGGGTATACTGTTTAAAACTTGTCTCACCCTTTGTCTAGCTGCTACAGAATAATGGACAGATCTCAAGTTTGAATGGCAAGACAGAGAGCCAGGCTGATGAGTCAAATGCCCCCTTTGAGGAAAAGGTCCCTGTAGAAGGTAAGGTTAGAATTATTTTCCTTAAAAATATCACTTTGCTGTAATATGTTAAGATAAATTAAAAGTGTATTTACACCATAACAAGTTACATAGTCCACAGATTAAACCTTAATTGGCGGATCATATCATTTCAGCTGGATCTGAAATTGTGGCTCTGAAAGAAGACGACACTGAGACAACTGAATATATTCAGGAAGGAGATGTCTCTCAAGTAAACACTGAGGAACTCAACAAAGAAATGTTTAATGCAGATGGTGTGATGGTAAAAGAGGATGATATGGCTGACAACAAACAAAATGATATTGAAGTTGGCTTCACAAAATTCTTCAGATTTATTGGATTTAAGTTTACTCTAAAAAAAGACAAGTGTGACAAAAATAATGTGGAGGAGCAGATCACAAATGAGCAGGATAAAAATGTTGCAACCACCTCAGAAGACTCTAGGAATACCACAGAAGAAAGTCATGCCAGCTTAAATGAACAGGATGCAGGAGAGACTGAGAAGGACATGAGGGATGATGTACAAACTGAGTCAAAAGATGGTGACACATCTCCTGAGACAATCAATGAAACTACAATGAGTCAAATCTCTGAGAACCCAGAACAAAATGAAAATCAGCAAGAGGAAATCACTCCTAATAAAGGAGAGACGGAGGATATCACACAAAGCCCCCAGCCTGAAGAACCCATGTCACCAATTAAGCGATTCTTCACACAGGGAATTTTTGCTACTTTAAGAAAAAAAAGAAAAGAGGAAGATTCACCAAAAGAGAATAAGGAGGAAGAACTTGAGACATCTGAAAAACAGGAGGGTGAAAACTTGGGTGAAGCTGCACAAGAAGGCAGTACATGTATATGCCTTGACATCTCTAATGTTACACCTGAAGAAAGTAAAGATTTACAGACAGTCGGGCAAGATTGGAGCAAGCCTCCAATTGAGAGAGAGTTAATGGATACTCAAGAACAAGACAAGGTACCAGCAAGTCCACTCAAGCGGCTTTTTAGGAAACTTTCAACAAAAAGACAGAGGGAAACAAAGCCTACTGAAACAAACATTACTGAACCTGGAGAAAACCTAAATGAAAAGCTTCAGTCCTCCACAGAATTAATCAAAGTTCAGAAGGAGGACGAACAAGCAAAGATGGAAGAACCAAAGCCTGCTGAAGAGAATCAGAACACAGATGTTAGCCCTGAAGAATCAAAAAAGAAGTCAGACTCAACTGTTTCCTGGGAATCTCTCATATGTATTGGGTCTACCAAGAAAAGGGCCCGAAAAACATCTGATTCTGAAGATGCAATACAAGAAAAAGGTGAAGAGCCCAGAAAAGCAACTGAATCGCCACTTGGTAGCTCCACTGAAGGTGATTATGACCATCTTACATCCTCCAACGAACAAGCTGGGAGCGCAGCAGAGGAAGAAAATGGATCTACATGGAAATCTCTCAAAAAATTTGTTACTCCAAAGAGGAAGGGGAGAATGGAAGAAAGTGGCTCATCTGATCAGATACCATCAGACACTGAAATTACCAAAGATGAATCTCTGTGTTCATTAAAGAAACTTATTCCAGGGCGTAAAAAGAGGAAGGTTGATGGTCATCAAGAGCACACATCCTCTGATGAGGCAGGTAAAGGCACTGCAACAGACAATGAGGATGATGAAACACCAGCGGTTGTCCCATTCTCTGAATATGAAATAATTGAACCTGAAAGTTTGAAAGAAATAAAGGATGAAACAGAACCAGAGGAAGAGATGCAACCTATAATTGAAGAGGACAAACCAAAAGAAACAATTCCTCCAGAGAAATCCTCATACGATGTGAGGCCATCAGTTGTGCCTATTCCCTCTGATTATATCGAGGATTTGACAGAATTCATAAGCAAACATCAGCAACTCAGTGACATTCCAGAGGAAGGAATTATTGAGGAGAGCGTTGTAACACCATTATCCTCTGCAGAATGGACAACTCAAGATGACACACTAGCTGAGGACATTGTAGAGCTCACAGCTGATGCAGTCACTGCCCCTGAGCCTGCAACTGAGCAATTTAATGGGGATGAAACCACTGAGATGGTATCAGCGGTCTCCCAGCTAACAGAGTCCCCTGAAACATCTGGAAATGTAACACCGGTACCATTTGAGTATGATAAGAGAAATGCAGATGTAATAATTCAGGAAGTTGTTGAAACTATCTGCATGACTCCAAGTGTAATGTCAGTCACTACAAAAGACAAAGGCCCAGAAGCTCTATTAGTGTCCCTTTCTCCTTGTATTGTAGAGTCAGCTCCAACAGGTGAGACAAAGGTTTTAGTTGTCCATGAGAAAGCAGAGGCTACATCAATTTGTATAGGCCTTGTTCCCCAGGAAATTGGAGGTGTTGAGGAAGTTCTTCCTTTACCTATAGTTGAAGGAATATCTGAGTTAAGTGAAGCTGTACCAACAGAACTTGTCTCAGAGGAGCTGAAAGAAGGATCTGAGTTAGCAGGACTTGCAACAGATGACATCTTTGAGGCTGAAGTCAAAGAAGTAAAAGAATTTTTATCAACTGAGAACACACCTCATGCTGAAACTAGGATAGGAGAAGCCTTTCAAATGCATGCAGATTTGGTGCCGGTGAGCAAAGAGGTTTCTCTGGTGATACAGGAAGAAGAAGTGAAAGAATATTCAACAGAAGAAATTCATTGCAATCAAGAACTGGAACCAGTTCAGATGGAGGTCATCAGTGTAGTACACAGTGAAAATCTACTTCTGGAGGAGCAGGTTATAAAAAAATTGAATGAGGTTCCTGAGACAGAGATAGAGATAACATTACAGGAACCATTGAATGAACAGCCGGCACTCTACTCTGAAATCACTTGTGAAAAAGAGCACAGACTTCCAGAAGTCAAGTTATCAACTACTGATGTTGAACAAGTCGCGGCAGAAGTCACTGTGTCAGTAGCAGAAAATGTTACCATCTCTGTGCCTCACAGTACTCCAAAAGAAGTACCAGAAATCACCGTTGGTGCTGTCACTGTAGCTGAAATAGCTGAAACTGTAACACATTCTGTAGTATCAGAACCTGACACTACCGTAAATGAAGCCTCCGAAACCACAGAGGGAATGGCTGGAGTTGTTGTATCAACTGTTGAATATCCAGAGACCACTGAGGCAATTGACATTGTAAGCCCACCCTCAGAATCTGTCATGGTAGTGGCAGCAGAGCTGAAGGATGAGGTTAAAATGTTAAATGTTTCTTCTCTACGTTTTCTGGATAGTCATGAAATACAAGTGGAAACAAAAGACATTGGGTTAGGAAAAGCAACGCCAAATATTGAGCCCGTTCTTGACGTTGCCACTATAGAGAATGTAGCAGATATGTGTGAGAAAATAGAAGAAATCAGAGAAGGAACTGAACTGCAGATTGATGCTACTCCTACGGGAGAGAGTGATGAAATTCTTGTTGGGGAAACTGCTCAGATCACTGCAGTGGAAAATCTCTTGGAAATTGTAGTTGAACACCCACTGGAGGCAAACATAGCAATCAGAGATGTTTCTTTTTCATTAGTTTCAACTGATGAATGTAGAGCAGCTAAAGAGTCACATGATGTGTCAGAAGTTAAAGTGGATCATAAAGAACACATGGAAAAACACATAACTTCGGTGGAAGACCACGAAACAACAAAAAGCACAGTGGATGAAGTAACTCCGAACAAAGCTGAAAAGCAGGTGGAATATATACCAGCACCTGTCATCTCTGAACAAACAAGTCTCCAAGAGGAATCTGAAAAGGAGGGATGTCAACCATTAAGATTGGATAATACAGAAGGAACACAACCACAAAAAGATGAATTAATTTCAGGCACCCATAATACAGAAGCACCTCCAGAATCTTTAGAAGAATCTGAAATGACAGAGACTAAAACATGTATAATTGCTGAAGCTGGGATTTCAGGCACGCTTTTAGAGGATGGGTCAGACCACAAAGAAAGAACAGCAAAGCCTGAAATTAAACCTGAAATTGCTAAAGAACCTCAAGAAATGATAGAGGTGGTTCCAAAACCTGAGCTTCATGTCAACACAGAACAACTACAAACAGAAAGTATTCCTTCAAAAGCAGAAGAAAGTCAAGCAAGTGAATCAAGTCTACAATTATCCAGGGAAGATAAGCAAGTGGCTGAATGTGTTGCGGAAGTGACTACAACAACATCAGTGACCACTACCACTGAAAGGTCTAATGAAATTAAACAAACATGTGAAGTAGAAAAATATCCTGTAACTAAACTTGAAGGAGGGGAAGAAGTGCAGGGTCTAGAAGAAACATTAAGTGAAGAAAGAGTAACAAATACAAATACAGAGGCTGTAAATGTTGAAGCCTCACTAGTACTTGAAGAGGAACCAGAAGCTTTGGTCACACCTGAAAGTGAAGTAAGTGAGCTTAGAGAATCCAGTGAAGCTGTAAGTGAAGAGAAGGCCGACATAGGATCAGGTTCCAAACAGAACACTGACACCTCAAATGTGACTGAACATGAAGCAGTAACTGCACTGCAAGTACAAATAGCAGAGACCCCTGAAATTGTCAGAGAAACACTGTGTGTAATGGAACAGAAAGAGGAACCAACCATGACCATCCCTGAAGAAAAGATAGTCTCATCTGAGCAGGAAGAACAACCACCAGTGGACAGTGAAAGTAAATCAGAACCCTTAGCAGTCATGCAACCTGAAATACAAACACAGGTCATAAATGACCTCAAAGTAGAATCTTTGGAAGTGGCAGAACCAAAGGTAGACATTCATGTAGTTATAGAGGAAACAGCAGGGCTTGAGACAGAAACACCAGTAGTGACAGAAGTGTTAACAGAGTTTGAAGTTAAAACACCAGCAGTGACTTCAGTGGTAACAGAACCTGAAGCCAAAAAGCCAGCAGTGACTTCAGTGGTAACAGAACCTGAAGCCAAAAAGCCGGTAGTGACATCAGTGGTAACAGAAACTGAGGCCAAAGCACCTATAGTGACATCAATAGTAACAGAACCTGAGGCCGAAAAGCCAGTAATGACACTGGTGGTGACAGAATCTGAGGCCAAAACACCAGCAGTGACATCAGTGGTGACAGAACCTGAGGCCAAAACACCAGCACTGACATCAGTGGTAACAGAACCTGAGGCCAAAACACCAGCAGTCACTTTGATTGTAACAGAACCTGAGGCTAAATCACCAGCAGTGACATCAGTGGTAACAGAACCTGAGGCCAAAACACCAGTAGTGACATCGATGGTAACAGAACCTGAGGCCAGAACACCAGCAGTGACATCAGTGGTAACAGAACCTCAGGCCAAAACACCAGTAGTGACATTGATGGTAACAGCACCTGAGACCAAAACACTAGAAGTGACATCAGTGATATCAGAACCTGAGGCCAAAACACTAGAAGTGACATCAGTGGTAACAGAACCTGAGTCCAAAACACCAGAAGTGACATCAGTGGTAACAGAACCTGAGGCCAAAACACCAGAAGTGACATCAGTGGTAACAGAACCTGAGGCCAGAACACCAGAAGTGACATCAGTGGTAACAGAACCTGAGGCCAGAACACCAGAAGTGACATCAGTGGTAACAGAACCTG
>JBBJLS010000001.1:31753937-31787747 GCA_037577275.1 Bryconaethiops microstoma
TAGTGACATCAGTGGTAACAGAACCTGAGGCCAAAACATCAGTAGTGACATCAGTGGTAACAGAACCTGAGGCCAAATCATCAGTAGTGATATCAGTGGTAACAGAACCTGAGGCCAAATCATCAGAAGTGACATCAGTGGTAACAGAACCTCAGGCCAAATCCCCAGAAGTGACATCAGTGGTAACAGAACCTGAGGCCAAATCACCAGAAGTGACATCAGTGGTAACAGAACCTGAGGCCAAAAGACCAGAAGTTAAATCAGTGGTAACAGAACCTGAGGCCAAATCTCCAAAAGTAATATCAGTTGTAACAGAACCTGAGGCCAAAACATCAGTAATGACATCGGTGGTCACAGAGCTTGAAATAGAAACACCAGTAGTGACATCAGTTGTCACAGAACTTGAAGTAGAAACACCAGTAGTAACATCGGTGGTAACAGAACCTAAGCCCGAAACACCAGTAGTGACATCATTGGTCAAAGAGTTTGAAGTGGAATCGCCAGTAGTGAAATCAGTGGTCACGGAACATAAGGCTGAAACACCAGTAGTGACATCAGTGGTAACAGAGCTTGAAGTAGAAACACCAGTTGTGACATCTATAGTAAAGAGTCTTATTGTAAAAGACATTCCTGTGGCGTCAGTGATACAAAAAATGCAGCCGGTATTATCGGTCAATGAACCAGCAATAGCTCAAGAGTCCACTGTAGGAGAAAGGCCAGCACCAGCAGTAGCCACAGAAATACAGAAAACAACCGTGATACCAGATTTACAAACGGTGTTGAAAGAGGAAGAAGTGCTAGTTGAAGTTTCAGAAGAAAAGGATACAAAAGTCAAGATAACTGTTGAAGCCGCAGCTGCGGTAACAGAATCAAAGTTAGAAACACCTGTAGCAACAGAGGTAAGCATACAGACAGCAGTGCCTGCAGCCCAAATCCCTGCTGTGATGTCAGCGCTTAAAACAGAAACCCGAATGGAGACAAGTGTGGAAAAGAATCTCAATAACCAGAGTTCTGTTGTGACAATCAAAGAAGTCAAAGAAGTGGGGTCTTCATTTCCGACATCAATAGTCAATGAACCACACTTAAAAACACCATTGATCTCAGAAGTGCAAACATCAGTAGGGATTCCAAGAATACAAACACCTGCTGCTGCTCCTTTGGTGACCAAAACACCCGAGATACCTGCACCCAACTCCAAAACACCAATACCTGCAGCACCAGAGGTAAAAGAAATAAAAGTGGAAACAGCCGTAGTAACCGAAACAGAAAGAAAAACACCAGCTGTGACATCACTGACAGAAGAGCCTGAAGTGACACCAGCAGAAAAAGAAGATAAAGAAGGAGCAACATTGGCTTCCGTTAAAAACCCACCATTAGTAGCCCCAGTGGTCCAAACACTAACCATGGTTGAACCAAAAACAACTATACCACCAGTTGAAGAACCAACAGTGGTCCAAAAACTAACTGTTGTTTCAATGGTTCCAACACTGACAGTTGCCTTAGCAGTAAAGGAAGAAGTTCTAGTAGCACCAGAGGTAAAGAAAAGACTTGAGGAGACATCAGTTGCAGCTGAGGACGAAATTAAATCATCTCCGACTGAGGCAGAAGTAAAAGTAGCAAAAACAATTGAACAGGTCACCCAGAAAGTAGAATGTACAGCTGAGTTAAAAGAAGAGAGTCCTGGAACAGTCAGCAGAGGTTCAAAAGAAGTTGTGTTCTCCATGGCGAAGACAGTTGAACCCCCACCTGATGCAGATGACGACGTGTGGGAGGATGCTGTAGATGATATAAGAGTTGATGAGTATTCATTCGCCAAACCAGGTGTTGAATAGCAAGAAACCACAAAGTGAGGCAAGAGTTGTAAGTGGTTAAACACTTTTGAATGTCACAATACTGTCACATTTACTTCTTTATTTATATGATAGTGATACCGTCAATCTTTCTTTTACAGGATCATCTTTCTGGAGGTTAGTCTTCAGTACGCATATGGAAATATCAGCATTAGTATGACTCCGAAAAGTGGAGGGAACATGGCACACAATGTGAACATCTAAGCTAGTGCAACATCCCAGGCCCAAAATCTGGAAAATGTTAAGCTTATGTACATGCAAAAATGCAAAGCTTCACTGGCACAAATGATAATTCAACTTCTGATCAGTCACTGGATGTATTTTAATTTTACAAGCCTGTTTAAATAAGGTGATTGTTCCAACTTGAAATAATCAAGTACGATAGGAATGTTTTGTCATTTAATAATGCAATTTGATTTTGAACCTTTATATACCTGATCAGCTGTGAATGTAAGGGGAACTTTCAAACTGCATGAGAAATACGGCAATTATATACACACACAAACATTTCCCTCAAGAATCAAAACCTTCACAAAGGTTCTTCCATCTTCCCTGAAAAACACAACCAATAGCTATTCAGTATATAATGATAGGATGCCATTATTCGTTGTTCAGTATCAGTATTTATTTATGAATTAAGTTGAACTGTTTGCAGATACACACATCTAGAAATATACCTCTGGGGGACACAACTCCTCTACCAAGCTAATGCCTAGAATAGCCATACCTTGCTTTACAGTTTCTTCAAATCAACCTTCTATGCATTTTAGCAAGAACTCCGCTGTTTGGATTTTTGAGCCTATAGTAAGTTTGTTTTAAATGTACTTTTCTTGAATTGAAATTCTCAGATTAATTGAGAATCAGGTATAACATTTCCTCTTCTGCAAAATTTCCATGTAAGAAATACTAAGTTGCTGCATTAATCGAAATGTACAATCAACACCTCTTTACCGAGTTCAGAGCATCAAAGCTTGCCTGTGCCTTGCATTAAACCAGCATAATCATTAGACGTTATTTAAGACTATGTAAAGGTCATGTGTGAGCAAACTATAACTCACAGATCAGACCTTTTCAAAACAGTGGAAAGCAAGAGGAAAATAATGTCACAGTTATCAACAGAATTGGAGAACACAGTTATCCCTTTAACCACTACTGCTATTTTTCTTAATTGTGCTAGTTTCTATATTTTTAGGTGCAAGTATGTAGACATGAAATCACTTGTACAGAAAGTTCATCTTTGCATCCCATAAGAAATAGCATTAACAAACATTAAAAACATGTTTAAATGAATTTCCAAACCTTTTATGAATCAATACAAATTTATTTAAATAAAATTATTTTAAAGGGTCTGTTGGTTGACTTTATTAATGGACAGTGCAGATACCATCTAATAAAATAATGAAAAAATGTTCTTCCATTTATTACTTAAATAAATAAATTAAGTACAAGACAGTTTCCTTATAATCAAACAGGAAAAAACATTCTCTCATCCAGTCAGAACAGAAATCTAAACATTTCTGGTATATTTGGTCATTTTTATACCCAGGAAAACTGACATACTTTGAATTTGAGACAGAAAGCAGTAAGTTGCACACTGTGATGGTTTTAAAAGCAGAGAGAATGCTGGGCAGTTACCATAACATGTGAAAACCAAGTAAAAATGCACTGTAAAGAAAAATGAATACTTCAAAATTGGACATACTGTTTCTGGTATACACAGAACTTTAATTCTGCTATGCCTCCTCAGTGGAAGTGGTCACTGAATCCGTATTTGGGACGGATTCTTCAGTCACTGAACTGCCATTTGTATGTTCACCTGATGCGTCATCTTGTGCAGGTGTCCCTGTCTCCTGAGTTGGACACTGATGTTTCAGGACCTCTGAGGGGCTACAAAATGGCAATGCGCATAGACTGCATTTGTAACGCCTACTTGATGACATAAAAAGTGCCTCTACTTGGCTGTTGTCCTCCCCGCCACACAGCACCATGCTCTGCTTATTCACCATTGTGTATGATTCTGCACCTTGAATTAGGCACACATGTCTGGAAGCCTGACTAGCTCTGCAAAAGCTCTTCCCACAGGTACTGCATTTGTATGGCTTGCCTGTGTGGATGTACATATGCTCCCGCCAGTGGCTTTTCTGGATGAATTTGCGGCCACAAGTTGGACACTCGAACTTCCGCCGTTTCACCTCGCGTTCCAAGGCTTCTAGGTTGTCTATATCAGCAATATCTGAAGGAGGCGGGGTATTCTCCCTCCTCATTTGTAGCTCACCATCACTCACATCACTGTCAACACGGAGAACCTCGTCTTCTCCGTCCTGACCTTCCAGTTCCATAGCACAGCCATCTGCCACAGAGAACACATGATGTTCAAACGGCTGGTTAGCATGGAGAAGGAGGTGTTCTTTTAATTGGCATCTCTGGCTGAACCGACTCCCACACTGACTGCAACTGTAATGTTTTCTAAAGGAGGCATTTCTCCTCATAATACCAGATGTGATATGATGAATGTTGCTGGTTGTAGAGATCTCACTAGGGGCTTCTTGACTGTAAACATCTGTAACATTGACCTTTGTTTCAGCACCTTCAGAAAAGTATTGAGTCAAGGTCTTGCCACTGTTCTCAGGAGAAGTGTGGAGTTTGCAGGTTGTATTACTCCTGGGCAAACCACATCCCTGATCAGAGATCTGAATTCCATAAAGAGAGTTTGTCAAAGGAACACACTGAGACTCTGGGTGAATAAAAAGACTGGCCTCTTGTAAAAGAGGATATGCATGTAGGAACTTCACTCCCTGCTCCAGGTGATGAGGATCGATCATCTGTGTGGTCAGTTTTCCTGTGTACATTAGGTTAAGCAGATAGCTGAAGATTTCTGGTTGTACGTCTGAGGGCTTTAGACGAACACATTCACTGAAAAAGAAAAAACCCCAGAAAATAAGAAATAACCACTAGATTTTCTTTCTACAGCTCACAGGTACAATAATATTAAAACAAGATATCGTCAGACAATATAAAATGGTTAACTGCAGAAGACACTTAATGATTTAGTAACTTTATAACAACTCCAAAAAAGTATTTGAGTTCGCGTACCTGTCTTGGTGAATAAACAGCATGCGGAAATAATCAGAAAATGCGGCAAGGACGGCCTTGTGAGCTTTGAAATAAACATCTCCAATAGCCACTGTGCAGTCACACAGGAAGCCATACTCTCTCTGAGCATTGAGCCGCTGCAGAAGGACAAGACCATGGTGGGCCAACTCCATCCTTCAACCTATGCAATTACAAATTAGACATCATTAAACAGGCTACTCTTTAAAAAATCTTAATTTGGTGTTTGTATTACTGACATGTTTAAACGGCACCAGTGTCTCATATTACTTTCAGTCCTCACGGTGAAAGCTGACCTCTGGTCAAATTACACATTTTTTGGCTTTCTAAATGAAAACAAGATAAGATTACTTCTGTATCTAACAAAATTAAATATGAGATTTCTTTTATTCCCAACATATTGGATAAACAAAACAAAATGTGACATGTGCAGAATGCTCCTAGGTCTAGTATAGCTCTAACATTCTAGCTTGCACACACGGTGTTTAATTAAAATCACACGTTTTCAATATTATTCAAGTCTGGAGATGGGGAGGGCTGAAACCGTAATCTTCAATTTCTTGTCATTCAATATAGATTTTGATGTCTGACTTAGATCATTATCTTGTAACATTCTATTTCTTAATATTTCAGACAATAAAATTTATAGGGATGTGTTTAGAGATGCTTTATAGTCTTCTATCACTTTCAAATCAAATTCTCAGTCATCCATTTAAATGAGAAGAGCATTCTGAGAGGCCTGAAGCATAATTTGTTAGGCTCTGAAAATGTCTATACTTGACTTGGATTAAGGTTTAATGAGTAAAGTAAGATCTTATCAAAACACACTAGTTGACAGTTGCATTTATACCATTTAAAACATTTGTAACTAATAAATGGTAATAATGCATCACATTTTAAAGAACTGTCGTATTTAAGACTGTTCCATGAAAATTTAATGTATTTTCACCAAAAAAAAAAAAACCCTCAAAATGTAATTTCCAAGGGTGCTTAAACTTTCGTACACAACTACACTGTATGGACAAAAGAATTGGGACGCCTGACTATTTAAAGACATTAATAACGAGTTGGTCCCCCATTTGCAGCTGTAATAGCATCCACTTTTCTTGGAGATTTTGAAGTCTGTGTCCATTCATTTTGAAGGGCATTTATGAGGTCAGGCACTGATGTTGAACGAGAAGGCCTGGCTCGCAATTTTCTGTTCATCCCAAATGTGTTGGATGGAATTAAGATCAGGGCTCTGTGCGACCAGTCAAGTTCTTCCACACCAAACTCTTTTTGTCTTTATGGACCTTGCTTTGTGCACTGAGGCATAGGCATGCTGGAATAGAAAAGGGCCTTCTTCAAACTGTGTCCACAAAGTTGGAAGAATGGCGTTGTCCAAATTCTCTTGGTATGCTGAAGCATTAAGATTATAGTAATTCACTGGAAGTAAGGACCCTAGTCCAAACCCCACACCCCGAAAAACAGGTGTGTCCCAGTACTTTTGTCCATATTGTGTATAACTGATTACAGGCACACAAAAGCTATAGTGTCGTGTTATTAAGTCTCAACTATATTCTGCCGTACCTGCAGGTCGAAAAATTTAGGATGTTTCAAAACGTTAATACCGTGTTATTAAGCCTTAACTATATTCTCCCTGACCTACAAGACGAATAATTTTGGATATTTCAAAACGATGTTAATTGGGTTTGCCTATGTACAACTTATAAAACACTGCTGATGGTTCATTTTGTAGTTAGCACATGTCTGAGCCAGGGTTAGCTTTTGGCACTGAGCGAACGCACGCATTAAATTCACTTTTACAGTCTTCACTAAGATAAATGTACTTCCTTCAAAGTTGAAATACTGAGCTGAAAAACCAACCAAACCAACTAAAATGTCCAAAAGAAAGCGGTCAGAGAGTTGGGTTCAACTCTGCTAAACTCACCGAGCTAGCTACTGCTAGCTACACATTTACTGGAGTTCGTTCGTTGCTTTATTTTACATTCCTCTCCAGTTACCTGAAAAGCTACTTTATATTTACTTACAGTTTTCCTCCTGCACCTTTTATAAGATCCTCAGACCACAACATCTAACAGACAACAGCTAAAACAACCGTGGATGGAGTCGGTGTTTCCGGAGCCCCACTTTTAATCACATGATCCAACAAGAGCCATGTCTGATTCTTATCGAATCGGTTCTTTTCACTTGATTCAAAAGTCCAAACTGAATCGAACACGTTGTAGCATGTTTTTGTTTATGTTGTAGGTTTATAATATAACGTTATTTTTAGAAACTCACAACATAAAATGCTACACTTTGATTACAATCAAATTATTTACTGTCCTTTCAATTTTCTCCCCGTAGACCATACCCATCTTTGTTTCTGCTACGGTCATGTAAGTTTGCCCTCACTGGAGTGGTAATTCACTATATGGACAAAAGTATTGGGACACCTTATTTTCAGGGTTTGGTGTAGGCCCCTTTGTTCCAGTGAAAGGTTTAATCTTAAGCTTCGGCATGCCAAGATAATTTGGACAACGCTATGCTTCCAATTTTGTGGACACTAAAAAGTCTATCTGAGTGAAATGTCATTAAAGTTCCTGCAATGGTCAGGTGTCTCCATACTTTTGTCCATAATGTAGAAGACATTACACTCATTTGGTGAACGTCATTGTTTATAGAGAAAGCTGAGGACGTTACCATGGAAATGAATCATTGTTGATCGATTCATAATGTTAAAAAGAATCGTCTCAACTAACTGAATCAAGCATCCCAGCGCGGGCTCTCGCGCGGGACGTCCTTCAAGCGTCTAAACCGTGTGAACATTAGAAATGAGGATGGGCTTCAGTTCCACTTTTTGTTGTTTTTCTATAACGTGTGTATCCAGTAACACAACCAGTTGGTGGGCTGGTGGTTTGAGATGTCCCCCTGCGATCAGAAGGTTGTGTGGTTGAATTCAAGGACTACCAATGGCACCGTCAAGCAAAGTACCATCCACTGCACTGGTGGCTGCCCGCTTTTTCACTTGGTGAATGGGTTAAATGCAGAGAAAGAAAATTACATTGTTAACACTGTGTGCTGTGGTGTGTTCATGTGTGACTAGAAGAGGCCACTTCACTTTAACATGCTATTTTCACACAGCATATGAAAATGTGCTTCCGTGAGAGTGCAGCTGATCTGTTCTCTTCATGCAATGTGTCAATACTTTTTGTCCTTCCATTGCATGCATATGACAGCATTTTAAAGATTTGTGCATTTTATTGAATTCATGAAGACTAAGAGCACAGCATAGCTACATCCATCACAAGCTTTAAATAAATAAGAACTTACATTGACATCAGAATGTGGCAATGTATCAACACTAAGCAATTTTTGCAATTCTTTCTGGAAATCATTTTGTTGGTTTGCTGGTTTCATATAGGTTCATCCTTTATCATGCCTCTCCTCCCATCTCCTCAGAAGATAACCCGGGCTAGTTCAAACATCACCTTCAGACAGAATACAGTAAGATGGAAGAAATTTTACTTTTGCATGAAGTTACGTACAATCTTTTATCTATTATGTGATTTGAAAAGTTGAAGTCTAAGCACTGCCCACATACAGGGGGTCCTCAAGTTACGACGGAGATCAGTTCCTATAACACTGATGTAACTCGAAATTTGGTGTAAGTCAAAACACACCCTAGCCTAAGTCAATAACCTATTCTAACACAGTTGTAAAATCTAGAACATAAAAACACAGCTAAGACACAGAAAAGGGAAAAGGACATAAATATACTGATCTTGTACACTGTACTGTAGTAACATAAAATATTAGTGTAAAAAAATCATTCAGAAGCCATGATAAGGGACAAAAGCTCACCAAACAAAGCAAGACAACTGAAACATTTGTGCTTAGATAAGCGTCCTCCCTCACTCATACGCTGCGTTACTGCGTAATCTGCACATTCTCCCGCCACGTGCCACTAAACTAGTTCGAAACATTGTGTGCCGAGACCCTCGTAATTTGAGGACCCACTGTACTCAACATACTCATGGACCTTTTGAAATGTCAACATTAAAATTACTCATTAAGATGTATACTGCTTTTCAATTTAAACAACTAAAATGTAAAACAATCTTTATATTTATTTCGTAGGTTTGAAAAGCTTGCATGTTATCTGACCTCTATAGTGATGAGGACTACAATCATCCACTCCAGCCGGAGACTGTGCTTTTCACTGAGATGATTCCTCATGAGATCTGCCAGTTCAGTGCAGTGCTGTAGCTTCTCATTTACAACCTACACAACAAAAACATGTGTGAAACAGCACCACCAGCATGTTTTGCAAGTCTGTCTCAGTGGCAAGTTAATTTTATCAGTTCACTTAGCTTGGATTTTTGATTCAGCAACAGGCTAAAAACAACAAATCACAATAAATACAGTATATAAACACACACACACACACACACACACAAAAGACTAGGAGCAGACATAGTACTGTTACCTTGACCCTGCGGTTGATACTTAGAAACTGACAGGTTTTGTCATACAGCTGCTCCAGGTCCTCTCTATCCCAGTAGAAATCAGGAGTGATAAGTAGATCAGAACTGAGGTTTATGCAGTGCCTGTAAAATATTTTAATTTTAATATTTTTAATTTTGTCAATATGTTCTACATCTTGTTTTCATTTTTTTCCTCAAGATCTGTAGGTTGCTTCTTACCTCAGAGAAAAGAGTTCCCCTATTTTCTGCAAGACTTCTGCCCTGGAGAGCTTAACTGATTTTCCAGATTTCAGTGTCTGTTAAGAGAGTATACAACTGCATTAGAAGTGTAATCACACAATTCTAATCGTTAAGTTCTTAATTCGAACAAAAATAAGTTCTAATCTTTAGACATTTACAACTTTTTCTTTAAAATATATATTCCAGATAATGTCAGATTATATCCAGTTCTACAGTAATCAGAGTGATCCTCAGTATATTGTGTCCATAGAGATTACTGTATAAGTGGGTCTACCTCAGGAATTGACTGAATAGATTCAACAAAGTTATCCAAAGAGATCTCCCATATTGCCAGCTTAACTGCAACAACAAAAACAAACGGAGAAAGGCCAATGTGAGGGAGAAAGAACCCCCAAAGATTTGTGCAATAACAGGAAAAACAGCCCACCTGATAAAGACAGAGCGTTGGAAAATGCAAATTTCTCTAGAAGTATTTGTTCATAGTCCATTTCATTATTAAATATGAAGTTTCCTCGATGTAGCTTTGAATGTCCTCTGAGTGCACAGATAGTAAAACAGATCACAGACAGTGGCAGTAATTAAAAGCTGTGATAATAACTATATACTGTCATCAAAAATGTCTCATTGTAACGTACTCGCCAAGCGTGTAATTGATCTCTTCATTTTCCCAGTGAACCAAGGCCACCTCATATGGCTGAATCTCATGCTGCTCCAATATTCTCATCACTTTCTTTATCTGTAAATCAGATACAAGGATACAAGTAAGACACCAGTAAGAACCTTTGGAATATTTTGAAAGATTAGGGGGGAAAAAAACTATCACAGTGATATTTTACCACAAAAGGTGACAATCAGACACCCTTATTTTAGAATAAGTCTGTACTAGGAGACAAGAATAACAGGACAAAGCTCTTTCACTCACAGCTATCTCAGCAACATTCCAGAAAACCACTGAGCCTTCCCTGTGGAGGAAATATAATTTTTGTGTGCATTTCATTAAATTATATTTGCAAAAAGAAGCCAGCTGGCATGAGAAACACTGCATTTCAGCTTACCTGAAAAAAAATATTAAAGCAGAGTCATTAGGTTTGGATGCCATTTCTGTTCCAATTACCAAGACATTAGAAGCATCTGAAACAAAGAGTTTACCTTCTTCAGTCATGTCGACAGTTTATCATTTTAGGTTGGAAATGCGTATGTATTTATGCCACTAACACATTGCATCACACCTAAATAAATAACCTGAGGCCCTTTATTGAGTAAAAATGTAAAATAAAATCATGCTTGCTCAGATTAATTCATTTCAGTATTTACATGTTTGCTTGCTAATTTTAACAAGCAATCTCATTAACATTAATTCAGCTCAAAATAAGAAGGCGATAATTCTACAGTCCAGCTAACCTCTGGGCAGGTCTTTTATCTCAAAGAAGCCATTGACGATTAGATCATGGCAGAGAGTAGGTAGGTGGTACTGGTCTGCGGTTGCATAGGCAATACACTGCATCAGATCCTGCAAAATAACAAATCGACATATGCATAATGTAAGAGAGAGAATGAGAGAGGGGGAGAGATGAAGTGGCAGAAATTAAATCAGCTTTAGATGATTTTCTAGTTGAAAACTGATATTACTGCATGTGACTTGCCTCTTCTGTGGCAGGAAGATTGGTTCTGGATGGCTGTTTCGTCCTTGGTCCCTTTAACGTTCTTTTGCCAGGTATGCCTCCTTGCATCAGCACAGATTTTGTGGCTGTTGTGGTGGACTGTAATCTCCTGTGTACATCCCATGGTTTGGATCTCATACTTAAGACAGCTAGGTTTCTAGAGTTAGAAATAAGAGCCCCTTCAAGTGCTCCTCGTTGCAGCCCAGAAGACCACAAATGATGTGGTGTGACAGTGTGACTGTTCTCGTGGTCTGTGAGAAGGCTGTGTGATGAGGCACTGCGAGCCAGCAGATCTGGTGGAAAACACTTGACCCCTGAGCAGGAACCATTTCCCACATGTTCTGCAGTTCTAGGCAGTAGTCTGCAGAAAGGTATCCTGTCCAAAGGCTGCTGCACTCTCCACAGTGTCAGTGCTGAAAAAGACCTGGCCAGCATACTTAGCCAGCTGTGTGAATTAAACACATTATGAACTCATCATTAGCTCGTTAGAAGGTGCAAATGGCTTTTCTGTGGTGCACCTGCGACTGTCTAACCCACAATTCTGCATTTTGACCTTCACTAAGCCAAGCGTGATAAGACCATATTTAGCTCAGTAGCTAACACAATTCAAACAACTTCTACAATTTGTACTTCGTTTTTTTGTTAAACTGGAAAGCTTGTCAACGACTCTTTATGTCTTTCACGTAGGATCCCCGAAGACAACACCTAGAAGAGGTCTTACTAGTGCACAATGCTCTAGATACTACTACAGGATAGCTAGCAGAAAAGGCTAAACTGCAGCCGGGACCAAGTGAATCACAACAGATCTAGAGAATAGCAGCACAAACACAGATTATTTCACTACATACCAAGTGTTCTCCATCAGAAGACAAAACAACCGACAGTCATAGCTTAATCTAGCAGCTTGTTACTGTCTGTAGGCACATTTTTCATTGTTTGTACCAGTTCTGATGAAGTTGATGTGAAATCCACTGAGTGGAGGGGGCGTGCACCCTGTGCGGCCTGTTTTTGCGACGTCACAGTTGCGTTACGAGTCACGTGACTGAAGCGCAGCGGACTACTCAGTATATACAATATGGACAAAAGTAATGGGACACAACTGCAGGTTTTTATTCCTGTTCAGCATCGGGAAAGATGTTGAATGAAAAACTATAAATGAAAATATGTCAAACGAATATGTAACAGTGGAAATAATATATAACAGTGCATGTCTTATTCACTGGTTGTGTGGTTATGTAAAGTTAATTTCTAGACTGCCCATTAACTTTAAATGCACTAGTTAACCGTTTCATCCCATTGGTTGTCACTTAATCGTTTGTTAAATTTTTTATAGGGCAGTAGTGATGACTAAGATATGTAACATTTTCTGGCTTATAAAGGTACTCAAAGTTGAAAGTTTTTTAAACAAAGAATACAACAGTAAAAAAGTAGTCAGGATTTTTTCAGTACAACTCTCCAGTTAAGCATTCCTTAAGGAAAATGTACTTTTTTCAGTTACATTTTTCATCCACTAAGCAGCAGGACCTCTATATGGCTTGTGTTTTCTCCCTAAACCTGAAAAACACAATGTAGTGCATTTACAATATACTATAACTTTCTTCCAGGTAAAGAAAAATTATGTAAATTATTAAAATACCATTATTTTCAAATTTGTTGAGAACAAAAATATGACATCTTTTAAACCATTTGCGGACTTGTTACGAGTATATTAAAAAATATTGCAATAAATGTTGAGCAGTAACTTTATCATTTTACAGGTAACAAGAAAGGCAAGTAATTTGAACAAAACGTCAGTAGGGATAACAGACCAGACATATGAAGTCCCATTGTGTGCCCATTGTTTTTATAGAGCATTTATGAGGTCAGGCACTGATGTTGGACAAGAAGGCCTGGCTCACAATCTCTGTTCCAGTTTATCCCAAAGGTGTTGGATGGGATTGAGGTCAGGGCTCTGTCCAGCCTATGCAAGTTCTTCCACACTGAACTCATCCAACCATGTCTTAACGGACCTCGCTTTGTTCACTGGGACACAGTCATGCTGGAATAGAAAAGGTTCTTCCCCAAACTGTGTCCACAAAATTGGAAGCATGGCGTTGGCCAGAATGTCTTGATATCCTGAAGCGTTAGTATTACACTTCACTGGAAGAAAGAGACCTTGCCCAAACCCAGAAAAATAGCTGTTCCAATACTAAAGTGTATGAATCTGTCTTCGCGTTAGCTCCCCCTACCGGTGGAGTCAGCGGCCGGTCTGTTGCCTAGAAACAGCCAGTAAAGAGAAACACTGACACTTCAATGCGAAGGACTTTATCGGGGTAAGGAAACTAGGCAGATAAGACAGATAAAAATAACGTATGCAGTAAAATTACAACTTGTTTTCTAAAAAATAAACGGCTGAATTGAGAGTCAAATGCAGAAACTCATTCAATTAATGATTCGTCAGTCTACTGAACCAAGTTTCATACTTGGACCTGGCCCCTCTAGACCAGGCTCACACTAATCTGTAACTTCAGTTCTCTTATGTAGATGACAACAGTATCTAGCACAAAATTTAGTAACAAGTTCGTATGTGTTAATTTAATTTTAACATTAACAGTCTGTATGTAACCTATAAAGATGACTTTATAAGACATAGTCTATTGCTCTAGTTCAAACAAAGTGTGTCCTAATTATGCCCTTTTCAGCAGTTTTACAATGGTGTACAGCACTGCAAAAATGTTAGGCATCTGTGCAAGTTGTTTAAAGCCATTTTTCTCGGTGTGTGATTGTGTGTCTTTCTGTTAGCAAATGTAACATTAGAATAAATACAAACAAATATCAAGATTTGTTTAGTTTAAAAAAAGCAGTTGATATTTTGTGAACTGGTAAGGAGAACACAGGCTCGGTTTCAGATTTCACCTCGATACCTCCAGCCATTGCTTGGATTTCTGAAATTCCATCACCAGCTCCTGATATAATTCAATAAGGAATGAGTCAATATTAATGTGAAAAATTAATCCAATCCAATCTGGGTTTAAATATTGTTTGCGCAGTTTCTTAAGCCTTTTGCACAATACTGTACATCGAGCTTAATATCCACAAAGTGTGAAGTGCAGTGGACAGCAGTTGGTAACCTGTACCCATTTAAACAGGTAAAGACCGTTTACTGGTGCAATGGATGATTCTGTGATGCAGCAACACCTGGTTCACTACAAACAGGCCACTGAAACTGCACGGGAGGAGCTGGCAGCCGTCCAGATCAAATGTCAAAGCCTCCAATCACAGGTTATCATCCCATTTCATTATTCTCTTTATAATCAAGAGGGGTGCATCTTTAAGTGGTTCTTCAGACATTATTTTTGTCTCATTTTAACAGCTGCTGGACACTCGGTCAAAGATTTCTTCACAGGAGGCTTTGGTGCAGGACCTGAGAGAGGTGATTGACAAGCACAAAGAGACAGAGGCCAGACAGGCATCTCTCATCACTTCACTCAGAGAGCGTATCCACAACACTGAACAAGAAATGGGCTCCATCACTTCCTCCAAAAGAATCATGGATATGAAATTACAGGCCCTTACTAAAGAGAATGAAGAGATGAAAGAAAAAACATTACAAATGGAAATCAAGTCAAAGTAAGCATTGTTTTTTCACCTTTTTAAAAAATCATACCATAGGAAATGCAGTAAATCCTAAGAAAAAATGTGAATAAGAGAAATGCTTAATGTTATTTTTCTAGAGAGTATTATAGTAAATGGAATCAGGCAAAGCAAGAGGCAGATGATTTGCAGAAGAAGTATGAGGAGTTTGTGTCTAGACTGGCCAGCAAACTCTCCAGTGACTTAGCTGGGAATGATAAACCCATGGAGACAATCATCTCTCTGGTGAGTGCATGAGCTACACTTTCAATATGAACATTTAATATTTTCCCTGTTGCTAAACACACTGTATTACAGGTGGATCTGTGCTGCAAGGAGAGGGATAGACAGAAGACTCAGATAAGTGCCTTAGAGGAGAGTGTGAAATCTCATGAAGTGGAGTGTAAGGCCAGCAGGGAGACAGTGAGAAGACTGGTGGCTGATGTGGACCATGAACAGAAGCTCTCAGCCGCCCGTGCCAGTGACCTGACCTCAGTCAGACAGGTACTGTATAAAACTCACCATCTCCTGATGCTGGGATGAAAACTTGAATGTTGTGCCACTATGGTTACAGAGATTTCTGAAGTTCCAGAGATTTCTGTGTCCATTTGTGTTTACTCACAAATTTATATTCAAACTGATACATAATCATGAATCTATGCATTTATACTCTACTGCAAGCAACTGAATGCTTATTTTCCCTTCTGTTGTCTTCCTGTTTTGCATGTCAGGAACTTGAATGTGTGCTCCTGAAGAAGCAGAATTTGGAAAGAGAGAATCAGAGCCTGAAGAGCAGACTGCAGGAGAGTGAGCTGGCTCTTGTTTCTGCTAAAAAAGACTCTGACAGCTCTAAGAAGTGTTCTGAGGATTTGGAGCACAGGCTGCTCAGGAGCCAAAATGAAGCTTGTACATCACACAGTCGCATGGACGCCTTTATGAAGGAAGTGGAAGTTCTGCTTGAGGATCATCCTGCAACTGTCCTGCCTAAAGAGGAGCACATTCTGGAGAAACTCAGAGAAGTCTGCAGAAGAGAAAAGAGCAGCAGTGTGGTACTGTTAACACCTCCACTTTTATTATTTCCTGTGGTTTAGGCTGTCTGCTGTTGGTACACCAACACCTCTGCATTAACAGTATTCATAATTCTTCATTAAAGTCTAGTAAACCATGGTATTAGACTTTCAGGTGAGGATTATAAAGGACTGAACACCCATGAAGGCCAATTTAAATGATAATCTTATATATACTGTTCTCATATACAGTTCGTGGCTGAACTGGAGGCCAGGCTGGCGGCGGCTTTGAAGGAGCTCACCAGACAGACAGATCTGCAGAGAGCAGCAGAGCAGAGGGAACGACAGATACAGGACAGAAATGATGAACTGGAGTCTGAACTCCTTACTGCAGGCGTCAGTAAAGATGGGTTGAGCCATGAAAAACAACAAGTGAGCTGGCATACATGGTTCATTCTGTCAGTCTCTTTCTTGATACTTCAGAAGTGGTTCCTTTCTTATTATTTCAACCATGTTTTCAACATATCTGCATAATTCACTGGTAAAATACTCCATTCTAGAGAAATGTACTCCAGTTGTTTAATGTGGTTTTGATCGGAACCAGACGTCCAAAAGTTTAATGCCTCTAAAACCTGCCTCACAGAACGTTATTACATGAAATTTCTACTAATACACTACCTGATGCTTTGATACACTCTTGTTTTGATAGCACAGTGTATTCATGGCACAGTGGTACATACAGAGGCAAAGCAGTGCTCAAAGAAAACAATATTTTTCCGATTTGCTACTGTTTTACCATTATTGAGATGGTTCATTGGTCATTATGGATAGTAAATGAAATGGCTGTTTTCATTGCAGATATTGCCACCTCTAGTTCCTACCACCATCACGAAGACATTTAAATGAATTATGTAGAACTGTGTAAAGGGGAATTTCTCTTTAAAATATTTAGTTTTCTCAGAACTAGATTAGCCTAGACCAAAACGAATTATCGACTGACTCTGAATTTTCGGGAAACTTAAAAAAATAATACTAAAGTGGAATGTAGTAGCTCATCATAGCCTTTGATTTTCTATTTTGTCTTTTCTCATGTAGTACTTGAAGTTTTTGGAGCAGCTCTCTGAGAAAATGAGGATTGAGCACATAGCCACTGACCTGGGCTTTGACATGAGATTTGAGGCCATGCTGACACGTGCAGAGCAACTGACAAGACAAGAAGGCACTGCTTTACTGGAAGCTAAAACTCTGGTTTACAGCCTTCAGAAAAAGGTTTAAAGTGTTGCTTTTTCACTAAAAGAATGTGTTTAATATATTAAACCAGGTGTTGGCTAGGATAAAATGACAGAGACTTTATATAACATGGGTCATGATAATATTTGTGGCTTAATATAAGCTAATTTTATATACTATATCATCATAATTACTTAGGCATGAATCAGCATACATGTATGTTCTTAGTGTTGCTTGACATAGTATCTGTCGTTCTGGGGTGCAGGTGAAGGAGCAGAAGGAGAGACTGGAGAGTAAAGAGCTGCACATGGAGCTACTGAGGAAGAAGATCGCACAGCTGGATGAGGAGAAGAGGGTTCGCTCGGCTTTATCTGTGGAGCGGGACGATGCTACACTGGCACACAGGAAACTTCAAAAGAAAGTGAATCGTCTTCAGGCTGAGCTTAGTGTCATGCGTTTCTCCAAGACTGAGCTGAAGGCCCAGCTTGCTGACACCAATGAGCTCAAGGTAGAGGGAAGAACAGCGCTGGCACACAGACCAACAAGGGGCAGAGTGATTTAACCACAAATAAATGGAGATTAAATAATGTGGATGAAAAAGTGTGATACTATTTAGTCTGCACTAAAATAATTTCCACATGAATTAAATATTTTACATCAACACAAATACATTTAATGGATTATTGTTTCAGTGTATGGAGAATTAGGTTCCTCTGAGTAAATGTATATACTACAATGTTGTCTAAAATAATGTGGAATGTAATAAGGTTTGTGCCACATTTGTGCAATTTCAAACCATACTGTGCCACATTTTTTTGTAAACATGTAAACCTTACAACAGCTGAGGTTTTGCTGTGTTTGGTGCAATAAGATCCGAGTGATGGAACAGAAGCAAGCCATTGAAGAGCAGAGTAAGAGTCTGGGCAAACTTGAGAAGAACAAGACCAAAGTGGAAAAAAGACTCACCACAGTGAAAACCGAGCTACGGAACCAGGAGTACAGAGCCAGAGATGAGCTCCAGCAAGCACATAGGCTGCTTCACAGCCAGGCTAGTGCCATGGCAGAGCTCACTCACAGGGAGAAAAAGGTATGGTGAGAGGTGTTTATGAATAACAAGCACGGTGAGCATTCGGCTCGATCTCATCATGCGGTTCAATCCTTCTAAACATTTTACATCTCACATTTATTTTTTCCCACAGCTGTTGGACTTCTGTCTTGTGGTGTCTAAGATGTTGGGTTTTGACATGCCAGCCTCTCTCCCCAACAGAGAGATAATCAAAAGGCTGGAGGTTCTGATTAACTCATGTCACCATCACATCCCTCTGACCTGCCACTGTGCAGCACCACATCATCAGCACCTCATGACTCCTGCCTGCCCGAGCCTTCCTGTGCCACTGCCTCCTATTACAGATACACCCTGAGGAGTATTTGACCCTCAGTGTCAAAGTGTGCCTAATAGTTAACCAGCAGCACTATACTGTGCAGTGGAACATGCAATTTAGTACATATAATAGTGGTTTATTGAGAACTCTTATTAGCCAATCATGTTAAATCAAGTATAGTGTGGTTTACTTTATGCATTAGGAATTCAGGTCAAATTTGTCTTCGGACTGTTTAAGTAAAACCCTTTCCACATTTAAAAACATTTCTGGATTTAAAATCCATGGTATTAGTATTAAATGACTGGAAACAGGATTTTATGGTTAGAGATAAACAGTTGTCCACACTAAATGAGGAAACCTGGAATATCAATGCCATTTAATTTCATTATTATTTGTATAATGTTTGATTATTACAAAAAATACCACTAAGCACATTATTTGTATACTGTCTGTTTTCGCTGCAAAGGTTTCTTAGGCCTTAGCAAACTGTACATGGATAAATATCATTATCAGTGCTTTTTCATACATAACTGTATATTCATAACATGTAAGTTGATAACAGTAAGTTAGTTAAAATTAACATCCGTGTTCAACAATGACAAATCCCAAAACTTATAACTTTGAAAGCAAAAGGTTACCACATGCCAAAAATACATATAAAAAATAGTTGCAATATATAGTTCTTAAAATGTTATTTTACAAGTTTTTCATTTGTTATAAGCAATTTCACACTTTACTCTTTGCATTAAATCAAACAATTATTTTTCATGAAAAAACAAAAAACAAACTGAAAATAAAATTTAGGCCTGGTGACATGAATGACAACAGATAAGTACCAATCTCCAGTGAATATCCAGTGTTAACCAGTAAAAATCTAGTTTGATGTCTTTTTCTTTTTTAAAATTGGAAGAACTTTATTAGTACCATAAACAGCCGACCTTGTCTAACTAAGTATAACTAACAACCACCGTTATTACAGTGTGTTAGGTTTCAGTGCAATGAGCTTCTTTGTAACATCTACAAGAGACGTGGGCACACTTAGCAGCAAGCCATACAAGGACACAATAATGATTAGCTTTGACTGCTAATGTAGTGGTGCAAGTTAATTGTCCAGAACCCATCGCTAAGGAATGTGTAATACAAACCCAGGCTCATATAGGTGGAGGCCCATTGGTGTAGCTGAGCATAGGGTGGAATGAACGGGCAAAGTTGTTGGACTGGGCGCATTTGTAGTCTTCCTCAGACGTAGGCACCAGGCAGGCCAAGGCCACCAGCAGCAGCAGCAGCAGGAGCTGCACAGGCAGTGAGGCCCAAAGGACTCGTTGAAGGAAGGTTCTGCACCAGGAGCGTGACTCTTTCTCCTCAGAATGGGAGGAAACGGATCCAGCGGCGCTGGGAGACCTGCTCACACAAGGGACATAACAGATCAGACAGGACATTCAAATCCTATTTTTATTTTTATTTTTATATCCAACTTTTATATTAAGTTGCGCTGAAAAAAGGAATGCGATGAATGTACTTGATCCAAATATTTACATCATTTCCACACAAGTAAAATGTTTCATGAACACAGTTGTTTTCTTGTACTTTTGGCATTAACTGTGTTGATGTAATGTTTAATTCATTAAGAAATAGTGTGTGCTTTTGAATCAAGCAAATTTAATGCCTTCATTTTTTAGAGTGGGTAGAGCTTTACCTCATAGGATCATTATTTCCAATGTGTCAATGTCTTGGAGATTTTAGAATTTACTTACTTGATCATTTTTGTATATGTGGAGGATTTACTCATACTTGCCTGATTAAAAATTAAGTCCATGCACCTTCCGGTAGTCTTCATTACTACCTTTTTCTCTGACTCAAAACACTTTTGTTACTTTTCACCAGTGGAAACTTTAGCTGGTTAGGTCTAACAGAGTTAGCTAGAAGGGAAAGCAAGCCTTTGCTGGTATAAGAAGGTGAGAGGACCACCTTAAAAAGCGCTCCACTTTCACACTGTGCTGTACTGTTATAGAGCTTTTACAAGGAAAGCCAAGAGAAGAGTGCACTGCCCAGCAGTGGTTCCACTGGGAAAGCAGTTAAACTGCCATCATGTTGTCACTGCAATTTCACTGAATTTGATCCATTCGTATAAATAATAAAGAACCGATGCTTATTATCTATACCACATGGTATCTACCACATTACAGCATTTTGCAGAAAATCTAAACGGATTGTTGTTCAAAATCATATTCTTGCTAATGAAGAACGAGTGCATTGCAAGACTAAGATGTTGAACACTGTGTTTAAAAGGATATTTTAATGTTGTGCAGTTTAAACTATCATACTGATGTACATGACACGTAGACAAAGAAGTGCCTGCATTTTGAGACTTGACTTAATATGGCTGCAAAGCAGCATTTGAAGACAACCCTCCTCACATGCCCCAGTCACTAGGCCTTTTGACTGAAGTGTGATGACTGTTCACCACTCAGCTATGATTAGACTGAACTAAAAGTGCCCTCCTACCCTCCACAAATGGAGACTTGAGAGGAGCAAACCACAGATGGCAGATTGGAGGGGGAAGAAGATGGTGGATTAGTTATTGAGAAGATGTGACACACAAGAAAAAGAGGAAGAGAGCAAGATAGATTGCGGCCAAGACTTTGTTCATTGCAGACACTTGCTGGTTACGCAGATGGTTACGCAGATGATGAAAGAGTTGCTCAGCAGCAAGTAGCCAATTTCGCTCTTCAGCCACAAAGTATATGCAGAAAAATGGAAAGGTAACTGAAATAAGCTCATTGAGCAGTATAAACCTCTCCTCTGGTGCATGGTCTCCCATTCATTAATATCTGACTAAAACCCCTACCCTAAGCGTCTAGAATCACAGAAGATGATGGAATTCATTGACATGAGCCTTCGTTGATGTTCTGTCACTGGCTTTTTAGTTCATAGAGGTGATCTGACCTGGCTGTGGGGCTTCAGTCAATGGCACTGTGTTTAACAAAACCTTAGATCAACCCAGACTCCGTCATGACAGTGTTTACAGTTAGATCATGGGTTGAGTTCCATTATCTTCCAAGTGTTCTAGAAACCAGTAGACAGGTACCTGCGGTGTGGACTGCTCACAGAGGGTCCAGGCTGTGACAGACTACTTTTGCCCCGTGGCTGTTTGCAATGAACAGGGGGGTAAAAGAAAGAAAGAATGTTTCAGTCCAGGCAAATAAAGACCAAGCTACCGATGAAAGAAACCCAAACAGAAGACCAGCAACAAAATCAAATGACAGGGGTGACAGGAATTCTGTGGCAATAAAGAAACTGGTTCTTAAAAGCATTCTGTTGCAGAAAATCTGCATGCATTTATGAGAGGGATATATTAAATAAATCTGTTAGCAACTCAGTTAAAAGGTTTCATACATTTCATAGCTCATCAGACTTTTATGGAGCTCTTACACGATCAGATTTAATAAGGTTTCATTTGAAAAAACAAAGAACCAGTATTCTTTAGATGTTACAAGTGTGGGATTCTAGAGGGACCATGAATAAAGGGAAAATGTGCTGGAGAACTAAACAGTGCAGAACATGGTGGTGTGGTTCACATCAAGTGGGAAATGCATTTGGGGAGAGGTGTAAAATGGGATTGAATCAATCAAAGGTAGTTGAACACATAAAGAAGAATCAAATAACGTATGCTGACGTATTGATTTTAGCTCAGAACGAGGAGGGCATGCAGGATGGACACGTAAACTGTTTTGAATCTGGAGGGGCACAGAATACATATACTGAGGTGTTAATCGTGCCTGTAGGCCAGGTTCCAGGGACATCAGGGGCAAAAGTGACAACCTATTGCCTTAACGTGACACAACACTTCCATTCTTGCAGAGCCCCACAGAACATCAGGGTGATATGTTACCGATCTCTGGCGACTCGGAGTGCTTCGTCCAGACACGGGACTCAAGGAACCAGATGTGTCCAGTTCATCGGCAGATGACCAAGATGACAAATCCTGAAAGAAGAGAAATAATAAAGAGGTAGGAATGAGTACATTTTAAATTACATAGCCCTAACCTAACCACTCATTAAGTGAGCAAGCAATGGTAGATTTAATAGACAGCTAAAACATGATCCCTCACAGAAGGGAAGCAAATGATGTTCATTATTTTGGTGCACACCAAGGTCTGGGGTAGACTATATGGCCTATCAGCATACCCATGCTAACCCATGTCTGCTGTCAAAAGCACCTACAACGCCCATGCAAGTGTCGTAACTGGTCCCTGCTTCACGTGGACAGGTACATGTTCACATTTATCATAGGAAGTGATGATACCAAAGTGCCCTGGGGGGAATGGCAGCCTGGTGAAGGGTGCATGATGCTCTGAGCCATGTTCTGCTGGGAAACCCAGGGTCCATGCATTCATGTGGACATCAGTTTGACGTACCACTTAATACCCAAGATTAAGAAAAATACCCCTTGCCACACTACACACACTGAGAACGGTTTGTAGAACATGGCAAAGAATTCTGAGTATTGTCCTGGCTTTCTGATTTTGCAGGTCTCAAGACGACTGAGCACTGGTGGGGTGTGCTGGAACTATGTGCAACAGGTCCATCTCACAACTTAGGACCTAAGTCATCTGTTGCTAACTTCTTGGTGCTAGATATCACAGAAAACCAGAGATCTTGCAGAGCTCATACACTGACAGATCAGAGCTGTTTTGGCAGCATGCCACAAAGAGTATATTAAGCAAATGATCTTAATGTTTTGCGTCATTAGTATATGATTCCACCTGGAGAATTGCACTTTAGATTTTAGTGTGTTAAAAGCGACAAAATATCCAATTTTACCTCGAAAACAATTTATATTTGCCTAGCTTATGCACTGACCTGCTGACTGCTTGTGATGTCCAGGGTCTTCTCCAGTTCCCTGATGTCTCGTGTCACCTCTTTCAGCAGCAGCTTAAGGCGGTTCCCAATGACATGTACCTTTTCTTTAGCCTCCAAGCAGTCACTGCCCTCTGAGTGGACCAGCAGCTGCAAGGACATGTCTTGCAAAGAGGCCACCTTTAGCTGGGAGTCAAGCAGCTCCCGACGAATTTGCTGGAAAGACAAATCAAAAACAAATAACCTAGTGTAAGAGCTTTGTTTTGTCCTGAAATGGATTTACAAAAATGACAACGGGCACTCAAAAACTGATGAACTAACAAGACACGTACTGAAAGTGTTTTGTGATGCTCCTGCAGGGCGTCACTGTCCTGACTGTGATCGATAGGCACAATCTCATTCCTCCTGCGGTCAATATTCTCCAGCCACAGCAGTAGACCATGACTCATTTCATGGAAGTCCTGAAGGATAAGTGCACAGAGTCTACTGTTAACTTTAAATATAGATAACCTGATAATGTTTCTTATGTGAGTCTGAGTTATCAACAACAAAAGATTAGAATTTTCTATTTATATTTATATAAAAATCACATTAAAAAAACCTAGTAGACATAGGATGTAAATCCAACAAAAATGCAATGCATTACATAACTATACTATATTAACTGTATATTTTCACATTTATTATAAATGTTTCAGGAAAATGACAATAATACTAGACTTCTAAGTGCTAAAGAAATATGAGCTTCGTTTGAGAGCCCTTCAGAAAACAACTCTTCTTCATCTACTTAAAGAGAGCAGCTAAATGTAGAAATATTCTGTCTGCAACAGTAGCTGACACACGTGCCTGGCACTGCATTAATGCTTCTTGGAGAGAGCTCCTCCATTCATCTAAAGAGCTGGTTAGCCGCTCCCGGCGGTTATTCATCTCCTTCAATCGGCCTTGCAGTTCCCGAGACTCGTCACTGTCTGACTGCAAAAACTCAGCACTGCACAGGTTTATAGACATCACTATGGCCTTCCGCTTATCCATAGCTTTCTGCAGTTCCTGGACAAGATAAAAAACTCAGTCACTCAAAGCACACTGGAATATGTAAACTGATATTTTAGACTCTTTTACTGACCATGCATTGTATCACTGAAAATAAAGAAAATGTAAAGTAAAATGGGCCGCAGTTCTAGTATGGCTGAACTGTGTTATTACGTGAGATGAAAGACAATTTCTAGCAGAGCAGTTTAGTGTGGCTAACCTTGAGCTTCTTAATGCGCAGCTCGATGGTCTGGATATCTGTGCTGGCATCCAGTGTTCGCTGTTGCTCCAGCTCCTCCTCAGCCTTAATGAGCCAGGTCCATATGCTGTTTAGGTCTGAGTTAAACTGCTGCCACTGCTGCAAGTTCTGCTTCATGCGCAACTCTTTGCTGAGAGCCTGAGCCTGTAGCACCTCCCAGCGCTCAATCACACCTACAGGGCACGGGTACATAAAAACAGCTTATAGCACAGGCTACTGGAAACAATGGCAGATGAACAGGTTTTGTAGCAGATGTTGACAAACTGCACAATACTACACAATCCAGCAAGCAGTTCAATATTACTGGACATAGACATAATGTTAAATATTGTAAGTTTTCAGATTAAAAAATTTAAGATTTGATATTATTTAGTGATAAAACATATGTTCTTGTTCTATTAGTACCTGAAGTCTGTGATTCTGAGTTGGGGTTCACAAAGCCTGCCAGCTTGTCCTCTACTTCCTTTAACTCAAAGCCGACCCTTTTCACTGTGTCAATACTGCCACGACACTCGCCAAGCAACCGCATCTACACAGGTCAAAAAGAAAACTCATCCATTTGGCTCAGATAATACAAAGCAAAGTTTAGGTATACTGTTGCCTGACATACCCCCAGTCATCTACATACTCAGTTTTGTCGTTTATTATTTGAATGAACCCATTTCTTAGACTCTGCACTCTACTCTAGAGACCCTATGTCTCTCTCAAGTCTCTGAGGACTCACATAGCCCATGTAGGAGGCATCCAACTCAGGCCCAGTGGGCGTGCGGCTGCGGATGATGTTCTCAGTCTGCTGCAGGTGGAAGTGGCTCGTGTCCAGGGCTTTGGCCAACTGCCTGAAGTGAGACTCCAGTGAGGCTCCTTCCCCTGCACAGACACAAAATAGTTACCATCGGGGTCTAAAAGGTATTTGATTTGGTACTGGGTTACAGTTAAAGCACACTGTAGCGCTATTAATCCTTTCAAAATCATTAGGTATTACTTTCATTGCTGCGTATCATGCTTTGTGAGTTACGTGGAGGAGATGCCTAATCTCCAACAGAAGTCACATAAATGTTTATGGGCATTATTCATAACAGTTCACAACAAAAGTAAACCTTTTTTTGGAAAATCTACTCCAATTAACATAAATATTTCTATCTATTGAGCTTGGTCGTCCCATCTGATTTTTCATAAATCTTAAGCTACTTTAGTTGAAAGGCATTGTGAATAATACCCAAGTGCTTAGGAAAAACTGCAATAAAAACACCCTTAGAAAACTGAAGAATTAGCAATAAGCGATGCTAATGCAAAATGTAGTTTACATCAGCCTACTCTAATTACACACTAAGACACTACATGCAGTAGACAGAACTGGGTAAAGCAACCCAGAACAAAAGAAGTAAAGGAGGTTAGAAACTGCTGCCGCTAACTTTAGTAACTTGATTCTGTACTGTGATCTGATTAGTGAGTAGAAACTTAAAAGAATCAAATTCCCAAACAGCAGGCGGTGAGTGAATCTCTCAGTTGGTGAGGGTTATGTGCCTCAGCACTACAACATGCTGTGGCTACTAGTGCCTACCAGATGTGGACCTCAGTGTTTGCTCTGTTAGTTTTACATATGCCTCAGGGCTCTCTGGAATCTCTACATCTGTAAAGAGACATACAACGCAATGCATATAGTACAGTCTTGGCCCAGTAGGAATTGTTTGTTGTTCTCATGAACGCAAAAACAAAAACAATTTTGGATCAACAAGATTTACACTCTTTGATTGGGGCTGGGGTCAGCATCGGCTTTAACGCCACCTGGCAGCCCCAGGCATGAATCAACAATTTCTTGTACTTACAAATTTCCCTTTACCTGTAATGTAGTCAATCAGTCAAAACATGTTATAACCACACACAAGTCTTTCAGTCTTTAGATTACTTAACAACTCAGCTACTAAACTACATTAGCTTTGTAGCTCTGGTGCAAAACTAAAGCAGCAAACATTTTAGATGAAGGATTCTGTAGTTGGTCTACTGTAATTGAGGTAAAGGAAGAAAGTTTAATTTTTTTACAAGACAAACACCTTATGTATAGCACTAAGCTAACTTAACTACACCTAAACCTCAAAGGCTAGTTTACACAACTTCATTATAGGCATTTATAACAATCAATGCAGACTGAGGCAAAAGTACCAACCTGCGAGTGCAGAGGCTGATCCCTGGAGGTAAGCTCCATCCTCCTCCTCTTCTCCCTGTTCTGAAGCCAGAGCCCTGCTTGCACTCTCCAGGCCACGACTCAGGTCGTAATCATGGTCCCACTCCAGGGGGATAGAGTCCACGCTGGCTGGGGTGTCCCGACCCGAGCGTTCTGTCCGTAGAGGGGGAGCCAGGGAGGCAGAGCGGCTGGAGGAGGGCAGTGGAGAGAGCAGACCGTCGCCCAGACGCTCACTCCATGGGAGGCTGAACATATCACCAGGCTCGTCTAAATCAAACTCCCGATCAGAGTAGGAAACATCATGCTCATCATCCGCGAGCTGAACATATAAAAAAGGAATCAATGTCATTCCGGAAAAAACAACATTACATGTAGAATGAAAACTAGGGATAATTTTGAAAATTGTATTTTCATTAAATAATTTCTAATGACTACAATTGACGGTAAGTTAACATATATTACAGTCAGTTTTGAATGGTCAAAGTTGATAAATTCGCACAACAGAAACTCGAAAACAAAGACATTATGCCAGCCACATACGTACAAATAGCAAAAATACAACGGGTTCTGAATTACATATGGTTCCCTGGGTTATGAAACCTAGATAAAGTGGTGTGAAAATGCCTAGAATGTGTCCATTTAAATATCCTTTGTTATTTATTGAGTTCATGAGTACTTTATGTACGTGGTCACTTCAACGTAACTCGAGAATGCTACTTCCTGGTCAAGAATCTATTGCTTAGGCAGTAGTAAAAGACTAAACAATCTGAAACAAAACTCTTTACTTCTTACATCTACACAAAATAATTGATCTTGGTTTATTTGTACCGGTAGGCGAGTGAGTTTCTTGTAGTAGCGTTCTACTCGTCCAAACACCTCCTGGCAGTAGCGCTGCAGCTCCTCTAACTCCTCTTCAATTACAGTAGCATCCAAAGGTTCACTCTTTTCTATTAGGGCCTCCCCCTGGTGGAAGATGTGCTCAATCTTGGCTGTGTTTAAAGAGATCTCTTGTTGAAATGCCTGCACAGGTAAAACAAACACAGACAAACCCAATGAGGACAACACATGAAAAAAGCTCAGCTGGCACTTGTCATATTTCCATACTTGCACATTTCCAAGTATTTGATAGTGGATGGAGGCTCACCCTAAGTTGTTTGATTTTGGCTTGGACATCACACTCAGAGAAATGCTCAATATTAGTCAGTTGGAGGTCCATCTCAGTCAACCACACCAGTATGCTGTCTCGAGCTGTCTCAAACTCCTCCCTTTGGCTAATAAAGTGCTGCAGAGTAAACAGGAAAGAAAGAATTTAATAAACAACACACAAGCAACAAACTCAAATTCTATTTAATTCTATAATATTGTCTGGAAATCAAGACTCTGTGGAGAGGTTGAGAACTGAATCCAGAAAAAAATGAAATACAGATCTTTGATACTAATATAGAGAATTCTGCATTGTGAAAAAATAAGGCCCTCTGCTTCGTCAAACCAAATCTTAAACCAAAGTTTGAAACAAACCTGGGTGTAATTTTAGAAAGTGAGCTGTTCTATTCCACTTGCAACTAAAGTTACTTATAACTAAATCACTAAAGTAGTTTTTTTTCATTATTTAAAAAATATGTCAGAGCAATTCAGAGAAACTTGTACATTTGTTACAAGCAGATTTGATTATCATAAAGGTCTCTTTTATGGGCTGCACAGATCCTAACAAAAACATAATAGAGAGCTCATATCACCCGTTATGAAAAAAAAAAAAAGCACTGGTCACATGTATCTTCGAGGACAGAAGTTCTTGTTTTTAAAGTTCTAACTGGCTGAGCATCTCCATACCTCAGTAAATGTGTGTCTGTGTATGCTCCAACATGTGATCTTTTGCAAATACGTTGCACAAATTACAGAAAAAGTGAAAAGGCCCCTTTCTGTTATTATGCTTCCAAACTGTAGAACTACTCCAACATTTATTGGAGTTAAGACCAGTACGTTTCTGTTTATCATTTTAATTTGCTGCAAATTATTTTAAGTTTTATTAAATTTAATAGAATTTAAATGTAAGTTTTATATTTGAGTTTGTTTAAGATAAGAAGACATGATAAGAATGAACTTTATTTATCAAGAGGGAACTTCTTTTGTCATGAGAATGCTCAGTGCAACAAGAAGAATAAAGACAATAGATAATATACATATACATATAATTATGTATGTGTCAGGATATTCTTTTTGCAAAATGCTAAGCAAAATCATATGCAAAATGATTTTTTAATTATGTATAATTAAAACCTAAACCTCAGTACTGACATATGGATTTCTATCTAAAAAGATCCAGTACTGATGCTTACCTTGAGGCGGCGGAGGATAGAGGAAACTCGTCTCTGCAGGTTATCCCAGCGCTGGTTACCGTCGTGGGCCATCTCCCGCAGTCGACAGGCTGCATCAGTGCGGTTTTCACGCGCCAGTCGTCTGTACTGCTTATTGATCAGCTCCAGCTGGGTCAGGCTCTCATGCACCTGCCTCTGGAAAGCCTGTTAAAGAAGTGGTGTTATTGTTAAACCCATAGTTCACACGTGTTTGAATGCTCTCCGTTAAAGAGGACCACTGAAGAAAAACATGATGACAAACAAAAGTCCCTGGTCAGACTCACACCTCAAACTTTTTCAGCTCTTCCTTAGCCACCGTGTACAGCACACCGGAAGAATTTGGCAAGGCAGCTGTCCTCTCGGACATTGTCAGCCACTCCTCAAAGCGAGAAAAGTCATCCAGAAACTTTTGCCAGAGCCGCCATGTTTCTTCAATCCTATGAGGTCAAATTATATAAAGAGAAAATGTATCAACTTCTGACCTGTTTTGTATGTCCTATAGTATTCAGTTACGACAGGTAAAACACAAAATAAATAAATAAATAAACTTTAAAAAAAAAAAAAAACTGAACATGTTGTACATGCTAATCTGTGGCTGCTAATGATGTAATTAACTTAACAAGATGTTACACTATAAATAATTAGGCTTGAAAGCTCAACCTAACAGTACATTCAAAATTATGAGTTCTGAGACCCAGCGGTCATACTTGAGCCTTCTCTCCATGGACATGGCGCAGATGCTCCTCCAGCGGCGGTCAAGGGTGCGTGTGGCCTGCTGAATGGAGTCACACTCTGCATCTGTGGCGCAGGCATCACAGTCATGCAAAAGTACCTCACACAGGTTCAGCACAGAGGCCACACCTGTGCTGTGCTTCTCTATGTCCCTCTGCAGCTCCTAAACACACAACACATAGAATATGACATGTGATACAAGGTTCACCCATAGCACTGAAACAAAATATTGTGTATGCCTCAAAAACAGCTGTGACCCGTCAGGGGGCGGACTCCCCAAGACCCCTAAAGGTGTGCTGTAGTTTCTGGAATTCTGGGGAATTTGAAAGCCAGTTTAACACCTTTTTTGTGTTCCTCAAACTATTCCTGTAGAATTTTGGCAGTGTAGCAGGGTGTATTATCCTACTGAAAGGACCATTACTGTTGTAACGAAGGGGTGTACAATGCAACAATGTGTCAAAGCAACATCCACATGAATGCTAGGACCCAGCAGAACATTGCTCAGTGTATCACACTGCACTGGCACGCCTTCTTCCCTTAGTTTTTCTCTTCCCCAGTTAAGCAATGCACATACACCCTGCCGTCCACATGATGTAAACAAAAACATGATTCATCGGATCAAGTCCCCTTCCTCCATTGGTCCATGGGCCAGTTCTGATGCTCATGTGCCCAATATAGGTGTTTTTTGCTCAGATCTCTACACATTTGAAAGTAGCTCAGATCCTTATGCTTGCTCATTTTTCCTTCTTTCAACGCATCAGCTTCAAGAGCTGACTTTATTGCTGCCTTGCAGCAACAAGGCAGCAATAAAGTCCTGCTGCCTAATACATCCCACATCTTGACAGGAGCCGCTGTAATGAGCTAATCAGTGTTATCTACACTTCCTGTCAGTGGTTTTAATGTTGTGGCTGATTGTGTAATCAAGGTCTACTCAGTAGTGTGGTATGAGCAAGAGATGAATCCTTAATTCAAAAGTGTGAGTGTCTGTGACTGTACCTGCTGCAGGTCCAGTTTTCGCTGGATCTCCTGAAAGTCACAGGTGTCATAGACAATAGGGCGGGACAGTTCAGTCTCGATATGAGCTAGCCAGGACCGCAAACTGCTCATGTTTTTATCCAGCTGCTGCACAGCCACCAGAGTCTCCCTCAGCTTCTTGGCTCTGTTTATGTACAAAAGTATTAATACTTGAGCCAGACACAGCTCAAGCTCAATAGAAAACAAAAGACTCATTGCAGCTCTCTAAAGGTGTTATAGCAGAAGTTTTGATGAATTTTCATAAGACCCATAACAGGTCTTAATGAATGCAGTTTCTGGTCACTTCTATTTATATGTAACTGCCTCAAAACATGAAAAAATACTCAATTCACATTCCATTTGTTGCTGATGTAAACATAGAACTGTGAAAACATAGAATTGTGAAAAATAACTATTATTAGCTCAAATAATTACAAATCAGGCAATTACATAATATTGTGGCATACCTATCAGTATAAAAAAGTAGAGAAAATGTCAACAGTGCTTTTTTTGACATCAAGACAAATGTTAAAACAGTCTAATGTGCATATTAGAACCTGTTTATGCAAACTATAAATGTTTATGCAAACTACAAATATCATTGACTTTAAAATTATTAACATAATGCAATGTAAATCTGAGGCGCAGCAATAAAAAAACTAGACAAATAATGTTAACTGCCCTTCTACACACATTTTCTGTATGTGCTAATTTACATATGACTATTCTGAAAAGCATGAAGAATACAGATGAGTGTCAAGTGCATGCACACCCACATACTGAAGGCTAAGAGAAAGAGAATTTTTTCTGAGAGGCTTGTGTTGTTACCTCGCACCGATGAGGTCGATGAGGTGCTGCCAGCGCTCGCTGACTTTGCTGAGTTTGTGCTCTATTTCGGAGGCTTTGCTCTCATGGCTGGCCCTAACCAAACGCTCCCCCATCTGCTGCAGCTGCTGCTTATCTTCTTGTGCCACTGATATCTCCTCCTGATAGTCCTGTGGGGAAAACAAACCAAAACAAAGGGAAACATGATTGTGTTGAGACTGTGCCGAGTCAATAAATATAACTGTGCTCAGTGGAAGATGGTGTTGGTAGATGGTGTTAGACAGTAACAGTAACAGCTTGTATGCAATGTGTGAATTCCATGCTGTATGCTGTCTGTTCTTCTAATTAATAGCATTTTCTATAAATGTCACAAAGATTAATTTAGCCTACCTTTCTGAGTTTCTCAATCATCTCTTCGATGCTGATGTCACCATTCTGGGATACCTTGCTTTCCATCTGTGTGAGCCACTCACATAGCTCTTTGTATTTCTCATTAAAGATGGCCCACTCATTTAGCTTCTCACTCACCTGCTGCCTGCGAAGAGACAACTGAACACGGAGACACAAAAAGAAAGGCATTCTGTTTAAGCTGTACAATCTGTACACAAATAAAATCTATGCAAGTAATGCTAGCATCAGGACTGGCATATTATCTCTGCATTATTATACTACATACAAACCTACACAATCGTTGCAAAGAAATTAGGAAAAGCAGCTACTAAAAGATTTGAGTAGATATGCACTTTAAAGTTGCGTAAGAACAGCAAATGCTGCAGTAAATGCCTACCTGCACTTCAAGTTTTTGCTGTGATATGAAAAGCTTGCATACATCCTGTGGTCTACAGACTCACGCACCGGATGCTACACAAGCAAACTGACAGGAAAGCCTTCTTCGCTTTGTGAGTTTCGGTGTCAGAATTACTTTATTGCTTTACTAATAGCTTCTGGACAACAACTCCTCATTATTTAAGATGACAATCTTAATGGCTGTATTCAGTGTATATATTATGTATCAAATGACAAACTATTACAAAAAAAAAAAAATCAAAGTTTTTGTCAACATTCCGTTTTTTTAGCAACCTAGTGAGGAATATACAGTTTCACTTCTAAACTGATTTCAAATATTGTGCAACAGCACCACCAACTGGTACCAACTGCGATTAAAATGTTCCTCCAACAATGGAAATAAATGTAAACCTTACTATAAATACACATTTATGACTTCTTTCAGCACATTCTACCAGAGTGAAGCATCCTCAGCAATTATAAAAAGCAGCTTAAAAACTAATCTTTACTTTTTTACTTTCATTGTATTTCTTGCATCTTCTTAATGTTTTATCTTTTACTTTATATTTTCTAAATGTTTTGTTGTACTACAACTCCTTGTTTTTCCAATTGTCCTCACTTGATCAACATTACTGATATTTTCTTTTAAGCCTTATTCTTTGCTGCTTGCTTTTTCCCCCTAATTTCTTGTGTTTGGAGTTTAATTTTACTGTGTAAAAGGTGCCATATAAAAAATATTTTTTACTGTTCTCAGTGTACCAGTTGCGTAAGAGAGGTCTGTCTCTGACATACCTGGTGACAGATCTCTTCCCATTGGCGATGTAGCAGTTCAATGCGTTCCTGCAACACACACAGATCCTCAGGGCTAATATAGCTGGAGAGAGACTCTCTCAGTACAGTAAGATGAGCCAAGTCCTCTGTCCAGCCATCAAATGTGCTCTCCAAGTCCTGCATTTAGGCGAACAAAATAAATATTATGAAGTTATCAATATAACCCAAAACATACAGTGCTGTGAAGACGTATTTGCCCCCTTCCTGATTTCTTTTTTTTTTGCCTGTTTGTCATACTTAAATGTTTCAGATTATCAAACAAATTTGAATACTAGACATAGATAACCCAAGTAAACACAAAATGCAGTTTTTAAGTGATGATTTTATTTATTAAGCAAAAAAACTATCCAAACCTACATGGCCCTATGTGAAAAAG
>JBBJLS010000001.1:31787847-31850396 GCA_037577275.1 Bryconaethiops microstoma
CCCAATCAGGCAAAGATCCGAATCACCTGAGTACCAGCACCTAGGGGTATTTATAGGCCCTGTTGACACCAAGCCAGGGCGAAGTATTCTAGCCTCTATCTAGTTACCAAGCATTTCTCTGACTCTCGTTCTTGTTACGACCAGCTTTGCCTAGCCCTTTGATTTTGATTACGGATTCTCGGATTTTGACTTTTTGCTCTGGACTCTGTTTTTTTCCCTTTTTGCCTCACGGACTTATTTCTCTTTACAAAGCTACGCTTTATTCTGCACATGGATCCTTTCCTGTATTCATTACATAAATGATATTAATGAACTTGAAATATTCTTAAGTAACTAAGTAATAGACTAACTAAATAAATTTAAATAGTAATTCCATTTCAAAATTAAACCCAGACCTACAAAATATGCAAATGAAAGGCTTACTCACAAACTAAATAATTACACACATTACTAAGTAATTGAATAGCTCTGAAACAAAGCTAATTAATTAAATAACTAGCTAAATATATTAATAAAATAAAATGAATTTCAATTAAATTGTATTAAATAACTAACTGAACAACTATCAAAGTAACTGTATTCATAAAGTGATATACAAATAAATACATTTAAATAATGTTTAAAAACATAATAAAATAACATTACAGGGGGTCCTCGAGTTGCGACACGGGTCCGTTCCTTCGACAGTGATTATGGTGTTAGTGGAAACACACCCTAGACTGAGTCACTTACCGTTACTGTGTATTCTTCCACCACGCGCAACCAAACCAGTTCACCCACGTAGTCTGTAATTGCGAGGCTAGCAGTGTAAGTCGAGTGGGAGTGGGAGTGAGCGTCGTAAACTCAAAGCGTATGTTGAGACCGTTGTAACTCCAGGACCCCCTGTACTAACCTAACTAAGCAACTCAGTAACTGACTATATTAATGACTTATTATCTAAATAAGTACATTTAGATAATATAAAAACAATAAATATAAAACATTACTAACCCAACTAAGCATCTCAACAACTAAATAACTAGCAAAAATAACTAGCTAGCTAATTAAATTCACTTAAATACTATAAATTCAATTAGGGCCATTTTAAATGAATGTGAACGCATAAAGGGGTTGATTCAGACAATAGTTTCTTGTGTCCCAACCCTATAATTGGGGTCCAAATTTGTTTGGAGCGAGGCTGTTGCCAAGGCTGCATCTGCACATCTGTTAATGAGGGAGACGTGATGAACTGAGCCTGAGCTGCACAATAACACACAGACTGCAGGAGGGGGGGGGAGGCGGTGTTGTGCATGAGGGAAGAATGAACCTGAGGTCAGAGAGGTCACAGGGGACGGAGTCAGCAAACCAAAAAAAGTCCGTCCCACGCAGAGAGACTCCTCCAATTCCTCACTGTGGTCCACTCTGGCTGAACCGGCGTCCCAGTGCAAAGCAGTGCCCTTCATTACAGGCAGACAGAGAGCATCTGTTCCCGTGCATGAAAATCCACCCCTTGCTGACACCATGAAACAGGTGATGTCTCCTCAATGACCGTGCCTGTATGTGTGTGTGTGTGTGTGTGTGTATGTGAGGGGTGCAATATCCGCAGCCTTTTGTTACTCCCACTGGTGGACCTCAATTCTAATCACACGTAACGATAAAAGGCCCCTGAAGTGGACGAAGCTCGCCGTACAGAAATCACCCCAACGAGCCTGTCCCCCTTTCTTCCACGATAAGGCCCTTAGAGAACAAATAGTTCCCCCTCTGGGGAAATAAGGGAAACTTTAACGTGCCGTTTTCATGCTCGATCTGAGGGTCTGAGATGACGCTGAGCAAATAAAGGCCGAGCCCACCGTCAGCATTACTTTACAATCTAGCCTTGTGGTGATAATCTGTTACAGGGCTGTTATAATATAATTATCTCTTATAAGGGCTTATAAGCGAAGCCCACTGTAGGCAGTGCTGATGAGAGCAGAGTGATCTCTTCGTTACACATAATGATATTACTTGTGCTTTGAAGCCCCTGGAAAGTCACTCATATTTACACTCACATCTGTAGGTTTTGGTGCTCCAGTCCAATTCTGTTTCATACGTATCCCCCAGAGCGCACGTTTGCGCATCTCAATGCACAATTACAGTTCCTTTTCCGTGGTTATTCTACACTCGTTGCCATGATTGTTTCCATGGTTACGCTAGGCTCATTTTCATGGTGAAGCTTCACACTATTCCACGGTTTACGTTTATGTTTACGGCATTTAGCAGACGCTCTTATCCGGAGCGACGTACATCAGTGCTTAAGTTGTCTATGTCTGTTCTTAATACCTGTAAAGCTAAACTAAAATCAACATCTGCTTTTAACCAAGTTACTGCCAGCCAAGTCACACACGTTAACAAACCCTGTCGAAACAAAAAAGTACACAAATAAGGAAAATACACCAATAAGGAAAAACTATTTAGAAGGTAAGGGCCCAAGGTTTCTCTTACATATAAAGAAAAAGATATAGAAGAGATAAACTATGCTACACCCATTTGAATGGTTCTTCTACACCTATTTCTGCTGGTTTCCTCCACCCATTTTCAGGGCTACTTCACTTTTCTGTTGTTCTGCTTCACCTGTTTCCCTGGTTATGCTACACCACGTCCCATGGTTATGCTACACTCATTTTCATGGTTATACCGTTTTCCATTGTTATGCTATACCTGTTTCCCAAGCTACTCTACACCCTGTACTGTTGTTATGCTACACCTACAGTATTTCCCTGGATACACCATGCTCTGTCCCGTTGTTATGCTACGCCTGTTTCTCAAGTTGCATCACATTTGACACATCAGAAAACATAAATTCATGAAATGTGACCTGTGTATAAGTTCCGGCACCTTTTACATTTTATGCATTTTTTTCCCAGTGTGTAAAACACAGCAAATGGATATAAATGATTCCCCTTATACAATTACATTCGTTCCCTATAGAGTAGTGTTCAGCAACCCTGGAGAACTACCCTCTTTGAGAAAGTCCAGTCACAGTCTGCAACACCTGCTCTGGCTGATGAACTTCTTCAGACGTTCCTAATTGACGGGAGCGTTAGGTGAGGAGGGGGGAGCATCAAGTTGGAGCAGGCACCAGGAGGCGGGTTTGTGACCTCTGCCGTGGAAGATGCTAATTTGACTCCAAAATGTGCATATGATACAACACTACACTACAAGCAATATTATTCCATTAAACCTCTTGTAGTTAAAAAAAATTTTGGGGAAAGAAGATTTCTCAATCTTAGGTAGCTGCTGCTTCCATGTCCTCATAAATGCATCATACTAAATCCCATTAAATCCCATTTCAAGCAGAAATCTATCCTAATTATTCAAACCTCAAACAGGCAGGGGTAGGCCTGAGCATGCATTATTTGGTGTGTATTAATGCTACATCTATGGCTGAAATAGAAAAGCTCCACTATAGAGCTGTGCTATACGCATACAAGCTGCTGGGAGAGATGAGAATTTGATCAAATTTCAGGCGACCATCCTCCTCTGCTACTAAAAAATAAATAAATGTTTCCTTGCGGAGAATCCACAAACATGACCAGATTACAAAGTCGCTCATCTGTAAACTCACCATCCTCTGTATTGGAAATGCCTACCATGTACTTCCACAGGCACTAGACACTTTATGAGCTCCACCCACCATCTAGAATTACTATATGAATTGTACAGACTGTATATGGATTGTACAGATGATATATGGATTGTACAGACTGTATATGAATTGGACAGACTGTATATGGATTGTACAGATGGTATATGAATTGTACAGACAGTATATGGATTGGGATTTGGCACCCTAATGCAATTCCATTTCTTACGCATCTCTCAGAATGCACCTGTGCGCATCTAAATGCACAATTACAGTTTATTTACATCCGGCCTGTATTCTTCCCGGCAGCCTAGAGACTGAGCTGACTAAAGTTAGTAAAGGTTCTGTGTACTGTAGGGTGAAGGGGAAGTTGGGGAGGGTGAAGGGAGAGCGGCCTCTCTGGGACAGCACACTGTCCACTCTAATGGGGATTCATTGCTCTGAGTTTTTTATGTGGTTCTGTAAGGGTGTCCTGCAGGCTTTCGCTTGCAGTGGGAGTCCAGGGCGCGGTATTTATAGTTTCCTTTGTTTACTGAGATTCTCAGTGAGTGAGACAGCTGGAGGAAATTGGCTATTAAAAATACAGTAACAACACTGCCTTAATCGTGTCTCATAAAAGACCCTGGCGTGACTCTGAGTCACTCCTTAAATCAACAGATCATGGAGAAAGCATCTTTGCAGCTAATTGTGGCTTTAAATGGACTCTATTATGACTGTCCCACTCATCTACTGGTCACTCTACTCCAGTTTCCATGGTCATGCTCATCTATTTCCGTGGTTACTCTACACCCATGTGTATGGTAACGCTCCATGTATTTCCATGGTTACTCCACACCCATTTTAGATTTAGATTTAACATTTAGATTTAAATTTAACATTTAACATTTAGATTTAAATTTAACATTTATACAGCAAGTTAAAATTGACAAAATTTAACACTGTTTTTTGAACATATGTTTCTCTAAATGTGAGAAAATTGTGCTAAATGGTGAAAAATTGACACCTCTAAAATTGTTAAATTGATTTTACAAATGGCACCCCATACTGAGTGGCTTATTGCTTTTATAAAACAGATATAAAATCCAACATATAATCCAATATACACCAGTGCTCAGACTATTTCTCTGATTATTAAAAGTAGTCATAGGCTATTTTTTGCCAAATCAGTGTAAATTAACTTAACTGAGAATAAATCTTGAATTTAGATGAAAAATATTAATCTCTAATCTTTTGATTCAAACAAGGCTCAGCTATTTAGATTTTAGAGCAAGGACTGGCAGTCATGAATTGAGAGTAGTTCAGTCCCATTTGTCTATGTTACTACTACAGTTTACCTTGGCCCACTTGTGCTCCCATTTGAGAGACTGGATTTTTTAAAGAGTATGGTTTGGTTTCCAGATGAGTCCCGAAAATGATTTGGCTGAAGCACCTAGTAACATTGAAATACATTTCTATGCTTGACTAATTCTTGACTACATTTAAAGATACTGCATAAAAAACTCTCATAAAATAGCACAGAAGCTTTTAGCTCTCTGACAAATGATGTATGCATAGCTGCCATCTGGTGCATTTGACCAACATTATAATGCCTCATTGCTGCTCTGTCTACTCATAAGGGCTGCATTCTCCACTCAGTTACACCAGCTCAGTCACTCTCTCCCTCCCATTCTCCCCCCCCCTTTCTCTCTCTTTCTTTCTCTCTCTCCCTGTCCTCTCCCTCTGGCAGGTGTGTTTTATGAGAACACAACTGGTATACTGACACACACTTGAGACACAAAAGGGCTTGAAAGGCACTTATGTGGAGAGGGCTTCTGTCCCTTCCGCCTGGTTGTCCTCTGTATTACTGATCTGTTTCCTAAACACTTCTCAGGTCTGCAACAAATATTTGATATATATATATACACACACACTACTCAGAAAAAGTTATTTGGCTTTTGGGGAAAATATCAGGATGAACCTAAAATACACTATAACCTTTACAGGTGAACTTAATGTGACCTTCCCTTAATGTTTGAATGCACGTGTCCCACTGTTCAGTGTTTCAGTACTTTTTACACAACTTGCTGTTCTCTGACAAGAGCTTAACAGCAAAATTCACAACAGGGGTTTGATCCATGAATTCGACCAATATTTCCTGGTTCAATCAGAATGAGTATTTAAACAGTCCTTCTCTTCATGCTGTTCACATTTTGACACCATGAGACCAAGACGACACCTAACAATTGATCAGCAGTACCTCGCCATTGTGAGGCTTCAAACAGGATGTTCTCGGATGGAAGTGGCCACTGACCTTAGAGTGTCTCAGTGTGTTATCAGCAGGTTGCAACAGAGATACAGAGACTGGAAGAGTCACAGAAAGGCATAGAACTGGACATTCTTTGGCCACATCCCATACTGATGTCTGCTTCATTGTGAACAGTGCCCTGGGGAACTACACATTTAAGGGAGGTGAGAGGCACCCAAGTGTCATGTCAGACCATTGGAAACTGTTTACATCAGCATGGTCTGTGTGCTAGACAACCTGCAAGGGTACCTGACCACACCAACAGGCACAGGCGTCATGGGCCAGCTGGACGAGGGAACAGTGCACCTTAATGCTGTTCTTTGATGAAAATCGTTTCATGTTGAGCAGATAGTCGCCAACAATGTTGAAGACGTCAAGGAGAGTGCTATGCATCAGCCACTGTGGTGGTGGTGTTACAGTGTGGGCAGGTGTGTCTAGTTAATACAGAACTGCCCTACACTTTGTGAATGGTACAGTGACAAGCCCATACTACCTGAATAACATCATTAATCCAGTCATTGTGAAAGTGACCATTCTGTCATACGTGAACACACCATAGCACACAGTTTGAACAGCATGAAATTCTGCCTTTGCATTTAACCCATTCACCAAGTGATGCCAGGAACACAGCACCCGGGGAGCAGTGTGTGGGGACAGTACCTTGCTCAGAGTACCTCAGAGGTGCTTAGCAGTCTTGGAAATCAAACCCACAACTTCCTGATTGCAGGACGAACGCCCTAAACACTAGGCCACCAGCTGCCCCTGCATGATCAACACAGGCCTAATTTCATCTTCATGGACGACAGCTCATCAAGGTCGCATCATTAGGGAACGGCTGCTGGAGACTGGGGTACCTCAAATGGAGTGGCTGCACTTTCTCCAGACCTGAATCCCATAGAAAACCTATGGGATCAACTGAGTCGCCGTGTAGAGGCTCATAACTCTGTACTCCAGAACCTCAAAGAACTGAGGGCTGCCCTTCAAGAAGAGTGGGATGCCATGCCTCAGCAGCCAATAAGTCAACTTGTGAAGAGCATGAGACGTCGTTGTCAAGCTGTAATTGATGCTCAAGGGCACATGACACGTTATTGAGACATTGACATGTTTTGTATACTCACCACTGTTGTTGACTTTTGTTTCAATAAATTGTTTGAGATGAGGAAATCACCATTGCATGGCTCTACTTAAAGGCCCTACTCTCTTGATATAATATCACTGTAGTGTGAACTTTTTATGTTTTCCATAAATTTCAGAAAGGCAAATATCCCTAACGTTTCGTGAGTAGTGTATATATTTATCCATAGCACTGTGGAGTCAAACAGCAATCTTGTGATTCACAGGTCAGCACTTAAGCACAGTGCCATGGGAGATGTGAACTCGCTGGCTTATAATAATAATAATAATAATAATAATAATAATAATAATAATAATAATAATAATAATAATAATGCATTTAATTTATAAAGCACTTTTCAAAATACCCAAAGGCACTATACCAAGATTATACCAAGATATGTATTAGTGAGGATGGCTGAACACGCATGTAGCAGAATTCATGGGCCAATTATTTTTAATTAATCTTTTTTATAACAGCGACACATTTTTTTTATAACTGACCTGAGCTTTAGTGTCTTGAAGCATGTTTATGAGTCTGCTGTCTTTAGCTCTTTGTTTGTATATTCCCATTTGTATTTTTTCACTTTTTGCCTCCTAATCCATGCATCACAGACTCTCTCTTCGACACACTTTTTGAAGGTGACTCGACCATCCTCGACCTCTCCCCATATATTACAGAGGGGACTCTACCAAAAAAAATCGATATTTCAATGATAAATACTAATTTGAATGATAAGTTGTATTCACACGCACTGAAGGGGCTATTATTGAACATTTTGACATTGTAACCATGTTTGAAATATGGAACCATATTTCAAACAATGTAGGAGGAGAAGGGGAATTAAAAAATTCTGGAAATGATGAAATTTGAGTAACTGTGTAAGAGACCACAGGAGTGGACAGTTTTGATCTTAAAGCAATCAAAATGAGTTCCTGGAGAGGTACACACACTAATGTGTATCATGACAACTAAGCAGGTGAGTGTCCATAACTCCTTATAGAGGTCTTTAACCCTTTACATTTTCAGACTTATTCATTCCTAAGGCTTATAATATGGAATCTAAGGGGTTATATTTCCTAACATATAATATAAGGGTTAAAGACCTCACCCATACTATTATGGATATGCCCCTGAGAGTTGACAAAAAAGCAGCCTCTAAAAACTGGCAGGTCACTCTTTTCTTCAGGATTCTTCAGGTCACACTTTAGTTTCTTTAAGTCCTACAGAAGAAGCTTTCCTATAATTTGTGTCATGCTGCTCATTTTTCTTTATTAAATCATTATAGTAAAACTTAAGCTTTTCTCAGTATTTGATTGAAAATTCAACCAATAACGCAACAATGATTAAAATGGGGCACATTCTACATAAGCAGTCAAGTTCACATTGGGGTTTATGTGAACTTACTCTGTGAGCCCAAGGGAACAGCGCATATATTACTAAATAAGGTCACACTAACGTAGAGATTAAGTCAGTTATCAGAATAGCTGTGCTGAGAATGAAATGACTGCAGAATTTTTTTAGTTGTTTTTGCGAAGTCTTCGGCAGCTTGGTAATTCGCTCCATATCTAAATCCTTCCCTAAACCCAGACAAGTGCAATCACTCAGACTACGATGATCCTTTGAAGACATAAGCAATGGGTGAGGGAGCGGTGGCTGAGGATGAATTGTGAATTGTCACGAAAGAAAAAAGCAGGCCTGCAAGGGTGCAACAAGCTACACAGTCTGGCAAGAGAAGAGTTTACAGGTGTATGAGCTTTAAAACAAACATACTGAAATGAGAGAGCATATGAAATTTACACAAATGATAAAGTGACATTTGGCTGATGCTCTTGTTTGACCCAGATGACTAAATTTTTCATACGACTAAAGTAAAATGGCCCCTTGTAGTCACACGTGAACAATGTGAAATTCTTTCTCTGCATTTACCCACTTACTAGGGGAAGCAGTGGGCTGCCACCAACTGGGGGTGCCTGGCGAACAGTGTGTTGGGGAGGTATGTTGGTCTAACTTTCCTAGTTAACTGTCAAGAGTTGACAAAAAGTGGCCTCGATTTCCTAAGGGCAGAGCCAACCAGGGGAGTGTCAATAACCCCTTATGGAGGGGGTCTTCAACCTTTTAATTTTCTACATTTATTACATTTACATTTATGGGATCTGGCAGATGCTCATATACAAAGCAACACACATGGGCACTTTGTTGTTCACAAAGAAAACATGTCCCTTACACTAGTAAACTTAGACTTAGCCTTCCTATTTTGTTAATTTAGGCTTAACTATTTCTGTGTTCCCGGGCACTTTTGACCGGGAACATTTTAGTCGATTATAAATCCATGATAATGTATATTTTATGTTGTGTTGGAACTTTTGACTAACTCAAATTTATGTGAACATATTACAAGTTTTGAACTTCCATTTGCTATTTATGGCTTGTAGGCCTCCTTCACATAAGGTCATACAACTAGTTTTTTAAGAACAAAATATTATAGAGATTATTTTGACTGTGACACATACTAAGATGAGACATCTTGTACTGTTTATCACAGAGTACCTCATTTCAATGTTTACCAAGGACACTGTTTTTAAACCATTTAAAATTGTCCATAATGCCTTATAGAGGGGGACTTTAACCCTTTAAATTCCTAAATGTATTACATTTTAATGTTTATTGTTTAGTACTAACATGTTAAATATGGTGTTGAATTTTGGATCCTACCATGATTAACAGTCAAGAGCTGACAAAAAGGGCCTCTATTTCTTAATTAAGAAGCAGAAGACACTGTCACAAAACATGATCATATTTATGACAATATTAGTTCTACATCAGTGCCATTATATCCCCTTGTTGTGATGTAAGCACTACATTGCACTCAATCAGTTGTTTAAACCACCTGTGGAAAAGTTTAAACATTTTTGATGTCTACACAATTTTTCTCTTTGTTTAATCATAGTTACCCACTAGCTCTGTGAACCAGATTTTGCTACCAAGCTTTGAGAACAAAGGCTAGCATTTGTTTCCTCTGAGACAATTTTTTAAACTGATACAAACTGCAACAAACAGACCTGGGCATCTCAACACTTGGAGGAGAAGGCTAATTGCCAATTCTGGCTTGTCAGCTAACAGATGCCAGTGTTAGCTTCATGCTGAGTGATGAGGAAGAAGAAGGGCTACAGACTACCTACCCAGAGAGAGCAAGGGCAATTATGCTGTCTTGGACTCATTGTCATGGATGTTTGCGGCACTGCTCACTGCACCAAATTTGCAATTTCCTGACAATAGGGACAGCACTTACATGCCAGTTGCTCCACTGGGAAGTTCTACAATATGTGGTTTTAACGACAGTTTGGGAAAGAGTAAAACTGTTATAATAATTAAAAACTACCATAAATATATATATAAATAAAATTGCTTTTTGTGCAATGATGAACACTAATGAAGCTCAGTGTTAAAAATAAACACCTCCCTTCCACCATATACTGCGTATACACACCTTATCCATAGGCTTGTAATGACTTGATTTGACATTGGTCCTTTTTGGTCAAATTTAGATAATAACAGGATTAGATACTCTAGATGTGTTTGCATTGAAGGAAAATGTTAGAACATAATGCTTAATAACAATGCTGTTTTCCATATAATCAATGTTACAATGAACATACAATAAGTAAAAGGTCCTTATAACACTCGACTAAGTAGCATTCACATAGCATTCAAATAACCTACATAAGTCTTTTATGACAACAAACCCAAACCTAATCCTTTACAAAGGCTTATTGCATGTGTACGAATTCAAATAACATCAGAATGAATAAGAGAAGTATTTATGAGAACTGAAGTTTGTAAAATAAGCTGTTATAAATGTTCCTGACAGCTATCAGTAAAGGCTTATGTACATTATATGGACGAAAGTATGTTTTTCAGGGTTTGGGTAAGGCCTCTTACGTCCGGTGAAGGGCAGTCTTAATGCTTTAGCATATCAACGCATTTTGGACAACACCATGCTTCCAAATTTGTGAACACAGTTTGAGGAAGAGCACTTTCTCTTCCAGCATGACTGTGCCCCAGTGCACAAAGCAAGGTCCATAAAGACATGGTTGGATGAGTTCGGTGTGGAAGAACTTGAGTGGCGTGCACAGAGCTCAGACTTCAACCCCATCCAACACCTTTGGGATAAACTGGAATGGAGTTTGTGAGTTAGGACTTCTCCTCCAACATCAGTGTCTCACCTCATAAATGCTCCACAGAATGAATGGACACAAATTCCCAAAGAATCTCCAAAATCTTGTGGAAAGAAGAGTGGAAGCTGCTATAGCTGCAAAGGGAAACCAATTCAATTTTAAAGTCTATGTATTTGAATGCAGTAAAGTTATCTGTATAAAGTTGTCCCAATACTTTTGTCCACATAGTGTAGCTTTACAAATGCTGCCTTTCCATGAAGTTTAACCAAACCCTTACCGAACATTACAGTGCTATGACTTAAAAAAATGTATGTTCTCGTATTTATCTGTGACTTATATGTCTGCCAGGCATATCATACCTCTCTAGTCATGAGGGACCAATGAGAGTGGACATGTCAAGCTTTAAGTTGGCCTGTCACTTCCCTTGAAAATATATATGGAGTTTTTTTTTATTTTTGAGATCTTGTTGGTTATGAAATGGGATGCACACACATATTCTGTTCTTGCTTTTTTCTCTGTAAGCTTATGTGAAATTCCCATCTTTGTGATTTTCAAAGACATAGTTTAAAACATTATGCTTTGGCTGTCTGGCTTCTTCAGTTACATTTAGGACTGTGAGTCATCAGCACTGTACACTGCTGGTAATAATAAAGCACCGACATAATCAGAGGCTTCAGGAGTATATTTTTTCTTTTGGTCTATTTTGAAAGGTTTTGTCAAAGTTTCTGGCTGCATTAAATCCTATAAACAGACTAAATTAAACCTATTTCACAAGCTTTATGGTTTCACTTGCTGGAGCAATTTGATACAAATCTCTGAATCAAATCTCAGTGAATCAGATCAAAGCTGAGGGAAAGAAATCACAAGAACAAAAATGAAAACAAAGTACTATCATCACAGCCATGGGGTGTGAAATTCATGCTGAATCCTGTTTTCAGAGCATAAGCTATAGATTCAGACAGCAAAACCTTTCTATGTTAACCTAATCAGACTTGCTGCCCTGCCAGTGTTCGAGATGTTTCATTTTCAAAGATGTTGGAGTAAAATATCCATCCATCCATAGATCCATCCATCATCTACCCCTTTGTCCCACACTCGGGGTCAGGAGCCTATCCCAGCTGCAATGGGCGAAGGCGGGGTACACCCTGGACGGTCGCAGCACGTCGCAGGGCCACATAAAAGAGACAGACAACCATTCACACTCACATCTAGGGGCAATTTAGTGTTCTCAAAAGTATATATGTATTTGAAGGTTTTAAAAGTCAAGGTCTACATAATGTCGTATATTTGAAAGTTGATATATGAACTGGAAGAGTTAATTATAAGGACATTTTTCTGAGTGATAAGTAATTAGCTGAAGTTGCACAGAGTGGTAATATAGGAATAATACATGATCTTACTCTCAGCAAGTACAAGATTAAGCAGAAAAGCCTTTGAAAAAAAGTTTGACAAAAACTATCAAAGTTACAATGCAATAACACTGTATGACACAAAATGGATACATATACATTGCATAGCTGGTTTTGTTTGTACTTTTGTCCATTTTAATACAAAACAGCAAAAAATAGCATGTCCATAAGCAAGTCTATTAACAATGACATGTAGTTTTGGCAAATAAATGGTCATTTAGGCAACTTTACAGGTGCATACAGTTTTTGAGCAGGTAGCCCTGGTGCTAGAAAAATAGGGTCTTAGCAAAAATTAAATTATTAAATAGCATAAAGTAAAATAAAAAAGATAACTGTCATCGCCTGAATACTAAGTATGTTGTGTCTGAGCCCGGTGCTGGGTAGCCCAGCTTAGTTTCCTGTTCGTTCATCAGCTGGGTTGCCAGGCACTAAGTAATGGGCTCATCTGTCTTGTGTTAGTGTCTGTGTTTTGTCTTGTTTAAGTTTCATTGGTTCTGTCTCATGATTGGTTGTTCATGTCGAGCCCCCTTGTGTGTCATAACAGATAAGCCAGCTGATCCAGTCTAGCTTCAAAACATTATTTTTTTATTTTAACTGTGAAAAAAGTGTGTAATGTGTAAATAGAATTGTGTGAAGCATATGAGTAATTCATCATATCCATAATAAGGAGGAGTGTAAGGGCTGGAGGCAGTAACAGTGGGTGGCCGCTAGATGCCACGCTTGTTTAAATGTGTATTTTGAGTTTTGGTGTCTTTTATTTTGACATCCTGAGCACACCAGGTGTGAGTTTGTTTATGTGATTAGTTCAGCTGCGGTGTGTTCAGGAGTAATTATGTTTTGTATTTAAGTTCAGTTTGGGTGGACCTGGGTTGTTGGTCCACCATCACATTCAGCCTTTTCGTGAGGTGTGTGTCTCCTGACTCCTTTGTAATTTTTGTAAGCTGTTGAGCTTTTGGTTTATGGGCCCTTGAGCCTTTTCTGTTTTGTTTAATAGTGAAAGTGATATAGCAAAATGAACGTCTGCCTATGCACCTGCAATCCTTGGGGAGTCATGGGAGGGAGACGTGATAAGGAGATTGCAATGAAATCCAAACCAGCAGTAGATCACAAATGCAAAGAATTACAATCCAAAACCCATGCTGACATAATGACTATAATAATGAAATGTTTGGACATTTTGAACTTTGTGAGTCTCATTTTGGTTTACAAACACATTAGCTTAATCTTTATATCTAAAGAAACAAACTTCATGTCTTGGCTGAATCACTAATGAGTAAATTGGGAGAATGGGAAGGTTGTGTTTTTCTACCTTCCTCTTTCTTTCTTTCTTTAACCAAACTATTCCTTTAATGTCAGTCTGAAAGGTTTAGCAGCACTTTGGTTAGAGCAGCCTCTATGTGTGGAAGCAGGTAATCTAATGTGCTAACACATAATTGATTCCGATTCAGTGGTGGGCCGCTAAATGAGGTTGCATGTGGTCGGAGGCTGATGCATTCAGATTTATCTTGATCTCTTGCTCTTCTGCCTAGCGTGCCAGCTTTGCTACCCAGAAATTCATATTAACGTGTTTATCACCAATTACAATTACTATCATTCTTTTTAGCATTCAATAAAAGCGCAATTATCATTGGCTGCGCTGCTATGGAGATAATTTAATTTCTCTCTCTGCTGCCATTCGGCGCATTACAGTGAGACATATTGTACTGGTGTTTTTGCCGTGTCATTACAATAGCCATTATCATCACACAAGCTTCTGAAAAGGCCACAGAAGCACTGAACTAAAACCACCAACCCGCTGATGGGTTTCTTACAGTTTCCAGCGAGGCTAAAGCAACATATCAATTACAATGAGGGACAATCTCCTTTAAATACTAATTGGTCAATATGATCGAAGTGGGCAACTGTGTTTTTAGGGGCTATTCACTGACCAAATTTCCCAGAGAAGAGAAGAGAGGAGAAGAGAAGAGAAGAGAAGAGAAGAGAAGGGAAGAAGAGAAAAGAAGAAGAGAAGAGAAGAGAAGAAGAGAAAAGAAGAAGAGAAGAGAAGAAGAGATGAGAGAAGAGAAGCGAAGAGAAGAGAAAAGAAAACAGAAGAGAACAGACAAGAAGAGAAGAAAAGAGAAGAGAAGAAAGAAGCAACATTTCAATTACAGTGAGGGACAATCTCCTTTAAATGCTGTTTGGTCAAGATGGTAGAAGTGGGCAACTGTGTGTCAGGGGCTATCCACTGAACAAACAGCTCACCTGTGGTGTCTTCCTGTTGACAGACTTCGTGGATGGGTAGATGCTGTGGCACTCTGAGCAAAACAGGACTCGTGAATAGAGCCTCCATGAGGTGAGGAAGATCTTGTGCTTTTACAATACTGTAGACAGAAGAGACACATTATATCAATAAAATATTTGCTGTGAGGTCCAGCTACCTTAGAACCTTATAAAAAAAGCAATACCTAGATAAACTAGATAAAATTATGTAACACAAGTAAAATGTTTAAATAATTATGTAATATTCTTAAAATAGTCTCAGACTTTTTACAGCCATTTTCCTATATGAATACTGTCATTTTACGTAGTGTAGTTTCAGTATTTAGGTTTACAATTGCAGGCTCTCGCCATGCAACATTTGTCAGCCACTCTGACCGAATGTGACCAGCTGTCACAGGCTTTAACTACGCACACAAACCTTCTCTTGCTCTTCTAAACATATCTGACCTCTTTAATATGTTGTCTTGAAAAGAAGTGTGGGAGCTCAGTTCTGTAAAATCCGATTGCAGCTTCATGCATTGCAAGCTTCCCCCCATAAAATCCCATTTCAGAGTACAGAAAAATAGTCTAAATGTCAATGTGGTACTTAATCTTTTTTGGTCCCTGGAGATGCGAGGAGCTGAGAGGACACAGACAGTAAAGAGAAGAAGAGAAGAAAAGAGAAGAGAAGAGAAGAGAAGAAGAGATAATGGATGAGAAGAGAAAAAGAGAACAGAAGAGAAGAGAAAAATAGAAAAAAGGGGAGAGGAGAATAGAGGAAAAGAGAAGAGAATGGACGAGAAGAGAAGAGAAGAGCAGAGAAGAGAAGAAGCAAAGAGAACGTGGGAACAGGCGATTAGGAGAGAACAGATGAGAAGAAAGAAGAAAAGAGAACGGGAGAATAAGAGAGAACAGACGAGAACAGGAGAAAACAGAACATAAGAGGCGAGAACAGAAAAGAACAGGAGAAAACAAAACATAAGAGGCGAGAACAGAAGAGAATAGGGGAGATCAGAGGAGAAGAGAACAGGGGAAACCATAGGAGAGGGCAAGGGCACTAGGGTAGAGCAGATGTTCGAATGAAGACTAAGGCAAAGCATTCGAGTCAGTGGAATTGGATAATCCAGCCTCCGTGTTGCCTGCCTTATGACAGTCACACGGGGGCAATATGTAGAGCACAGATAAGGTTGTATTAATGCACTTGTGGAAACTGGGAAGAGATTTCCCATTTCTGTGCACAACAAAACATCAAATAAAATTTCCTGCTGTAACCTACTGCAGGCCTACATGAATCAGTGCAGAGTCAGTAGTGTCTTTGTTGTCAGGGTGACTCTGCCTGATTTGTCATGAAAAATGGTGCATGTTTATTAGTGTCAATGCAATAGTGACTGAATAGCTTTTGTTTTTTTAAATAAAAACAGCCTTTATGTTCTTAAAGTAGAAAAGAAGTTGTCAGTCAAAGATGCACAATATGTGCGTTGTTACTGATTATCATGACATTGACTATTGCAAGACAATGACACAATATGCATCATAACCTTGAACTGGTTTGTAATGGTGTTTACTGGGATAATTTACAGTGTAGTACTGGATACTGCATTAAATTGAACATCTCCTACAACTTATCCGTTGCTCTACTATCTTCAGTTTTTGCTTTTGAAGTTCATTTAGGCACCAGAGGAGAAAAAGAAGGAGTAATGAGGCATGACGGTTTAACTAGCTTGTTGTTGGCTTGCACAGGTGGGAGGCTGTCGCTCTCTCTCTCTCTCTCTCTCTCTCTCTCTCTCTCTCTCTCTCTCTAGCTACTCAGTGACCTAACACTGAAGCAAACTCCCCAAGCTCTTCTAACAAGAAAAACACGTCTGGTACACCTCCTCTTTCCTTTTCTCTCACTTGTCTCTCTTTTTCTGCACAGAGAAAAGGTCATCAGACTGATCTTCCAGTGTCTACACTGATGTGGTGCTGAATGTTTAATAAAAGTGGAAGACAAAAAAGTTTCCCATGAATTCAGTGAAGCAGGAAGACATCCATGAATTTGGTAACAGTAAGAAAATGAACTGATATTATTATTATTAGTGTTGTCGAACTGGAAATTCCCACCTCTTCTCCTCCTACATTTTTTGAAATATCATCATGGTTTATGGTCAAAAATCTGTTAATATCTGATGCAGTGCAACGTGCATTCAGATTCTTGATCAGTTGATCAGGGGTGAGAATTGATCGTATAAAAAATGTATTTTTGTGGTTGAGTCGGTTCTTTAATGTATGGTGAGAGAGAGCGAACAGTCAAGTCACCATAAAAATGCATGTCAGAGAGAGAGTTTGTGATGTCACAACCAAGGCAGCTGGAAAGGGACAAAACCTGGAGAAACAAATCAATCTTGCAGAGATAAACACATAGCAGACTTGTACATAGTCTTCAAGATACTAAAGCTCAATTATAAAAAAGATGTGCGTCACTGTGGTTTCATTTTTAACAAATCAGCCAGTGAACGCAGCTATGCATTGATCCGTTCTTAATCATAAATAGCTTGGTAAAAGGCAGCAAGTTAACACCCCCTCTGTTGATCAGCAGTAGAATGTTGGGCCCTGAATGAAGAAAATCAGAATCGCCCCTGGTTTTGAAGCTACGTGAGTTTTTAAACAAAACGAAGTGTGGGTGTCTCCAAACACTGGTTTTATGGCAACAGAGCAACCAAATGTTGCCTTTTCTCGCAGAAATCCATCAAGTTTTTATTATTATTATTATTATTATTATTATTATTATTATTGTTCGTATATTTTAAGTCTGAGATATTCCCATGGCTGTTTCCTATGTCTCCATTTTCTAGAAGCATTGTATATCATGTGCCAAGTCTGTGTATTTGTGTATTTTATCTGCGTGTCTTTTGTTGTGTGTGTCTGGTGTGGCGATGTCTGTGATGTATGTTTTTTGTTTTCTGTTTGTCAATCAGTGTGATGTCAGGTCTGTTGTGGTGGATGGTTCTGTCTGTCAGGATGGTTATGTCGTAGTACAGTTTGTGTGTTTTGTTCTATAGTACTGTGTTAGTTATGTATTTGCAGCATGGTGTGTGTGTGTGTGCCTATTAGTTGATGTTGTAGTGCTAACTGTTGGCGTATGATGTTTGCAACCTGATTGTGTCTGTATGTATAGTCTGTGTGTGTCAGTAGTTTGCAGCCAGATGTGATATGTTGTATTGTTTTTTGCACAGTGTGACGGTATCTACAGGTGTTGTCTGTGATGCTTGTGTCCTTCAGTACGTATTTTCTGTAGTTTCTGGTGTTGATGACTTGGTCTTGAATAGCTAACATGAAACCTTTGGTCTCAGTGAACAGATTTCCATGAGTCAGCCAGCTGTTCGACGCTTGTTTATCGACATGAGGCTGGCTGAGCTCACAGGGGTGTCTGTCATGAAGTTCTTTCTGGTTCCATGCTAGTTTCCTCTCATGTGAATCTGTGATATCTTCTGTTCTGTTGTGTGTGTGTTGTTAAGTGGAGTGTAACTGGTATCTGCTATGACTATGGCTTTGTGTAGTGCTGATGTGTTTTGTTTTGTGTGGAAGAAGCTTCTCAGTAGGTTTATTTGTGTGTTGTGTAGGTTTGGTATATTGATAAGGCCTCTTCCACCTTCAGCCCGTGGGAGGGTGAGCCTCTCCATGACTGATTTTGGTGATGTTGTTTATGTTTTGTTAAGTGTCCATGTTTTCCGTAGGAACCGTTGTAGTTCTGTGGATGTCATGGCATCAATTTGGTCACCAGTTTGCAGAGTGAAGCCTGCTTCCCTCAGTGTTCCTTTTTCTGTGTTTAGTGTTTTACATTTGTCCAGGCCAAACTCCATGTGTATGTCCTGTGACAAAGTTTCTGTTATATGTAGTAGACGTTGTAGATGTGTATAGGTTGCTGCACATATTTTCATGCCATCCATGTAGAATAGATGTGAAAGGGTGTACTTTTGGCATTGGTTTGAGATTTTATATCCATACTGTGTGTTGTTGAATCTGTTTGATAGGGTTAAAGGCTAGACAGAACCAGAGAGGACTGAGTGCATCTCCCTGAAAGATGCCTCTTCGGATTCCGTTAGTTTGTATTGTTGTGTTGTTGGTGTGAAGGTGTAGTGTTGTTCTCCAGTGTGTCATCAGTGTCTGTAAGAATTACATGATTGTGGGGTGTATCTTGTAAATGGGTAGAATCTGTACTAGCCATGTGTGTGGGACGCTGTCAAAAGCTTTTTTGTAATTGATGTATGCAGCGTGTATCTGCCTATGTTTTTTATGTGTCTGTCTGAGCACGACAGAATCAATCAAGAGTTGTTCTTTACAGCCCATATGTTTCCTACGACATCCTTTTTGTTGTTCTGTGAGAATGTAGTTACTGTGATGTGAGTATATATTTTGTTACTGATAGATGCAGTTAGTATTTTGTACATTGTAGGGAGGCATGTGATGGGTCTGTAATTTGTGGGATCTGTATTTTTGTTTTTTGGTTTCATGTATTTGATGCCCTCTGTTAGGAACTGGGGTGTGTTGTGTGGGTACTGTATATGTGTATAAAGTGTTGTGCTATAATTGGGTGCAGGGTGGTGAAGTTGTGTATACCATTTAATTCTGTGAATTTCCAGTTGTGCATTTTGTTTATTACTTGTGTGAGATCTGTAGTTGTTATTTGTTCAAACAGCATTGGTGTGAAGTTATTTGTTTGTGCCTCTTCTTCCCTAACCCATGAGGCATTGTTGTTATGCAGTTTTCATTGGACCAGAGGGAGGCCCAGTATTGTGTCAGGTTGTCCTGTGTAGGTGTGCCATTGTTTTCTGTTGGTGTTTTGTTTAGTGTGTGTTTGTAGAATTGTTTTTTATTGTTTTGAAATTGTGTGTTTTGTCTTTTTTGTTGTGTGCAGAGTTGGTATCGCTTTGATTTTTGTGATTTAACTGCAAGTTTCTGTTTGAGTGTGTCTATATATGTGTCAGTGCGTTTTTTAATACGTGTTTGAAGTGTGTGTGTAGGTTTTTTGATGTGTCGTTCTGTTTACACTGTGTTAGTCTGCCCAGTTCACATCTGATGTCCGTGATTTGTGATTCTAGTCTGCGTACCCAGGCCGGCTTGCTAGTCTGGTGAAGTGTTATTGTTGTGGTCCTTTTTCTTTTCCTTTTATTATTATTATTATTATTATTATTATTATTATTATTATTATTATTACTTTTATTATTATTATTACTACTTATTAGTATTTTGTTTTATTTTGTCCAATGTTATGCCCAGTGTTATTTCACTGTCACTTTTAGTGTCACTAAATGATTACTGCTCCTAAAGTCTGATTACTTCAATTCACATTAAAAGGAACATCGTATTTACATAATTGCTGGTTTTAATTATGCTGATTGTAATAGAACATGGACTGAAAAAAATGTAATAGAGTAGATGGAGTGAGATAAAAGCAGTATAGCGATTGACTCATTACTTTTTAATTAGACCGCACACAATGCAACATCTGATATTTATTTGTTTAAATGCACTTACAAGTCTGGTCTCTCATTTTTGGAGGTCAATGCACAAACTAAACCACCAACTAAGCAATGCATCCCACAAAAATTTTACAGTGGCAAGTGGCAACAAATAAACCCTAAACTATACGCACAAGGCTGCAGTGCTTGAATTGTGCACACAGTGTAAATGGCTACATCAGTTGACACATTGAGGGTGTGTTGCGGTAATGGATGTTTTAATCTACAGGAGGATAAAGCCTGCCCGCTAACGTGTTGGTGGGACACCTGGGGTCTGCTGAACATGGTGTGGGGATTTTTCAAACACCCAATCACATTTAATGTGTAATTATATATATTAGTTATGTGAGAATGTGGATGGAAACGTAGGTGTTTTGCAGTCATGACAGCAACCATCCACTGAATGCTTCACTTATTTCTTTCCAAAATTGTTGAGTTTTTACACTATTTAAACTATTGCACTTTGTCGGTCGACCGTGGCTCCTTCAATGAAATCCTGCATCAGTATTAAGATCTGTGCTTCCCCCTGGTTGTGCTTCTTTGTTTAGATTTTTACTGTGAATTATCAGTTTGGTTTACATAAACGATGTAAATGTCAACGCAGATGTACATTTGGTTTTCAGTTGTGCATAAAAAAGTTTCATTCTGCATGTATGTCTACCTGGAATCATCACAATTTGAGAACACTACTGATCAAGAAGCTGATCAAGATAATCTAAAACAGTGTTAAGTGTGTGTGTGTATATATATATATATATATATATATATATATAGCCAAACAGGACATATTTATGAAACTTGATATATATACAATGAAATGATATATATGGAATGAAAGCAGATATATATGGAATGAAACCTGATATATATTGAATGAAACCTGATATATATGGAATGAAAGCAGATATATATGGAATGAAACCTGATATATAATGGAATGAAACCTGATATATATGGAATGATATCAGATCTTTCACTGTGTAATCCTGGTAAATGGGTAAAATTCTGTCTTGATGATATATATTGTATATATATCCGCTTTCATTAGGTGAACAATACATAGTAGATCTAGTTGAAATATGTTGTAGTTTGGATATTTATTTTATAATGTCTCTATCACAACATAACACAGAAGTGTTTTTCATCCAGGTGGCATAGGTAGGATGCTGTTAGCTGTCAATTTTATAAAAACAATAAAACATAAAAAATAACAAAATCAAAAGATGGGGTGTTATAGCAACATCTAACCAAATATCATTTTAAAAATGATAATAAGCGATGATAATGATAATAAAAAGTATTCACTTATCCTTAGTAGATAACCCACTTAACTGACCACCCCTACTGGTAGAGATACATTTTAAAATAAATCTGCCCCGTAACGTCAAACCACGTTAATGAAAATTGTTCGTACTAACAAATACAGTATGTGTTGTCATAAGCATTTGAGCATTTATTTTTAAACATTTATTTTAAAAAATAAATATTTGCCCGATAAAGGCTTGAAAATATTTCTGCATTTGGTTCTTGGCCTTTCAAAAGTTTGGGACCAACTGCCATGATAGATGTTTAAGATTTTGAGTTCTGACAGTATTACCCAGTCAGTGTTATATGAAGGTAATTTTGAATGAAATCTGTTGAGGAACGTCATCATTTAATGAGTTCTTTCATTTGAATTCAAGGATTAAAATCACATCTTCGCCACTCTCTATCTCTCGAGTATGCTGTCATCATCTATAATTCACTTTATTAGGATCTCTGGTGCGGATCAGTGGGTGAACCCAACAATGGGGGTTTGGGTCCTAAGTCCAGTGTGGCTTTATCAAGGCTTTTAAGCAAAACATAATATCTTGAATGACCCCAGTTGGGATGAATGTTCAGTTTTTTACACCGAGCAGAGCATGAACAGAGTCTTTTTTTAAAAGTCCAATTAAAACTTTTACAAAGAGTTGAGACCATTTAGCCATCATTAAACCAACTTTTCATGAAAAGAAAATAAAGGTTGTAATAAAAATGTTTGGCAAAACAAACTTCTTGTACTGAACATTTTCATTTGGACAGGAACAGTCAAATGTTACAGGTTTTATTTGTAGATTAGAGGTGTGTAGGCATTTTGGTACCAAGTACCATCATATTTGTTGAAACACAGCATCTGAACCACGCATGTGGCTTTTTTTGAATAAAAATAAATGTACAGTGCTGTGCAAGAAAGTAGTGGGTAGTAGTGTTAAAAAACTAATACTACAATAAATACAAATAACATTAATATAGTAAATAGTGGTTTTATGTAATGCAGAGTGTTTTTATTAACCATTTCTAGACCTCTTTCTTCATGGAAGCCCAGTATTGCTTGTGGCTCCATCATACCTGGGTTTTTCTTTTTGCTTTTTCTCTTTTAGATTTAATCGGGTGTGTTACTTAAGTAATTGTATGAATTCAAGCGGTGTCTGGAGGTATCAAGCAGAAACCTGTATTCTTCTGACTGGCCATCAAAATATCATCAGCTCCGTTTTTAGAGAAATTCTGGTAGAAAGGAATCCATTGCTGATATAAATAACTTCAGACAATTAGCACAGGTTCCTAAGACATTCGTACAGTATTGTAAAACCAGTTAAACTATTGACCCGAGTTGTGTTTTTGTCAATTCAATGTAAGTTCAGATCAATCATCTTGCGTGCTGCCCCATTCAGATACTTTTCTAGACCAATTTTAAGCCTTAAAATGCAGAGTATAAATAATCTGATTTAAACAAATAAAAATAGCGTAAATCAGTGTTAAAATAGCGTAAATCAGTGACACACACTCACCATTTCACACTCACACTCTTTCACCACTCTCCGGACCCCCCCCACCTCTGCAGGTTTTATCCTACTCACTTGTGGATGGAGACTATCCTGAAAGTTGTCCCAAGTTCAAAGATTTTGTTGGGGTTTTTTATTTGTTTCAAATATCTAAAAAAAATAATAAAATTATTTTTATGTGCATTTGTGTGTTAAAAAACACTGTTTTTTAAACCCCAAGTTATTATTAGATGTTTTTAAAATTAGAATAACTTTAGTTTGGTGTGATATGGGAACACCAAAAAAAAGCTCAGCATGACACCTGACACCTCCAGCATCAACACAAACCAGGGGAACATCTAGATAAGGATGTCTTTTGCCGTATGATGACAATTTACCATTTCTTATGCTTCTGACAGGGATTTGTGCCAAAAGCAAGTGGCAGTTTGCAGTGTCAAAACTAGTCATTTTGAAATTGGGACAACAAAAGAGTACCCTTCTCAAAAGAACACAGGCTCAGATTAAACCAAATTAAATTGGAAATCTTTTACAGACGGCAAATCCAGAGAGAGAAATTTGCAAATACAGGCTCAAGACACAGTTTGAGATTGTTCAGACTTCATGTCTGTGTAGAAATAACTACGAGACAAATGTGACACAGAGCAAAGCCTGTTCCCAGAGTGAAGAAAGCAATCCAACCAAATTCCGGACAACAAATGCAAAGTTGAAACAAATGGCAATCTTGGATTTAACTAATTAGTATAATAAATTAAATATATTTTGTGATTTAATAGGAAATAAACACTTGCGCAACCAAAAATATTTGCCTCCTACTATAAGAGGTCAATCAACACAAGTTACAGATAATTAGGCACTTAGCACTGGGGCCTTCAGTGAAAAGTCGATTAAATTATAAAAATTCGAGTCAAGCATTCAGTTTAGCCCAACTTTTATGAAATTGGTGCTGCAGATGAGTTGCTTATATGATGTCCAGACATCTCATTCAACAGAAGCAATCTGAGCATCATTCTGGAAACCTTAATTTGGGAAAATATGTGTGCTTGATACACATTTACAGTGACGTGCATCATACCCTTTGATTATAGTTTACATAGTACAGTACACCTCCACTAATTATTTTTTTTAGTACCAAACTAATAATTATTTGCAGGAATCTCCGCAAATTTGAGGAAACCGCAGATATACTATTTTATTTAGCTTTTTTTTTATGGCAATATATAATTTTTCATGCATTTTAGTGCTAAATTATTAAGAAAAATATAATTAACTAATTTTGTAACATAAATATTAATGGAAATTCAGCTAGATTTCCATGTAAAAAATATATATAAAAGAAAACACAAAGAAAGCGCATCTTGGGATGAAAGTAGTCAATCCGAGAGCGTAATTAATTTCTCCTTGCTGCTGATTCCTTGAAGCATTCCTGCATCAGAACAGTTTCTCCCATAGAGCTATCTTGAGTGTTTCTCTGGGTGTTCTCGTGTTTTTTGTTTTGTTCTTCTTAAAGCCCTGTATTTTCATTATTGTAAATTAAATTTATTACTGTATTTACCCTGCTTATACCAAAGAAAACAACAGCACATAGCAAAGAAAATGCACTTGCATGAATTACATTACAGTCTATATCGGGGTAACATCGGTATTTTACATTTTAGCACTGTGGGAGACAGCAGTTCATTGTACACTGTGCAGTACGTATATGGGTTTACCTTTACATTTTTTAAGGGTAGTCTATTAAGCTGAGTTGAAAATGAAATTAAAGTGTTTTGGGCGCATATTTGGGGGCATATTTAGGGTTTACACTATAAAAATAGGCATTTTTTTTATCATATCACAAATGAATGGTTTTACACAATTGGCAGGTGCTCTTGGAACGTAACACCCCGTGAATGTTGAGGGTTTACTGTATAGCAATATACTCTTTGACCTTGTTTTGAACAGAAAAATGAAAACATTCCAGAACAAGATATAATCATTTGCGAAATCCATGTTAACTGAATCAGTCTATAAGTTTATTGTGAATGGAGCAATGTTAAACTGAAGTAGGCTGAATAGCCAGATACTCTATGAAAAAGTGTTAGTTTCTGTGACATTATAAAAATGAGGAATTCAAAAGAGGCTGATTTTGTAGCTGCGTTTCCACTGAAGAATCAGGGACTGATGGATTCATTTTGAAACCCTACCAATGTTTATATACTATATAATAATATATACTATATAATTACATAAATTATTTATAGTCAGGTTGTTAAGGACGTAGTAGACAGCTTATAAACAAGTTATAACAGTTATCATACATTGATGCAGGATATTTGGCAAGATCTCAGATCTTGCTAATTGCTGAGCTTATCTTGTCAGGCATTTGTTAACATCATGCTACCATTAAAACACCATATCTTTCCCAGTAGTGAGCCTATGTCAAAGTATGACGACTGTTATAACTTGTTTATAACTCCTTATTAATTATTTAATACAACCTGATGAATAACCTGATAATACATTTACCCTTTATGAGCAGTCTGATTGCAAACTGGTGCTCATAATAAATGCTATATATACACAGTATAATATAATACTATACAGTGGAATAAAATCCTGAGCACTGATGCTCAAGCTGAAGAGAACTCCAGGATGCAATGTTTGGAAGCTCTTCTTTTCTTCTGCATACTAACAACACCTCAAGACTGTTTAGCTGTTGTTGATTCTTATGAAGATATGGCAGCAGTTTCTGAAAGGACAATTACCCCATGTGGAGGGGCTGAGATTGGGGGGAGAGTGGCCAAGGTCGGGGCTGGAGCCGGGCCGCCTGCTGTTTAAGCACCTTCACAAGGACAGGCTTGGCGGTGCCAGCGGGAATCGCTCTAGGTCCTCTCCTCCTGGCTGCCATAAAGGACATGGGAGTGATCCCCTCCCCTCCATCTGCTCTGGAGCGCCTCCGTCAGCCCATCAGCCTCTACCCAGTAATGAAGGGTGTCATCAAGGTTACGCTCAGCCTCTGCTCTGGAACTCAGCCTGCTAAAACCCCGCCGCCAATGCCATCCACTTGGTCAGCAGGGGTGTAAAAATGGGTCGTGCTAGAAGCTAAATCTCATATTGTCCAAGGCTAACTTTGTGAGAGAAGGATTAAAATACTCTTAACCGTGGTGGAAGATTTCAAAAGTCTGTACAGATATGTTTCTCTCATCTGCCCATTATGAAATGCTTGGTAGTGTTTCCAAATGGTATAAAAAAAAACAAAAAATACTATAAAAGAACAACTACAAAAAAAGTTTGGATACAGTGACCAGGGCAGGGTAACTACATACACTTTGATTGATTGTAAGACTGTCACAGATGCACTGCTTTTGCTAACACAATAAGGCTACCCTTGTACAGTGCTGTGAAAAAGTATTTGCCTCCTTCCTGATTTCTTATTTTTTTTGCATGTTTGTCACATGTAAATGTTTAAAATTATCAAACAAGTTTCAATACTTGACAAAGATAACCCAAGTAAACACAAAATGTAGCTTTTAAGTGATGATTTTATTTATTAAGGAAAAACACTACCCAAACCTATATGGCCCTATGTGAAAAAGTAATTGCTGTGGAGGAATTCTGGCCCACTCTTCTTTGGAGAATTGTTTTAATTCAGCCATATTGGAGGGTTTTCAAGAATGAACGGCCTTTTTAAGGTCATGCCACAGCATCTAAATCTGGACTTTGACTAGGCCACTCCAAAAACCTTCATTTTGCTTTTGTTAAGCCATTCAGAGGTGGACGTTCTGGTGTGTTTTGGATCATTGTCCTGCTGCAGAACCCCAAGTGCGCTTCAGCTTGAGGTCACAAACAGATAACCGGACATTCTCCTTCAGGAGTTTTTGTTAGAGAGCAGAATTCATGGTTCCAGACGATCACACTACCACCACCATGCTTGACTGTTGGTAATGACTTTTTCACATAGGGCCATGTAGGTTTGGATAGTTTTTTCCCTTAACAAATAAATTCATCACTTAAAAACTGCATTTTGTGTTTACTTGGGTTATCTTTGCCTAATATTTAAATTTGTTTGACAATCTGAAACATTTAAGTGTGACAAACATGCAAAAAAAAATCAGAATCAGGAAGGGGACAAATACTTTTTCACAGCACTGTACATAAACATTAACACCCCTGTCTTATTACATCATAACCATGTCGGCATCAAATATCCATGTCAACTTGATCACTGTCAACATATGATAAAAGGCGCCATCTGCAAAAATACCTTTATTAACATAAAATAACAGATATGGTGAAAATATTAATATGTAAAAAATTAAAATAAGAAAAAATAAGATTGATTAAATCACAACTCACACTGCATTCTCTGAATACTCTTTACTCGGTTATGTGTATTACCTTGCATCGCATCTGTTCAGCCTGCAGCTCCTCATGGTGATTTGGTAGAGGCTGAGAGAGTTGACGCTTGAAAGCTCGTAGTTTCTCCAAAGACCCACCAATGCCTTCCTCACATTTATCCCAATCCTGCACACAAATAAACTTTAAGTCAGCCTGGGCTCTTTCTGCTATATTATGGTCAGACATTGCAGACTGACACTGAAATTGTTCACAGCATCATAGTGTCTGAAAGCACCACCAAATAATATGTAATAAGCAGAGTAGCATTGTAACATAGAGCTGTACCCTGAGCAGGACAGCCAATTCTCTCTTCTGCTCCTCCAGGCAAATGTTAGCATGTCTCCAGCGCTCCTGGATGCTGAGAAGTTCTTCCTGCAGTGATGATTCAGCTCGGCTGTCTGCAGACAGAAGCAGCTGCCTCCCAGCCTCCACAGTAAGGATGTAGCTGCCTTGCTGTCTCTGAAGCACCTTCTCTTTTAGCTAAAAGGACCAAAAACAGACAGCAGGGGGCACCAATGCAAGAAGTTAAAACTGTCACCAACAGCTGGTAGACCGCAATTCCATGGACATGGCTTTGTGGCTAACTTTGCATTCATGTTAAGCTGGCTGAAGATTTTGACTAGGAAGAGTTTTTAAAACTTCTTTAGCTTTTGGGTGCATCACTAAAACACACATAGTAGCATCTTATGATTGTATTTATGTTTGAACTCAAAAATTGTGCATTTGTTATACAGACCAATACCCGATAGGAGTATGAGAGTGCAGCATGAATGATATTAAATGTTTAATTATATGGGAAACCTTTAATCAGTCAGAGTAATGACACTTAGGTATCATTAGGTTGTAGAGACGATCACAGGCAAAAAGAGATGACAAAACAAAAGAGATGCAATGTAAGAGTTGTGCATTGTATCACAGAGAATCCCTGTTAAATAATTAAATGAAATACATGGGGAGCCCAGTATTGGTGGCAGTTTCAGCATTTCTGAGGTGTGACTCTGCTTACATGGACAGCATCTAGCATGGCTCGGGCCTGCTGGAGAGGCACTGGAGCTCCAGCCTGTAGAGCCTCAGTATGATGTGAGACCTCCACAAGCCATTTCCGTAACTTCTCCGCCATCTCTCTGTATCGCTGCCACTGGCGAATCAGGCTGTCTATGATGCCTCTTCGTTGCTGCGCCCGACGTACCACCCCCTGCCACTGGTTACTCAGCAGTGCCAACTTCAGTTTGAATTCATCTCTAGAGGAGATGATGTTGAACACCAAACACTTAGTAATCAAAGTCAATTTCTACATTTATAATGGTACTACTTGCACAATTATATTTATTATTACTTATATACAGTGACACCCTATAACAGAAAATGATATCTATAAATAAAATGGTTAAAAGGTAAGTACCTGTCATCCACCTGGCCTTGCTCTAACATGCGCTGTCCATCACTGATGATAGAGTGAAGGATCTGCTGTCTGCTGAACATCTCTGCCTGGAACAGCTACACATGCAATAAAAATATCAATGTACAATGCCACAGTGTCAGTCTGTCATTCATAAAATATTAAATGACACACCACTGGCTTCATTTACCTCATGAGCTCTCTGCTGCTCCATCAAACTCTGGAAGTTTCCAGAGATCTCCACAGCCAGCTTCTCCTCTGTCTGCACCAGAAACTCCATCCATGTCTCACATTTTTCCAGAAAGGTCTGCTGCTGTAGCAGGGTGGCCTGCAGCTTGCTGTAGGTGAAAACATGTGTTTAATGGAATGGTCATAAAGCTAGACTAGACAGAGGTGGTGAACAGACATGAGCATTAACTCAAGGATGTAAATCAAATTTACTACATTATAGCATGTTAAAGCAATCTAACCTGAATCTCTCAGTAGTTTGAGCTGATGCGGTGGCCCAACTCCTGTTCAGGTTCTGCATGCGTTTGATCTCAGAGTCATTGAGTGGCAGTCTGTAACCCAATTCATTTAGGCGCTCCAGGTCTGGAGCCATGCTACTGAACTTCAGCATCTGTCTCTGTACAAGCATAACGTAAACTGTTTAAGCTGCTGAATTATTACTGAAACAATAAACATCACTGTAGGAAGATCTATCAAATTTGAATAATATTTCTGATAGCGGTCAGGGAATTTGGAAAAATATAACATCATGATACTTCAAGACACTGGATACACAAAATGCATCACTGTACTTAGTTCTTCTGATGTTTTATAAGCTGGAACTGATGAAAAAGAACCAGTAGGGCCGCATACTGAAACATATCATAATCAATCAATGGTCACTTTTACTAAGACTGCTGTAGATTACCTTCAGTTCCTCCATACGGTCCTGGATGACTGACATGTCAGAGGAGCCATTAGGATCTTGACCCTTCAGAGTCTCCTCAGCCTCAACTATCCACCGACCGAGAGTGTCCAGCTGCTCATTAAAGATCTCATAATCATGCACTCCTGCCTATGAGTCAAAAAAGATACACACACAACATTCACAACAGGTACAAACCCAAACCTCAATCTTTCTAAAATTTCCTAAACATTGGATGTCTGACCTGGAGAGTGGCTTGCTGTCGGCTGAGGGACTGCTCCATTGAGCTGAGGCGCTGAGCGAGAGACACGTGGTCTGACTGGATAGACGCTGCAGCTGAGGTCTCCACCTGCTGTTTCAGCTGCTCACCCAGCTCCAGCAGGACCTGCAGAGAGGCCTGCACTGGGGCTTGTGAACGCAGCAACTCCTAATGGGAGCAGATAAAGAAAGAAATACTGTCACAAGTGTATATTTTTCACACTTGCCTTTGTAAATTATAAAATGGAAATGTAACAAAACGTAAGAAAACAGTTAATACTTAACAGTACAGACCATAATAATTTTAGGACTTATCGCATATCTGTAATACATTTAGACCTTCTTAACATTTACTTCATTTGTAAACCTACATGTATTTAACAACATAGAGAAGATCATTACAATTCATATTAAGTAATGCTATTCATGACATGTTAAGATCTGCTTCATCAGTGCAACTATACAGTTGCAAGTGTAGCAAAAACAAAAACACAGCAGAGAGATTATGTTTTACGTACACCACAGTCTTGAATCCAGGTGGATACTTCCTCCTCTGAGATGTCCTTATTGCTGGCAGCTTTTAGCAGCTGCTCTGCTCTCTCCTCCAGCCTCTGGACACTAACATTGCATTGCTCGTACAGATCCTTATAATTCTGCCACAACTGCAGCAGTGCTTTACTGCTCTTCAGACGCTCCGTTATCTCTTCTAACAGGTTGTTCCACCTGAATCACACACACACACACACACACACACACACACACACACACACACACACACACACACACACATATATATATATCGTTCTGACCAGTAACAGAAAATTTTACTCTGATACTGTTCAATAGTTTCCTACCTGGCATTGATGTCTTTGAGAGTATTATTAAGAGAGTCAGACACAGAGGGATGACACTCCTCTAGCAGCTGATGTGTGACAGCTCCAAACTTTCTCAGACTGCTCTCCTGCTTCTCCAGCTGCTCTTGCAGATTCTGACACGTGGATGACAGAGACCACAGTGTGATTTTCTTTTCACACACATACCCATTCAACATTATTTATCTTGTACAGTAACCCACAGGTAAACCATACACACAAAGGATTGGAAGGGAGTATCATTTTCACACACAAATTCATTAATACCTTTTAAATGAGAGGGAAAGGGGGCTATTTTGCCTTATAATGTATTAATCTGCATAATAATTGAACCTGACATACTGTTTGTGCTGTTGCTGCATTTCATACGAAAAAATATAACAAAGCAAAAAAAATTACATTCTATTTCTGTCTGTGGGACAAACTACTATGCTGAGTGAGATAAATATGATTTAGTAAATATGAATATACTTCATACTTCAGCCACCTTCTGTTTTTACTCAGTAATGAGACCTTGGTGATCTGAACTCCAATCTGAATGTGGTAACAGGTTTCCTGGTGGAAATTAGGGCAGAGGGCAGAGAATGCAGGATGGCATAGAGGAAGGACAGGGGTTTCTATGATACATACCTGTAGACTGTCCACCTGAAGCTGCGCTGCCTCTAGAGATCCGGTGAGCAGGCGGAAGCGAGACACAGAGTACCTCCCCTCAGTCAGGTAGCTGTTGATCTCCTCAGCTGCCAGTTTGTAATGGCTCCACTGATCCAGTACTGATAGCAGGCTGATCTTCAACTGCCCAATCTGTAAAGCACACAAGCTTGTTATACAAAAATGCACATAAACACATCATCCATAAATATGTTTAAAGACCAAATAAATAACATACTAGGTGGTCAAGGTCAGCCCAGGTGTGATTCAGAGCTTGAAGAGTTTCCATGACAACAGCACAGGCCTCATCTGTCTTGTTCTGGACTAGAGCACAGGCCTGCTCTTCTACTCTTTCCACTTCCCTCTCCTTAACCATCTCCTCCAATTCCTTTGAGCATGTGAGAAAGACAAAGAAACGACCCATGACGTGAACTCGTATTGTGGTAATGTCACGCATTTAAGACAGTGCAAGGTCTCCCCTACCTGGCAGTCTTTAAGAGCGTTTTGCACTGAGGAGACATCCTCAATCCTGTGTTTCCTCTTGAGTCTCTCTTCCTGGGCACAAAGCCATGTCTTTAGGCTCAGCACATTGCTCTCATATTCCAGCCAGGACTCTAGTAAGCCCTCCAGATATTGGACCTAAACAAACAGATCAAACAAGTCAATGACTTGATGTACAGCAACAGATAGAACAAAAAATTGAATATTTTAAAAAATATATATAATTTCACCCTCTCTGTGATGTGAGCCTGCAATATTTGCCAGCGGCGGTTCATGGCTCCCAGCCTCTCGGCAAAGTCTGTCTTGTCACTCCGTTTGCTCTCCACGTCTTGCCCACTAATCTGCAGCACTGACTGGTTCACAAAGTCCACAGTCAGCTGTTTGCAGTTCACATCCACACGGAATCCCTACACAGGCGAAAAAAAGACAGTCAATATTAGGGCATTAACGACTTCAGATTTTTTTCAGAATGACTTATTCGTCTATAAAGTCGAAGTCGAGAAGTTGTTTCATGACGTCATCACACAGATGCAGCAAAGGAACAATATGCAACTTTCATTAAAGTTCTCTGTAACATTAACCGTCAACATGACAGTTACACAAAACAAAACAAAGGCTAATGCCTTGAATTTTCTGGTAAATTTAAGTGCTCAACAGAAAGTGGGAACAGCTTTAGCTGTGGCAGCCACTCAGTGGACTGGACGACTCCCTGCAGTGCTTGCATCACCCACGTTAGCTAGCAGATGCCGTTTTAGATGCAGGTTGTGCAGGTCACCGTGCTGTTTGGTCTAGAGTGAATTATCTCCACACATGTGATGTGTGTCTGTCACCTACTGCTTCTTCTGCTGCCATGTATCGCATCTTGTTATGGTCTTGTGTTTAGATTCTCCTCCACGCGCAAACGTTACTGGCCTTTTTATGAAGTGACTATAACAATTGGTTAAGTCAAGGAAGGCACGTCAGCGTAAGCCATTTAGAGGCAGAGATTGCATTGTGTACACACAGAGAGAGAAAAAAAACACACTACTTGTCGACTTCTTTCAGGGGTAGTCGACTTGTGCCTCTGACGTCGACGTGTCGCCAATTGGCTTTTCTGTTAATGCCCTAGTCAGTATATTAGTGTCACTTGTCATAAACATTGACAAACCCTACACCAACACTGAATGATACACATTTGAGTTTTTTATTAATCTGACCTACATTCACTGTTCCAAAGAGTAAACCTACCTTGTACCGTTGCAAATACTCTTGGATAACCTTTGACCCCACTGCTCCTTTAAGGTTTTCTTCATCCTCCTCAATCACTTTCTCCATCAGTGAGATCCAGTTCACCAGCTCCGTGATGGCATGGCGAGAGGCCAACTTGTCCATTTGTGACTGAGGCAAGAAGCAAACAAAAATCCAACATCAGCACAGTGGGGCAGGAAAAAAAACATGAGAAAAACTCTACTTAAGCTCCATAGAAAGGCTCCAGTGAATCCTAACTGCTAAGATAAACCTAAGGAATGGAAATAATCCTATTTGGCAAGACAGATAAGCCAGTTCAGCAAGCGACATATGGCACTGCAGTCTATTACCTGGTGGAGTTTCTCCTGTACCACAGGGATGTGAGTGACCAGTTCAGCCCACTGGGCCTCCACCCGAGCCAGCTCGGATCTGAGGACACCTGTGTCTGCCTTTTTCAGCCTCAGCAACTGGTTACCTTCATTCAGTACTGAGGTTTTCAAACAGGAGCGGGCCTCAACTTCCTTACTGAACTCCTGTGAGGTGAGGAAAATGCATGCATCACATATACCATAATATCAGAGTTTCTCTTGACCAAACATAGTTAAAAACAACTCACGAACTGATTTTCAAGTCCTTCAAGAGCTGGAGCAAGTGTTTTGAGGTAAAAAAAATTCTGATCTTGACCATTGGTTCTGAACCCTGATCCTGGAGACCTACGTTTTCCTACACAGTTGTGTGCTGTTCTTCCTTTATTGATCCAGCTCCAACTTCGGACATAGTCAATTAGTTGTTTTTATTAGATATTTCATTAAATGCTCTAAGGCAACAGAGACAGTGGGTCTAGAACAGTGGGCCTAGACCACTATACCAATTGGAAAGGTGCATTCACAACACAAGCAGCAGGGTTTCAAAGGATTTAGATAGAGGCTTATGTCTGGCAAAAATATTTTTCCTTTATGCCAATATCCTTCTTCATTAGGTATATTAGCACTGTAGTCCCAGAACAAAACTAAAGAAAAACTTCGGACACTAAACATGGCTGATAACTTGGCCAATCAACTAGTTTTGGGGCAAGAGGAAAACTGTACGTTTGCTTCAGAATCAGAATCAATTGGGTAAACTTAATTTCTTTAAGCATGCCAGATTATAACATGATGTTTAAATATGGTAATAAATCGGTACTAACCAGGAAAGCAGAGAGGTGGTCTCTAACTGTCTCCACATCCACAGGCACAGTCACTGACTGAGTGCTCCAGAACTCCAAGCGTTCCAGAGCCTCCTGCAGCCACTGATTCAGTTCAGCAGATTCACTCTGATACCTGATAGCACACATAATCATCCCTTAAACAACTTTAATCTTTGCTTGGAAAGGCTGTGTTTTATTTTTTTAAATACAGCATTTCTGGTGAGCCCTGACCTAGTCCAGTGTTTAAGAATGGACTCCAGCCGCTGCAGTTCCTTGTTGACCTTGCTGGTGTTGTTAAGCCAATGCTCTCCCAGCAAAGTAAGCTGATTCTCCAGACTGTGGCAGGCCACAGACAGCAGCAAGCGCTTGCCTTCCTCCAGTACTTGATAGAGCTTGTGCTGGTGTTCAGTCAAAATGGACTTTAGGCCCTGGGAAAAGATCAAATGAGAGTTTGTAGTTATGCACTACCTACTGTCCAAATGTGTTTTGTCATATGCTGTTAACCCTTTAATATACAAAATGTACTTACTTTACATATATCACTTTATATTACTATATATATTACTTCATACTTAATATGCTTTACATAAACAGTGTTCCCCACAAAGTCGCAGCTCAGAGTTCGCAGCCTCAATCGTTCACTGATTTTTCCTTAGAACCTAACTAATAATAATTCGCGGAACCCCCTGCAAATTCACGGAAAACGCATATATCCTCCGCATTTGTTTTTGCTTTTTCGTGGCGATACATAATTTTTCATGCATTTTAGTGCTAATTTATTAAGAAAAGTATCATTTACTAATTTTGTAACAAACAAATTCAGCTAAATTTCCATATAAAATATAACTGGATAAATTTTTTAGTACTGTCTAGAGAGCACAAAGCAACCGTATATTAGCTGCTGCCCTGTGACGCATCTCTGGCAGACACATTCCTGCATCAAAACAGATTCCTGTGTGCAGCTATCTCACGTGTTTCGCTAAGTGTTCTCGTATTTTTCCTTTTGTTCTTCTTAAAGCCCTGTATTTTTATTACTGTAAATTAAATAATTACTGTATTTACTCTGCGTGCATGAATTACAGTGCAATCTATACAGGGGTAACATTGGTATTTTACATTCTAGCACTGCAGGAGACAGCAGATCAGTATACACTGTACAGCATGGATACGGGTTTACCTTTATGTTGTTTTTAAGGGTAATGTATTAAGCTGAGTTTAAAATGAAGTGTTTTGGGAGCATATTTGGGGGCATATTTCAAGTTTACACTATAAAAATAAGCATTTTTTCACAATTCGCAGGTGCTCTTGGAACGTAACCCCCACGAATTTGGGGGTCTATCATACTCATAAGTATTATATATTACTGTAGTTGTCTTTTTTGGTGCTCTAATAAAACAATACTAAGCCTTAACCTATCTAGCCCACATGTGTATTTTAAGTGAAAGTGACCATTCTGTCATACATGAACAGCACAAAATTTTTCCTCTGCATTTAACCCAATCACCAAGTGAAGCAGCGGGCAGCCAGGAACACAGTGCCCGTGGAGCAGTGTGTGGGGACGGTAGCTTGCTCTGGGTACATCAGAGGTGCCACTAGCAGTCTTGGGAATCAAACCCACAACTTCCTGATCGCAGGGCAAATGCCCTAACCACTAGGCTACCAGCTGCTCCAGCTAAAATACGGAACACTTTATGATTTTGCATGTCATCCATGCGCAGGGGCCATGCTAATCTTCTCTGTATCGTTCCAATTTTAATATATGCGCTGCCATAGCATGTAATACATTTAAGGAAACACTGGCAAAGTTGATAATACTAATAATAATATTACTATAATACTAATATTATTGTTAGTATAGGATTAATACGGACAGCTCAGAAATCACTTTGGCACATATACCGGGATGAAGAGAGTACCTGATAAAGTTCTATTCGTTCAGTCAGCCTCTCCTCTGTCTCTTCGAGCAGGGGAACAGCAGGCATACTGCCCTCCACTGTCTCCAAATGCCTGTACAGACACTGGTAGTCCACCACCAAGCGGCTCCATGTCTGGTGAAGCACATGCCCCATTCACACATATATTTACAAGGATGCAAAAAGTTAGAGAGTAACACTGCAATTATTATTATATCAACTTGGATTACTTATTATGTTTATACAGGTTGCTACTGACCTCCAGGATGTATTCCAGCTCCACTCCTCTCTTGTGAGCCTGCTTTAAAACACTCTGTGCCTGAGCCAGGGTCTCTTCTAGAACTTGGCTCTCTCGTGGCACAACAAAGGCACTAATTTTCTTGTAGAAAGTCTCGGTAAGGACCATATGCCACTCCAGTCCTTGAAAGAATTCCTGGAAAAGTTAAAGTAAGCTATTAAAAAACATATCCTCTCTAATAGTCTATAGACAAACTGTTTACGTCTGTGCCAATATGACAGTATTTAAACGGTGAAGTCTTAACACATAGCTTACTTTGTGTTTGTCTAATAGACCCTGGACTTCTTCCACTGAGCCAGCAATCATCTTCTGGTCAGCAGCCATCTTGTCTTGAGCAGTGTCTACCAGATCCACCAGGTCTTGTAGTGCTCGCTCATACTGGCTCTTGAGAGCAATGTTCTGGTTTAGTCCACTGCGACGTGAGCCCACTGTCATCACTAGCTCCTCATAAGTGTCCTTTACATTAAGGCATACAAAGAAAATACTATTTCAGAATACACACATTACGACACATTACACATTAATTCTTTAAACTTTAAGGACCTGTCAGAGGGTGCTCACTCCCATACTTACATACTTGACATATTACTTTAATAGTTTTATTGTGGTTATTACATCATCATATACTGTACTGGACAACACAATAAATAACTGAATGTTGGTCAATGAAAGAAAAGGAACCTGAAGCTTCAGAAGTTCATTGGTAGAAATTTGATCTAGCTGCAACTCCACTCCTCTGGATTTCAAATCTATGATTTTATGCTCAAATTCTCTCAGGGTTTCTTCTGCTTCAGCAATTGTCTGTTAAAACAGCACAGATCATGTAAGAAACTTGTAATAATAAACTCTCTTGTATTAATGTAAATGAATTGTGATGCTCTCCCTATACCTGTAATTGTTTTGTTGTGGGCTGGTCAAGGATCCCTGCTAACTTTTGTAGAATCTGGAACTTACTCTCACTGAGAGCAGAGAAGAGAAGCTGCAACTCAGTCTGTAAAGAAGATAATGGGCAGCATGGCATTAGAAGAGGCACTTTTGCCATTATAAGCAGAAAAGTTAAACGTCTATTATCTTCAGGTTCTGCTTCACCTGGAAGGAGGTGAGCTCCTGCATCCTGCTTCTCATAGTGTCACAGCGGTTCTCCACTACTGAGTCAAGGGCTCCTAGTCGCCGAGACAGAGAGTCAAGGGCATCCTCCATCAGAGCCTGCTCTTCTTCCTGCAACCCCCCAGTACCCCTTAACAGGCTTCGGCTGTGGCTCACCACTTCTGTCACCTCAGCCACATCTTTTCCTAAGGCCTGCGAGGCATGCAAAAAGAGTAAGACTGTGTTCACAAGACATTTTAGCATCTGTCAAAACACATCTATACGTGTTGCTGATTTCTTTGTGGCAGTATTTGTTGGCAGAGATCACTGAGTGGGAAACTTGTTACCAAAACTGCAAAAAAAAAAAAAGGGTGAGACAAAAATCTGTCCCACCAGTTTTCATTGAAATCAATGGCATTTTTCACTGACACAAAAATGTAACCAAAAACATGTATGAAAAATGAAAATAAAATATTAATATTAAATATGTATTATTTCACGCTATTACCTCATTAAACAAGCTGATTCTATACAAAAAATATATCACATTTCTGTTTGTAAGGAGGAGATATTGTATTAGGATTTGATACAATTATAGTTAAATAGAGTAACCAAATCTATATTGTAACAACAGTTAAACTCTAAGTGTTAAATGAAAAAGTTATCATAAAATAAAACACTCAGAAAACAAGTCACTGACCTCATGGTTGAAGAGCTGTGTTTCTGAGTTCTCTGTCAGGAGTACTGGTCCAGAGAACAGGGTGGTTTCCACATCATCCAGCCAAGATGAGGTGGCTGTGACTGCTGAATACAACTGCTGCTCCATGTGAGTGTCTCGTGCTTCTGTTGAACTTGGTGCCTGCGTGCCCAACAGCAAAAGATTTCAGTAGGTACAATATTCAAGAGGGGTTGTAGCACAGATAGCAGCATAAAGATAGCCACCGAAGGCAAGCAGTATAACCTGAGCAGTTCCATCATCCACAGCTTTACTGAATCCAAGGTACAATGACTTCAGTGTGGACTTGTTCTGGACCTGGGCATCTCCTTTGTAGACTGGAGCAGCAGAGGTGTTTACTCGAGCAGTCCTTGAGTAAACCTGGTAACAACAGTGACTATCACTACAAGCTATTCCATGTTGTAATGGTGTGACAAAAAAAGCCAATGAACTAGGTTTTGCCGAATTGTATGTATGTCAAAAGAAGTAGTGTGATCAGTACTGGTTGCTTTGTGTCCTGCTCTAAGGTGCTCTGCAGAAGCTGCAGTTTGGTGGCCATGTCTTTTCTTAAGCTTTCCCATCTCTGTTTCCTTTGCCCCACTGCAACCTGGTTCTCCTGCTCTGGCTCTGGGGTGAGCGCTTCATTGACACTGCAGAGAATATAGGAGGGGTGTTTAAGACAATGGAAGTTACTAGAGAAACATAAAGATCAGTCTCATAGCCTCAACCTTACAGATAAGAAAGCAAATTGTACCTGAATTTCAAGATAAGTGTGATCAAAATATATTTGTGGCTAAACTTAATATATGTGTGGCTTTATTGTTTCAAATTTGTAACCTGTAAATGTAAGTCTTTGTACAAGCTCAATCATTAAATTAAATGGCAGCTTACTGCAATAACCCATTTACGTTACAAATATAGATCCTGTCCCTTGGTGGAAAGAGGTAGAAATGATAACTAATGATAAAATGATCAATTATGATTTTTTTATATATATATATATTTCTTTATTTTTATTTCTTTTATTATTTATTTATTTTAATTTTTTTAGTTATTAACTCTTTACCTAACTTGGCATTTGTGTGTGGACAGCAAGGGAAGAATTTCATTGCACAGAGAAAATGCCACTTTTTTTCTGTACATATGACAATAAACACTTTGAATCTTGAATCTTGAACTAGAAATGACAGCAATGGATAGCTCAAGCACCTGGCACTTAAGGGTGAAGACTGCTGGGTGAGGATCTCTTCTCCACGACTAGCCACAGATTTCAGGAGCTTCCTCTGCTCAGCCAACTGCTCCTCAAGTTCCTTATTATAAGAAGTATAGAATGTTTTTGTTGAGATTAATTTAAACTGTATAAAATGTAAACAGGAACTGAGACAATAAACAAAAATCATTGTTTTTTGAACCCCTCCCCAAAAAACGTAATTTAATATGTTTATATCTCACATAATGAGAAGACAGTACCATAACAGAAATACCACTGTACCTTCTGTCTCTGGAGGGTGTCTTGGTGCTGCAAACTCCGTGTGGAACGGGCCTGGGCCAGCCAGTCTTGCACATTAGGACTCTGGGAGAGGCTGGAGTCTGACTCACTGTCAGACTGCTCTTGTATTGAGCCCTGCAGACAATACATAAAATATTTTATTGAGTATCAGATTCAATGTGTACACCATAATTATTTTCACCAGAGAAAACAGCTGCCTATAAGGTTTCTAAATGTATAAAGTAATTAGTTCGTGGCTCAGAATCATCATCAAAAGATAGGATATATTCTTGAAAAAAGTCCCAAAAGATATCTGAATTACAGAAAGCACTTTGAGGCTGTCACTCTATTTGTAAGATCAGAAATTCATTACACTCTTTGCTCACTACAGGTCTTAAATGAAACTAACGAAGAAAATTAAATGGCATGCATGAAAAGACTAAACATTTTGCCTCATTCCCCAAAGAAAACTCAGACATTTTAACTGTAGAAAGAGAGACACTACAAAAGCACTCTTACTGACTGAAGCAGAAATTATTATATTCATGACATTATTTATTTGGCATTTTAGCTTTTCCAGCATGACACACACTGGCAGATTTGGTGAAATGTTGGGTGTTTCAAAAGAGTTTTGTTTAAAAATAATTAGACTGGCCACTACAGGAAATTATCTGGGAAAATAATCATTAGTCTAAATCATTAAGAACCAGTGTAACATGTCAGACTATAAACAGCAAACATTTATACTTGTCCCCCTTGCATATAATTGTGCCTGCATGATAGGATTAATAAGACTGTGCCAGCATGGGGACCTTACCTGAATATTGATCTGTTTGTTTTGGAGCATTCGCTGCAGTTCTAGCAGGCTTCCCTTTAAGGTGCGCAGTTTCCTGGCTAGCTGCTCCGCCTCATCCCTGGTCTCAGGCCGGCCCTCCAGCAGCAGTGCCTCACTGTGCATGGACAGCTCAGAGAGTGCCAGTACCTTCTCCTCAATTTCCAGCAGCATGTTCTGCAGCAGCAACAGAAGGGAAGCCAGCTCAAACATGACTGAGAGCAACGGCCAAAAGCTGCAACTAAATGTGTCTGTAGTTCTGCACAGTCCGCTCTCATCCTAGGTCCCTATCCAACACAACTTGAGAAGAGTCCATTAATCTTAATCCTTCACGTGCCATGCTCCCAATACACATCCATTTTAAACAGTGAAAGAAAAAAAAAAGTGCTGCTCCCTTCACTGAAGATCTTGTCAGTGTATTTTTTTTATTGTTGATAAATAGCTAAACCAACAGCATTGCTCAAGTAAGTAGAATTCTACCAGTTTGTAACATTCAGACACTCCCCACAGATCCACCCACACCTTTACTTAGCCAATGAGAGGCAACGTGCTACGTGAATATGAAAGTAGGGCCGGCCAGCTTTGCTGCCAGCGCCAATCCGGTCAGAGGAACCTGCTAATCACCTGAAAGCCACCACAACCACCAGTCACCATTACACTGAGACATATGCATAATCTCCTTAAAGCTCATGCTACAACAGCTTAGGAACCTAACCATCTGAATGCTCTGAGGTCTTTTAATACTGCTGTTATTTTTATTCACTTTTTTTGCACAGATTTAAAGAAAAATCTGCACAGTTCACCATAGTATGCTGCACACCTCAGTGAATAATAACAGGGCTGTAAAAACATGTCTGAAAAAAAAAACATAAGCTAAAGCAGTTAAGTGTAACTTTTTTTCCCAGGTAGACATTTGTAATAGATTTGGTCAGTAGAGGACCCTCTAACCTGACATTCTGAGAGCTGCTCATCCATGTCTGAATCTTGAATGTTGGTGCTGAGTGTGCTGCGTGTGTTCAGAATCCATCGGTCAAGCTCATCCATCTGACTGAAGTAGCGCTGTAAGGCCTGCTCCTGCTGTTGTTTCTCTAGACAGTCGCTCAGGCGCTCCTGAATAAGGCAGACATAAAACAGCTCCCAGTCATTAGGTTTCAAGAATATAATTAAATGATTACTTCTTTTTCTGCCTAGGGCAAGGAGGAAATCATGAAAGGACAGGTGATAGTGAAAGGTAACCAAGTTGGTTACCATTTTGTACTCAGTACCTCCAAAAGCTGTTGTTTTCCAGAAGCCTTCATATGGATAGTGGCCATACGCTCAGACAGAACTGTGAGAGTGGATTGCATAGCTAGCTGGTCAGCTGTATCAGAGTCCACTGTGTCAGAGATCAGATCCTCGGCAAAGCTGGACTGAAGCTCGTCTATGTCCTTCTGCAGCCGGAAAATGTCCTCCATCAGACCCTGGAAGGATCAAAACACAAGTTGTATTTTCTTGACGGAACTGTAAGGAACTGGGATAATAAAGAATTTCAGAACATGTCTGCACAGTAAATTTCTCACTTGATGCAGGACCATCTGTCTGTCTGGACTTAGGTCATGATGAGGCGGCTCATTCAGTTTAGCCTCCATAGACTCCATCTTGGCTGAAATGGACTGCAAGGACCATTGGTATCGCTGCTGTCTCTCCAGTGCCTCATAAAGTGTTTTCTGTTTTTCGCTGATCTGTGAGAAAGATGAGATGTAAAAACAATTTCCAGCCCAATAACATCAACAGCTCCTTTTGGTCTATGTACACACCACATTTTTCAAGGTCTCCCATGAACGCTGAAGGTCATCTAGATTGGCTACGGATTCCAGCGTTGGATCATACAGCTCCTGTATAGGAGCTCTGGTGAGAGTAGCTCGGCCCATCGACAACTAAAGAAAAAGAGTGTACAAAACCAGTGAAAACCCATTACGTGCAATACAGTACAACTGTAAAAAGATGTACTTCACATAAAATATAAAATACTACAATTTTATAGCAATGCATAGCAATGAGAAATCTACAGAGACCAGCATTTTTACTCGCCGAACATACTAAATTTAACGCATGAAGGCCTTGTTAATAAGCTGATAAGTTCATTCAGATGTGTTTAATGAGGTAAAATCAAAAACTCTGCAGTGCCATGGCCTGTTTGGACTGCTGCATCGTCTTGTTTAGCATTATAACTGTCCAGTGGTATTTTTTTGCCACGCAATGGAAGAATGATCCGTAACGCTGGGAAGCAGTCGCAGAGCAAACCGAACACCACATTCTCTTGCTTTAGGGAAACAGAGAATCACAGTCAGCGAATCATAAATAGAGCAATATCGTGCATAAGACCAACTTATATTCTGGCACGGAAGGCGGTGAAGCAGTCTTTACATGCATGTTATTCATGACGTCACGGTCAATGCATGTAATCAAAGTTACGGAAACTTGAGCCCTTAAACACTGCCACCCATTGAAAATCTTAACAAGGCTATGGACCGGTGTCTGATATAAGGAGTCACCCATCTTGTTCAAAAAATATTGCTGACGGTGAGGCTACAGGTTTTCCTTCTAATGAAGCAAAAGAACAACTGATTCAATAACAACCTGCAGCCACTTGGCCCTTTTTGAATATGATTGGTGCCTTCTGGGTTATATGAAGTGTTAAGCTCAAGGATTCAGAAAATTTTCATGAAAGCAGACAATAGAACTCAGTAGGAGTCAAAAAGGAAGTAGTAATCATTTAAGTGTTAAAAAACAAATTGTGTACATTGTGAAGCAAAAGCAAATGGTAGGTGTTCTATTATTAGTGTGTACCTTGCTAATTGAGGCCTCAGTGTTAGTAACAGGAGAAGGGGTGCGACATAAATGAGGAGAGGAAATCTCGCTGTTGGTGCCCTCTTCTCCAGACTCCTCAGTTACAGGAGACAGGAGGGTGTGAGTGCGACCCGCTGTCATCTGACACGCAACGCACAAAGAGGATTGCAGAAGAAAGCAGAAAAGTGTTTAATTTAAACATAGTTATACACAGTGATCATGGTGGGCCAAGCGAAACACAGCTGGCAATGCCAGTACAATAAAAGTAAAGTTAAGTTTGGATTGGAATCCACTGGTCTACAGAGTACTCTGTAGACAAGCATTCAGCCACAACCAGACCCAGTGAAATCCTGTTTTATGAACACTGAAATAGCTTTTCAGATGTGGGGTTTGAACTGGGAACCATTCAGACGAGTTAACAGACGAGTACCTTACCACTGAGTAGCTTAGCCAATAATTCCACACTCAAATAATCACTAATTAACTTATAGATTTTGAAGTCATAATAAACTGATTTATTGATGTGATGTAGCCATATTGTAAAAACAAGTTTTTTTTTAAAATAATTATTTACTTGCAGACTCCACAAATTGTTTCTAGACTTTGAAATGAATTCATACGATGAATATCCAGAGACTTTGGGTTTATTACAGACTTCGAACAGTTGCAGAAAAATGAAAAGGTTTAAAAAGTCTTTTGCTGAATTGTGAGGCTCAGTGCACTGCATGAAAACAATACAAATATTTTCCACATTAAAAACACAACAATACAAAGTCAATGTTACTCACAATTGCTGTGGAGGGCTTGACCTGTGCAGCTGTTGAACCTTCACTCAGACCCTCTGCATCACTCACAGTCAGCAGCATGGTGGCGTGCTTGGCTTTCACTGTCAACATCTTACACTTAGAGTTCAGAGATGCAATCTGCTCCTGATAGCCTTTGATTTTCTGTGCCAGCTCCTGTTCAGGAAACCAATTAGTTATTTGGACCTAAATGTACACAAGCATCTCTTTATCTCTTTCTATGGATGAGATCTGGGATGAATTATAGTTTTCCAGAGAAGAATGTGTAGGCAATCATAGCATGACCTATGTGTGCAACAATGTGAGCAATTTTTCAAGCTTTTCTATCTGTTCCAGTGCTTTTTTACCTCATGGTGGTGTATCTGTGTTTGCAGCTCCTGGATGTTACCGGTGGGAACAGGCCGGTCTTGGATGACCCGATGAGCATCCTCAATCAGGCCTTGCAGATGCCTCACCTCCTGCTCATACTGCTCATATTGCACCACTGCCTCCTAAGATTTGACAAATAATTATATTATTGTTGTCCCCTGCAACTTCTGTCGCTTTTAAACTGCTGAAAAGAGGCACTACACCAAAGTTCCTTCCTTGCAAGGTGAAGGACGCACAAAGATGACCCCATTCTCAGTCACAAGGATCTCAAACCATTAATCCTCAGTTTGCCCCCTGTACCCAGGCCCCATATCGACACAAACTGCAAGTGGGATCCACTCTATCCACCTCCGTAAGCCTAAAGACATACATCCCATTATCCGTTCCGTAATGCAACGGCAGAAGTTCTTGTCATTTTTTCATCTTTTGAGCTCAAACTTTGAATATAAGTTGAAAAGACCTGTAGCTATGGGTTTTCAGTGTTTTCTGCCCCTTTTGCAAAACCATGTCACGGTGTACTTACGTCCGAGAGGAAAGGACGAAGCACAGGCGCGGAATTCCATAACGATATTTTAATGATAACAGGACTAAAACATAAACTGGCTCTGTGGCCAGAAAGATGAGTAAGGGTGAATAGGGTTAACAAAGGAAGGCTAGGGTTAAACTAAGGAAGACTGAAGTGACAGGATAAAACCGAGGAAAGTAGGTTCGAGGAGTTAGAGATAAAGGAAACGTGAGTGTATGCACTCATGCCAGAAATGGGGTGACATATATACACATTGTGAACACCCAACACCCAATGAGGAATGTCCACATCTCACTATAAATGAGGAACAGCTGATACTTATTAGTATAGTTCAATGCTGTCCTCTAGCGGTCAAGGACCAGGACCGAGATAGAGCCCTCTCCAGATCGGGTCCGTGGTTGCCCTCTGGTGGCCATGGACCAGAACCGTGACAGTACCCTCCCCCCCAAGGCCACCACTCCGGGGTGCCGAAAGGAGACCCCCAGTCCAGCAGCGGAGGGGTGATGGCAAGGACGTGGCAAGCCCACCATCCAAGGCTGCGGCGGGAGAGGAGGTGAAGGCTGTGACCGCAATGCCGGAATGGAGGCTGAGGCCGGAGCAGGAGCCGCGGCCAATGAGGCTGGTGAGGCAGAGGCCGGGGCGGCGGCCACGACTGGTGAGGCTGAGGCCGGGGCGGCAGCCACGGCTGGTGGGGCTGAAGTCGGTGCGGCAGCCACGGCTGGTGAGGAGACCAGCGTGGGGTCAGGAGTTGAGGCACTCGGTGCGGAGACCGGTGCTGGGTCAGGAGCTGATGCGCCCGGTGCGGAGACCGGCACTGGGTCAGGTGCAGATGCGCCCGGTGCGGAGATCGGTGTGGGGTCAGGAGCTGATGCACCTGGTGCGGAGACCGGCGCGGGGTCAGGAGCTGATGCGCCCGGTGCGGAGACCGGCATGGGGTCGGGAGCTGGGGCTCGAGAGTCCGGTGCGGAGACCGAAGCAGGGGCTCGGTGTGGGGACCGGAGCGGGGGCTCGAGAGTCCAGTGCGGCGACTGGAGCGAGGGCTCGAGAGTCCGGTGCGGGGACCGGAGTGGAGGCTCGAGAGTCCGGTGTGGGGACCGGAGCGGAGGTTTGAGAGTCTGGTGCGTCGATCGGAACGGGGGCTCAAGAGTCCATGAGCTGAGGTGCTGGCGCGGGAACCGGCAGGGTGGCCGCAGCCTGGGGAGCCAGCGTGGAAATAGGCACAGGGGCTGGAGTTGAGGCCGAGCCTGGATCTGAAGTCGGCGGGCCAGAGGCAGGGACCGGACCTGGAGCAGGGGTCGGAGAACCTGGTGCGGGGACCGGCGCTGGACTTTGGGTACAGGGAGCCGGTGCTGGACCTCGGGTACGAGGAGCAGGAGCTGGACCTTGGATGCGAGGAGTGGCTGGGCTGCGTGCCAGATCTGAGGTCGGATTCGGTGCTGGAGCTGAGGTTGGACTCGATGATGCTGAAGTAGAACTAGAGGGCACGTGATGGAGGAACCTTGAACTAATGGCGGCGACTGGGTTAAAGCCTGGAGCAGGACCAAGTGGAGCCGGCCTTGAAGTTGGTGCTATAACTGGACCGGGTGCAGAAACTGTAGCTCGGCTAATTACAGGGGCTTGAGTGGGACTAGGTGTCGGAACTATATCTGATATTGGTGATATGGGTGAAGTGGTTGTTGGAACGAGGACAAGGACTGGGGTAAGAGGACCAGGAGAGGTAGAAGCAGGAGAGGCAGGTCAGAAGGGGAGAAAGGCAGGACTGAGAGAGAGAGAGACTGGGCTGAAAGAGAGAGAGGCAGGACTGAGCGAGGGAGAGGCAGGGCTGAGAGAGTGACAGGCAGGGCTGAGAAAGAGCGAGACAGGACTGAGAGAGAGAGAGGCAGGACTGAGAGAGGGAGAGGCAGGACTGAGAGCGTGACAGGCAGGGCTGAGAAAGAGCGAGACAGGACTGAGAGAGGGAGAGGCAGGACTGAGAGAGTGACAGGCAGGGCTGACAGAGAGAGAGGCAGGACTGAGAGAGAGTGAGGCAGGACTGAGAGAGAGGCAGGACTGAGAGAGGGAGAGGCAGGACTGAGAGAGTGAGAGGCAGGGCTGACAGATAGAGAGGCAGGACTGAGAGAGAGCGAGGCAGGACTGAGGGAGGGAGAGGCAGGACTGAGAGAATGAGAGGCAGGAGTGAGAGGGGGAGAAGCAGGACTAAGAGAGGGATAAGAGGAGACTTGAGGGGTGTCGAGAAAAGTTAAAGTGAGAGGGACCGGATTAGACTGATTTGAAGGGACTGGGATGAGCTGACCTGTATTGAACGAGGGTGAGAGAGACGGGGCTGTGATGAGGTAGTGGAAACTGATGTTAGAGCTGGCGTGGGAGTTGGGTTGATGGTCAGAATGGAGCTGGGAGCTAGAATCGATGCTGATTTGAGGACTGGAGTAGAAGCTGTGCTGAGGGGCTGGAGGAAGAACTGGAACTGGATGGTGAGGAGAGGATCTAGGAGGAGTGGAACGAGGGGCTGGAGTTGGATGGAAAGAGAGAACTGGACTAGGGACTGGAGTAGGAGTTGAACTAAGGGCTGAAACAGAGTTAAGGGCTGGCTGCAGGGACGTTATGTGATTTAAGGTGGAAACCCCCCTCGTAGTGAGAGCTTCGTGACTCTGGGACGGAGCTGAATGCGTGGATGACCGGATTTTTACAGTAGGAGGATCGTGAGTGGGAGTAGATTTGATGGGGTTTGGGCAGGTAAAGGTTGACGGGGACAGAACCGTGACAGACATCCATGGATGGTGGTTTTATTTAAGGAAAACAAAGGAACAAAAATGAAGGCACAAGGGCCAGTCAAAAAGGCAAGGGTACAAGGAAGGCTGAGTAGAACTTATAAATCAGTATGCTCCTATAACCTGAACTGAAAACAAGGCTAACTTAAATACAAACAGGAGGGAGCACCCAGTACCAATGAAAGGGCGGAAAACAACATAATTAATGCTAGCCGGCTGAAACCACTTGGTCTTCTAATGCCGGCTAGATGAGGCCACGCCTAAGAGGCCGATGAGGCCAGTGCAGAGTCCGCTGGCACCCTCCAGCGGGTGCCGACCAGAACTGTGACAAATATACAGTCTACAAAATGAATATGCAATATAGATTTGTATTTATAAAGATAAATATTAATATATGTATATAAATATTATTTGTACATACATATAATGTTTATGCTATGTATATATAAATAGTGTATAAGCATACAAATGAAAAATATAATATGATATACAATCTAGATCTTATGTACAGAAAATACAAAGAAATACAGGATATAATGAAGAGAATGAAGAGATTCAGAACTTTTTTCTTTAACAAAAACCATTTCTCGCAGAAATGCAATCTAGTTTAAGTACTTTCCTCTAATTGGTCTACAACAGAGGGCACAAATCCAGTCCTGGGGGGCCAGTTCAGCACAGTTTATTTCCCTGCTCAAACCTGGCAATTAAGAGGTGAGTTGAACCAGGTGTGTATGAGCAAGGAAATCACTAAACTGGACACTGGCCCTCCAGGACCATAGAAACTCCACTAACGAGATACCATTCTCAACCCAACAGAGAAGAGACCCTAATTGTGATGACTAACATCTTCAGAGTGCACTTATATGGTCATTGTTTTCGATAAAAATGTGAGTGTGGGTATTAGGTAGGTGAACCTAATACACTGGCAATATTTTATTGTGCACGGCAGGCTTGAATGAGAAGTTGTTGACACACTTTCTTTCTCCCTCCCTTTGTTTTTTCTCATCTCCTCAGAAGTGTGAGTTTGATGAGTTCTTTCTGATGTTTGTTGGCTGAAGGACATGCATCCAGAAGGATCAGATGTTGAAGACGACCAGGGATCCCCAGAGACTCGAACGAAGAAAAGCCTGTTTGAGAAGCTGTGCGAATTTGAAGACCACTGCAGAGAGATCAGTATGAATCATGTTCCTGTGATGTCCGTGCATCTGATCTCACAAGCTGTAGCTTCCAGCATATAGACCCACTTTTTGTGCTGCGTATGATGTGGGAAGGGGATGCTAATCTAACACAAAGCAGTACTGGATGGTCATAATGTGAAATGAAAGAGCTAAAAATTAGAAGTAAAATATATTTTATACTGGAATGTCTGCTACAAGTAGTTATAAACTTACAACTTACAAATGTCCATGTAAAGCTGCTATAGCACCCTTGTTATTCTAATTATTAATTATTCTAATTAAGTGCTAGTTTCTTATGAAGCAAATGTGTTAATATTGGGGTTTATTAAATAAATACTTCATATTTGTGTGCATAAGCAGTTCTTCACAATGGCTTTGATCATATCTCCCATTGGCTGTTTGATAAATATTTCATTTATCATATATCGTTTGGTGCCGTGTCATCAGAAGAGTTTTACAATGGTTGGAGTGTATTAACTCTTAGTGTTAAAAATGAAAGAAACACTTTACTAAAGTGCAGTTTTTATAAGGCTACATACCATCTATATAAGCCCTTCTTGGCAACTGACTTATCAAGGTTAATTCCAACAGGGGTCATATATCTGACACCTATGTCAGATGATAATTTTGATTATTATTTTATTATTTTTAATGAGTGAGAGAAAAGGCTAGGGGATGTGGAGCTGGGCGATTAGCAAAAAGGAAGTATGGACAGCTATGAAGAGGATGAAGAATGGAAAGACTGTTGGTCCAGATTATATACTTGTGGAGGCTTGGAGGTGTTTAGGATAGATAGCAGGGGAGTTTTTGACTTTTTGTTTAATGCAATCTTTGACAGTAAGAGAATGCCTGAGGAGTGGAGAAGAAGTGTACTGATACAAAATTTCAAGAATAAGGGTGATGTGCAGAGCTGTAGAAACAGATAAATCTAGCAAGCTAGATTATGAAGAAATGTGATGATCGGTGAGCAGCAGTATGAAGGTGCTGACAGAGAAAGTCAGAAGGTGTTGTACTGTTGTACTTTCTGGACTTGGAGAAAGCTAGGTGAGGATGCAGGGGCGGAGAGCTGGCAAAGGTGGAGGAGTTCATATACTTGGGGTCAACAATTCAGAGAAATGGGAAGTGTGGAAGAGAGGTAAAGAAGAGAATGCATGCAGGGTGGAATGGGTGCGCAAGAGCAGCAGGAGTGATCTGTGTGGTGGAATAGGTGGAGAAAAGTGGCAGGAGTGATTTGTGTGGTGGAATTGGTGGAGAAGAGTGGCAGGAGTGATCTGTGTGGTGGAATAGGTGGAGAAGAGTGGTTGGTGTGATTTGTGTCGTGGAATGGATGAAGAAGAGTGGCAGGAGTGATTTGTGTGGTGGAATGGAGACTCTGAGTGTGTTGGGAGAAGGATGCTGAGGAGAGACTGAGTGTGTTGGGAGGAGGATGCTGAGGAGAGACTGAGTGTGTTGGGAGGAAGATGCTGAGGAGAGACTCTGAGTGTGTTGGGAGAAGGATTGTGAGGATGGAGCTGCCAGGGAAGAGGAGAAGAGGAAGTTTTAGTAGGAGGTTTATGGATGTAGTGGGGGAGGACATGCTAGCAGTGCAAGACAGGAAGATGTAGAGCAGGGGTGTCGGACTCCAGTCCTGGAGGGCTGTGGTCCAGCATGTTTTGGTGATTTCCCTGCTCAGAAACACCTGGTTCACCTTGCCAGTTAACTGCCAGATTTAGTGAATGTGTTTGAGGAGGAGAATCATCAAACTGTGCTGGACACTGGCCGTCCAGGACCAGAGTTTGACACCCCTGATGTAGAGGATAGTAGGAAATGGAGACGGTTGATCTGCTGTGACGACCCCTAATCGGGAGCAGCCGAAAGTAAAAGAAGAAGATTTTATTCATTTTTTACATTAGATTGTGTCATGACAATGGTAAAATCACATATGGAAACTGACCAATTGGTCATTTTACCCCAGAAATGTCTCATAACACAACATTATAAAGCAATTATCTATGTCATTATAAGTGTTTATAATGGTTTATGACGGTTCATGAATGATGCCCTTCAGTACAGTATTTCTGCAAATCTTACTGTTTTGGAAAGCTCTAGTTTACCCACTTTTGTCCATTTGTGTCTCTTCAAGTTTTCCATTGACTTTATTAAATGTAACTTTATAGAAACCTTATAGGAACGTTGCATTATAACTTTCTTATGTTAACAAGCTTAGATTTTTTGGTCCAGCTCAAGTTTGTCCAACAAAATAAGAGATTGTTGTTTCAGACCCTAATGGGAATGAATATCCTATCACTTGGCTCATGGCATTGAAAAACAGTAGGGTGTTTCAGGAAAGGAAATATGCAAATTGGTACATAATCGCAATATTGCAGTATAAGATAACTCCAGGAGTGATCACCAAGGCAACTAATTAACATCCGCTTGCAGATAGATTTATGCTTGCTTTCTTAATTGCAGCCTAACGTTTTAATGAGTGTCTCAACAATGCATAAATAACCCCTGACAAGCGCGAGAACAATATTCCCTTCTTCTCTTTCACTGGTTTCAGAATTGTAGAAGCCCCTTTTTGCCTGGCGTCGGCTTTTTTTTTTCTCTTTTTTTTTAAGCATTGCCTGCTGTTAGAGAAACGGCATCGTTAGAGAAGATGTGGCCCCTCTAATTCCGACCATAACTCACGTAAGACTAAATGCGCTCATCGAGTGCCAAATGTTCATGGGAAGTTTGGCAAACAAAGGCTGTGGGAGGCTCGAGAAACGCCTGCACAGAAATGTCAGATCAACTTTGTTGTCAGTCAACATGATCGATAGTCGCACAGTAATTTAAGTTTAGGTCTGCTCCTGCACTCTGCATTCAGAGTATAGCAGTTTAACACACAACTGAGATGTGGATTTACTCGTGACTCGATTTGGACTCTCTCTTAACCTGTAACTCAACTCTGACTTGAGACTTATGACTTGGGAAATTTTTGGACATTTGAATAATAATTTTTAAAAACGCTTTAATTTCTACCTTACGTGTATGTATAAATGACAGATGGCATTCCTTTAAGGGTGTACTCACACCAGACCCAGCGCCCTAATCCCTAAGTTTTTTAACAAATTCTTTTTAAAGTAGCACTAAAAAATGGTTTAAAATGAGCTATTTAATGGTTATTAATGAGATCATAAAGACCTTAAAATCTCTAAGTAGCAAAAAAATTAACTGAACAAAAAAATTAATGCATTGTAGATAGAACCTCTATTCATGTAGATGTTCTTGAAACCTTAAATTGTTTTTGACACTTGTACACCTCACCAGCTGAAAAATTCTTAATGGAACTAAAAGTGGTTCTTCTATTGTATTGCTTTTTAAGAGTGTACTTATAATCACTAATTTAGGAAGGCAGACTTCTGACACATGAATTCTGACTCTTGATAGATGAGTACTTTTTATAGAGCTTAGCGGCTTTCTCTAGAAACTGTATATTTGACTATTAAATGGACAATTAAGTAATTTAAAAACCATTATGAGTGTGTTAACTCTCCTGTTGCTTCTGCATACTAGGCCCAGTGGTACATTTAAAGATAATCCAACTGATCCTTGCCTGGGACCACCTCATATACAACACTAGCTAGCATACTTGCTATCCAGACAACATCGGTTAATCATTCAAGGTTATATTTTTGCCTCTTTCCATTTACTGTATGCAGCACTTCAGTCCTGCCCTTCTGGCTCTTTGTCTGAAGCTGTGCTGGACCTGTTAGGTTTTTAATAGGGCTTTACTTTTTAATACAGTGCAATGCCCGAGGCTAAGAATGAGACTACGCTAAAATTCTTTGTCAAACAAATGAGTCTCAACCCAGACTTGAATCTCTGAGACTCAAGACTTGACTTCTTAACATCTCTGGTTCTGACTGGGACTTCATGGTTGCATGAAAAGTTGGATGGATGGATGATGAGAGTTGTATCTACTTTTCAAATCTATTTCCCTTCTTCACTTGCATGCATATCAAACCCATTCTTACCTTTTCACACCATTTTTCAGGAAATTGGGTTGTTTTTTTCCAAGACACACGGGGAAAATGTACACCAGCTGCTCCTCGTCCATTAAGTCTGCAATGTGAAGTCATGGCATTAAAACATTTAAATCTACAGTCTTTATTTCAGGTCCATCATTTTTTTTCATGGGTAAGCATAATGTTCTTGCAGATTTCTAATCACAGATGAGCAGCAAGAGCTGTGTCATATTTGTTTGGATACTTTTAAAGAGAGATTTGTCAGATTTGTCCATTTATTTCATGGTAGACTGGTTTGTTGATGCTTGTTAATGTGGCATTAATGTATTTTCAAGCAGTTTTGCTGGACTGGAGCTCTGATGGTGCTAATGCAAATTTCACTGATAGGCCAAACAAAAGACCTTTGGCTTTATTGAATCTAGCTTGAGTTACCAGTTGTATTACTTATTTATTAGATTTATTAGGTACCTCCAATTACCTGCACTGTGGAATGGTCCACCATCCATTGTCAGCTGGTTCTGTGGTGCATATGGTGGATGGGTTAACCCTTAAAACACAAGTGGCATGGATCCTTGCCGGCAACAAATGGTAAATCGTCATCATATGGCAAAACAGCTTCTTATAAGTTCCCCTGGTGTCACACACAGATACCCATAAAGAACAAAAATGTGAAAATGTATTTTATTTTAGGTCTTAGAAACAACCAGAAAAACACAAGATCTTTGAACCCAGGAGAACTTTCAGGATAGTCTCCTCCCACAAATGGGTAGGGAAATCCCGCATAGGGAGGACGAGCAGCAAACAGCGAGCATTTAGGACAGCAAAGACTGGTTTAAGATTGTTTTATACCCATTTTTATTTGTTGAAACCAGATTTTACTAATACACTCTGAGTTCTGTGGGTTAAATAGTGGCTGATAAACAATGCATCAGCAACGGATGTGTTACACCAACAAAGTACACCCAGGAACAAGGTACATGAATATCTAATGAAATGGCCACTTAGTGTACTGTATATAATCCTATATCAAGAGACGGAAACCTGCAAGAGGATCCTGAAAATCCTCAGTGCATTTTTGTTCTGTCGTAGTTCTTCTGCTCTTGCTCTCTGTGAGTTCTCTCTAAAATGATTTAACAAATGGAGATTCCCGCCACCCACCACTGTGTCAGGTGCACAGTGCCCTAGGTGACGGCGCGTGGCGTGAGAGGTGAGTGAGCATTCAGCGCACGTTAAAACGGCTTTTACGCCACAATCGGCTCTCTTAATTGCCCTCGCACCGGAGACCCTGGGGCCTCAATTTCCTCCTGACTTTTATCTAATGTGCCATTAGTGTTAATGAACCCACCACTCACAGAGACGTAGAACACACTGTGAAATTGCGCTAACCCACCCCACCTCCCACACCACTCCACCTCCAACCCGCCGGTCCGTGCTGGAAACATCCGGAACATGTGCTTATCAGGCTGTAGAGCTCCCCATCCAGCTTGGAAAATGAATAGGGGAGTTAAGAGGGAAGGGTGCAATATAATAAAAGAGGACCAACACAATGGATGCTAAAAGGGAGGCTGCTGCTGATTAATGAAGAACGGAAAGATTTATTTTTCATGAATGTTTGGCGCGTGACTAAAGTTTCACTCAGTTTTTCAACTAGCAAACACTAGGGAGTTACAAACCAAAGGAGGTCTGTCTAATGCAGTATTGTGCTACTCTTAAAAATAAGGGGACGCCACTTGTCAATAAAACCACCCCTAAATTCTTAAAAATTAGTGTATTAATGGCTTTAATAAGCAATGTTACCCAATGGTATCAATAAAGGAGTTCTTTAGATTAATTCAGTAGAAGAACTATTATTGGTTCCCTAAAGAACTTGTATGGAGTTTTTATTGAACAAATGTGTTAAAGCTGTAAAGTTTCAGTGACCTCATAGAACCTGTACACATTATATAGATATCCTTTAAAGCATAAAATGTTCTTGAAACTCATACACCTCACCCATTAAAAAGTGCTTTTCAGAACTAAAAGAGATTCTTCTATTACATTGCTCCAAAAAACTATTTTTGGCACCTTTCTTGCATTTATAGGTACTGGTTTTGGAAGGCAAAGACTTTTAGGCTTTGTCACACGAATTACAACACTTGACACAAGTCCTTGGTCTCATGGCTCAATCTGCCATGCTACGTCTCTGGCCATCCCAGTACTGAGCGCAAGGCTTCTCTCACGCCTGTGTTTGTATTTTTACTTGGTGTTACCATTTTATCTCCTATATTAGCCCTGGTGACCTGGACTTCGCTGTCCATTCACCATCATGCCTGCATGGTTGGAATACATCCACATGTCTTTCTCTCTCTCTCCCTCTCTCAGAACTGAATAGTATCCCAGTACACCTAGCTCAGAATCCTTGAGGATTAGCTTAAGGTCATGAAGCCCCAATAAACTCCATTTTTGAACATTGCATAGCTGAGTTGATAATTTGTGCCTTTGACTGCCCTTGTTAAATCAAATAATAAAATTTTTCCACTGGCACAAGGAACTGTGCTAACAAACATTTTTCCAGTACAAATAAAACGACCCGTACCAGAGCCGTACCCAAGTTGCTTGATGGCAGGACTGAAAGCAGGCAACAGCTGAGCTGACTGCATCACTACTACATTAGTTGCAATGTTAGTTGCAATCAAAACATGGAAAGAGGGCACTGTCCAAAAACAACAACAATGGACAACAACTGGGAAATCCATTAAGTACAACGACTACTGAAGATATATTTGTGCCTTAGATAGATTTCAGTGGGCCTATAAATAATAAAAGACCACAGCATCAAAAGAAGTTCTGATAATTTTTATTTTTTTAAAAAGACACCGGTTCGACTCCATGGACGTGGTTTTGGGACAACAACTGGCAATTAACTTTGGGGAGAGAATTGCAATGATGACACATTTGAAACTCCATTACTTGGCTGAGATACACTAGGAAATCAAAGCGTGCTGCAAGTTCTGTGCAGTATGGTTTAGGGTCAGCACGATTCATGTATACAGAGGAAAAAAGGCTTAAGTGAAACTAGTATAATGGAGCCTGTGCCGATTTGTCTTTGTTAAGTCGAATCTGAGCTTGATGCACTTGCGGAGCTACTCCTGCAAGTGCATTGTCTTAACTGTGCACCAGCCCATCATGGCACTTGATTAGAAGCTTAGAACTTACTTATGATTTCTGGAATTTTTCCTAATGGATACAACTAATATCCTGTCGTCTTCCCATAGCAACCTAAACGAAATGTGCAATTAATTGATTTCAAGACCATTATTAGCTCGGAGTTGGTCTGTGGACCTGCATTAGGTCTCAGAATCATGAACTCTTCTGGCTCTGCCCACTGTGAAGGAGCCTACACGTTTTGAAGTAATAAAATCGTTCTTCAGAATCAGTGGGTTGTTGGAACGGCATGACCAAGACCTTTAAAACTTCATTTAGACCTGCAGTGCAGATAGGAAAGTCATAATGTCTTCTCTAATAACTACAAGCAGAGGCAGTCTTGGAGCTATTGAACTGTCTTACACAATCCATTTAGTGGGAGCTTCGACCTGAGACTACATTTCCCACGCTTCTTTGCTCTTTTCTTTCTCACAAGGAGGTCAGGGCCACTTGGCTATTAACCTGTATTGGAGGAAGAGCCTGGTTTAAGTCCTGAGTGGAATGCTAAACTGCACAGAATGTCATCTGAGACCTGCACGGGCAACACTAAAGACAGCAGTACAGAATCAGTACGTAATTAAAGCCAAGAAATGGGCTAAGATTGAGGAAAGGCCAGAGATTATGATTAACCCATTTCATTTGGCCCATTCAGCCCGTTCGGCCCATTCAATGACTTCAGCCATTAAATAGCCATCCGGTCATCAGTTTTAAACATGAAAGCTGCCTGTGAAGCTCACAACTGAAGCTACATTTTGTTGCAATGGCCCCTCTGCATTCTGAGGGCATTTTCACACAAGGTCAGTGCTACATTGTACACATTTGATTCAGGGGCACAGGAAATATTTTTAATGTGTGGGGGGGGGACACTTTGGGCCAATTGGGGGAGGGGGGTTTGGGGTGGCGGTCTCGGTCCTTTTTTTTAATCTCTCTCTTTTTTATCTCTCTCTACGTAAATACGTAACTTACAAAAGCAGATGCATGGTTTTTTTTGTTTTTTTACCCTATAAGTTGGGGGCATGGATCGAGGTCTGGGGGGATACATTCCCCCCGTCCCTAGTCCCATCTGTGCCCATGATTTGATCTAATTAGTTATGGATATACATTGTTCTTTTGCAAGCACACTGAAAAGCTTGGCATGATACCCCTACATCCAGTCACTATCACCTGTGTGGGCTGTGTCTGCCTTTACTTGACATTGATTTGTAGATGTAGATGGATGGGTTTGTAGATGGATGTGCATCCGATGCTGGTGTTCTGTTGATTTGCTGGGTTGTCTTTTCTGTTCTAAAGAAGAACAATGGAAGAACAGATTCATTTTACCACTGTACTGTTATTCATGCTACTAATATTAAAGAACTTTTCTGCATTTTTTTCAAAATTATTTTGATCTCTTCATCATACCAAATTACAATGAAATGCTTGGTATCCACCTCTCCCCATGTGTTGTTTAATTGGTGGGTAGTGATAGGCTGCTTGAACTTGCTGAAACTGGTCTGAAAGTCCAAACTATTCAAAAAGACACTGGAAATAAATTGGTTCAGTTTGATCTGGGGAAACGGATTGGTTCAGTTCGATCACTTCAACGTGGAGTGATGGTTGATGGTTGGACCACAATGATAATTGCTGTAATAATATGTAACAATATTTCACAAATTGTTATTAAACCTTTTTAAGCAATAGGTGATACATACTTTCTCATTTTGTGCTAAACATGTCACAAATTATTCATATTTTATATATTTAAAACAAATGTTTTTTCTACATTTCTGATAACTTACTTTAAAAATAAAATTGCAAAAAGAACATTTGCGTACAGTTTAAATTACATTTATAATGTTTCATTGACTGGTTAAATGTAGACTTAAATATTAAGTTTTACACCAGTTACAGATTGGATTCTTCTCATTAAAACGATGTGTCTATGCATCAACTATGCATCAAATTCGCAGTTCTTTTTTTGTCTGTGTCAGTACACATCTGTATCAAACGAAATATTCCACTAAGACAGGAAATGGTTAAACCATAATAAGATTATTGTTGCTTGAAAAAGAAGATAATATAAAGTTTGATTTGAGTAATTTGAGCAATTCACATCTGTACTGGATGAACAGCCTCTTCATTTCAGGAGATGTAATGTAGTCTGGTGTTTAGTACTTCTTGTTATCGATGACTCATAAACCAGCTGGAGATGTTCCTTGGTTATGCCATGTTTGTAATACATGTTTTAGGGCTTTTTTGCTCGCAAGCTTGTGTTCAGCTGGTGAAATGGTTGCTTGGTGGGGTTTCAGCTGGATGATTGACTCTGGCAGTCAAAAACATTCCACCTCTTTGCCCTCAGTAGCTGCTTATACAGTAGATTTTGAGCCGTCAATCCTGCTGCAAGGTGAAGCTTTGAGGCATTTGGAGAGCAGTTATGTTATGTTCCGAATTTCTCCCGAACCAGCCCTTGGCAATGACATCATCGATAAACATAACAGAGTGAATTCCACTGGCAGCCATATATGTCCGTGCCAACAGTTTTCAGATGAGGTGGACTACTTTAGAGGTCTTTTTTTTACTCCACACTCCATCACTTTGGTCCAGGTTAATCACCATCTGATCCTAGCCTCAAAACAAAGCTCTGGAACTAAGGCTTAGACAGATTAAATTAGTTTAGTATACTAAAAGATCTAACAGATCAGATTGGTGCAAATGATTTAAGCATAACTGGACAGTGAAGTCTTTAGTGTTAGAAGGTCACATAATAACAAACCAAAGAGAAAAAAGTTCCAGCAGTTGTACTTGCTATTCTACTCATCTTCAGATGAATTAGCTAATTTTATTAATAACACTTTACAAAAAGACTACCCTTATAAAAGGTTTATGAATCATTTATAATCGGGTTGTTAACTAGGTTGTAGACAGTTTATAAATCATTAATAAGCAGTCATAAACAAGTTATGACAGTTGTCATACATTGATGCAGGCTCACTATTTGGCAAGATCTCAGATCTTTCTAGTTGCTAAGCTTATCTTGTCTCTCAGGCAGAATGTTAAAGTGTCAGCTTCATCAGGTATTTGTTAACCTGCTACTATCATTTAAACACCATATCTTGTCAAATAGTGAGCCTGCATTAATGTATGACAACTACTACAACTTGTTTATAACTGCTTATTAATAATTTATACACTGTATAACTGAATTAACAACATGATAATACATCATTTATAACCCCTTTATAAGGGTAGTCTTATTGTAATTTTGTACCATTTTATTTATATCAAATGGGCACTAAAGAAATGTATATTTTGCATTTACATTGCTTTTACTGTTGACTGTCCAGTAACTTCTTAGACAGAAGAAGTAAGTTAGCTAATTCATCTGAAGTCCGGTAGAAGAGCAAGGACAGCTGATGGAACTTTTTTTCCTTGATTTATGATTACATATATTTCCTTCTAACACTGAAGGTCCATTTCTACTAGGTCTTGTAGCAAACTTAATGAACCTGTGTGATTCTTAGCTTATATAAAGAAATTTTATTGCCTATCAGCACCTGTAATGAGAATCAATGTTAACCATCAGAAATATGCACTGTTCTGGTGAAAGCAATTCAGTATTTAAAGCTTCAAGGATTTTCAAAGCATTGTTCAATAGGACTATCATTGGTAACTACTAATAAAGTTGACATATTTATGTATGTTTGTATGAGAGAAAGAGGAATAAATAGATAGATAGATAGATAGATAGATAGATAGATAGACTGATACAATATGTGAGCACCTTCCCCTCTAAATGTCTCTGCTGTAGAGCCCTGCTTTTCAAATTACGTAACACGTAATTATATAATACGATTATATACCAACATGTTGATTTTAGTATTGAAAGGTATCAGTCAAGAATTGACAAAAAATTGTCAAAAATGTATATGTTCAGTTTTCTGTTTTCAGAACAAAACAGTAAACACAGCACTGATGTTCCACAGTAAGAAACATTTTGCTCTTTCTATAGAATTTCTGTTCTAGTTTATGAGTGCATAATAATTGTGAAATTATGTGTGTGTTACGGCTGCAGCAGTGACTGTAGCCTCTACAGGTTTAGAACCTTTCCTGTTTAAATACCCTTTCCCTGTTTCACAGTGTCCTCAGTAGGCCGGTGGTGAATAAATCTCGCAAAGACGGAGATTACAAGCTTGGAAGCAGCAAGAGCAGATTCCATGCAGCTACTATGTAGGCAGATGGAAAACGGCACAGCAAGGTTCTTCAAAGTCAGCTAAAAAGAGAGAATTATGTACTAATCTCTGTGGAGGTCCAGCTGAAAAAAAAAAAAAGATTGATTTCAGTTTTAGCACCAGATTTCAAGACAGTGGACGTTCCAGAGTTTTAGGGTTTTTTTTTTTAGGAGGGTGAACTTGGCTGGCACAGCTGCATGAATGAGTCATGGCTGAGCGTTTAAATGCAACATGGAGATAAGGTAAAAGCCTCTCCTCTCAACACGAAAGCCTTGCTGGCCTTTCCATCTCTGTGGAGAAGCTAATCAAATGGAAGAGCCCAAGGCGTGTGAGCTTCTTGGCTGCAAGAGCTCCTCTTTTTTTTTTTTTTTTTTTTGGATTTGCCCTGGTAAGCATGTGTGTATAGCAGAGCCGTCGAGGGACCGTGTCGAGGAGCTAAAAAGTGAAGGTGAATAAAACTGGATCCAAAAAATCTGACAAAGATCACAACAAATTTTCCCAGGACCGAGGAGCCAGAGCAAGGATTTGAGGATATAAAGCCTTATCACATGCGCCTCATGCATGTTTGAGTGCTACTGTACTATATGTATATATATATAGTAAACCCCCGCTTAATCACTGTCAGTCTCTCGTGGATTTTTTCTGAGAACAAAACTAATAATTGTTTGTGGAAACTCCTACCCAGAAACTGCAAATATCCACCACAATGTTTTTGCTTTTGTGACGTCCGGACCTCGTCCACCACATCCCTTCATCCTCATGCTGGTTGTTTATCTTTGGGTGCGGTGGTTAGAAAGGCAATCAGACACCTGAACAGAATGAGCCTCTGCTGCTCAGCGCTGCCCCAAACATAAACAACCAGAGTGAGGACGAGGGGGCGTGGCGGACGAGGCCTGGACATCAGTCACCTGTACACAGAGGCAGGAGGTTTGAAAGTAGCCAATCCGAGAACTTTATTTATTTCTCCTTGTTGCTGATTGGCTCCTGTGACGCATCTCTGGCAGACGCAGACTAGAATTTCCCCCGTGGAGCGTCTTGAGTATTCTCATGTTTTTCACTTTGTTCTTCTTAAAGCCCTGTACTTTTATTACTGTAAATTTTCCCTGATTATACCAAAAAAAACCAACAACGCATACCCAAGAAAACGCGTGTGCATGAATTACAGTACAGTCTATACAGAGGTAACATCAGTATTTACATTCTAGCACTGTGGGAGACAGCAGTTCAGTGTAAACTGTACAGCATGAATATGAGTTTACCTTTACTTTTTCTTTATCTCACTATATGCGGTTGCTCTATATGAACAAAAGTGTAATAACATCTAGTTTGCAAACACTTTAAACAAATAAAGAGCTTGTTAACAATAGTTTTCCCTTTAACACAGTGACACAGCTGCAGTTCAAATATTTCTGTAAATCTTAAACATTAATTTAATCAAATCGAATATAAAACCAAAACTATTTGCCACTGCAAGGCATTCATGTTTTATCTACTTTGTTATAGAAAAACAAGGTACCTTCAGAGTCCAGACCCACAATCACCACATTTTAACAGGCACCTTCCAAGCAACAGCATGTTAACATCTGTTTTCAGGTACCAGCAGAAACATTTTTCTTTTAGCAGCAGAAACAGTATATGTTCAGTAGCAAGTGTCCATGTTAGAGTGAGGTGAAGTGGTCGAGCACAAAAAAGCAAATGATAGTAATGAAAAACCTACGTTAAATATCATTGTCGGCGGTAAGTAAATAAGGTGTTAACACGTTAAATTTCCCAGCCTGATTATATATACACACACACACACACACACACACACACACACACACACACACACACACACACACACACACACACACACA
>JBBJLS010000001.1:31850496-31885085 GCA_037577275.1 Bryconaethiops microstoma
CTTATTAGTATGGTCCAATGCTGTCCTCTAGCGGTCACGGACCAGAACCGCGATAGAGTCCTCTCCAGAAGGGGTCCATGGCCACTAGGGGGCAACCATAATTCAGACACCTTTGACACAAGCATATATAAACTCCAGTATTTTATCCTGTGTTGCTCTTTGAATATAAGTTTATATATTTTACTTCTCTGGCACATGAAACTTCAGAGTCTTAGCTTTGAAAGTCCAACCGCAAACAAAAATAATAAAGTATGACTGAGTTATGAGGTTTTAAAATTGGGAGCTGCAAAAACCCAACATGGCTGCTGAAAGTGGTGAAAGACAACAAGTTTAATTAAAAGGGGGGCTCCTCCTTGGGTTCCTTTAATTGATAGTAGCATTCTCAAGGGGTTTCAGGTCCCTATAAGAACAACATCTGTGTCCTGCTGGGACACTGAAACACTATGTTTCTGCTATCCCAGACATCCTAAAACCTGATCTGCTGTTTGTGTGTTTTGCTCACTTTCAAAGCTATAGCCCTCACACTGGCCTGTGGAGGCCATCTGACAGGGTCCAATATGTGCACGTTTTCAGGTTCTACAGCATCAGTTTAGCCACATCTGCTGGCCTGGCACCTGCCATACCGCCTACAGCATGGGGCTCTCCTTGTGACTTTGTGACCATATGTCACTCACTTGTAAGGACCATCCAAATGGTTAGAAAATATGAAACATAACACAGGTTACGAATATAACCATGGTTATGTGAGTAGTGGACGACTTCAAGGGTCCACTGGTCCCTTGGAGTGTACTGGGTTTCTGAGGTACTGACTATATCACTCGCTATGTTACATATGACTGATAATGTATAACTGTAACCAGCATTAACTTGGTTAAAGTGGATTTTCTATAAGTGTTATGGGTGGAGATCCAGAGCTCTAATGAAATATAGTCAAGAAGACTGCCTGCTGATACATTGATGCTAAAAAAAAAAGAACACACTCCAAAAAAATATATGAAAAGGTGACAAAAATGAACAAATTCTACAACTATCTTGTTTTCCGTGTGGTATAATATTAAACTGGAACAGGTGAGATTGCTAACAATCAATTGCATACTAGGCTATCATTCACAGAAATGGCATTTCAAACCACATCCAAACTTGGAAATGAATGCAATCATCTGAAAAATACTAAGTGAAGTGTTCAACTTTCTCTGCAGTGAGGTCCCTACCTGAAGAATGTTGCACTGTTGGATGGCAGTGTGTTGCAGCTGGCTGGCCTCCTGCTGGAGGGCATGGGCAGTGCGACATATAGACAGGCTCATCATCACCTCCTCGGGCACACGAAGACCAGTCTGACACACTTGCACTGCATGCACTTGCTGCTTGAAATTCTCCATATCTGACAATAGACGCTGCAAAACATCAAGCCCCACTGTCAAAAAGCTCAAACTTTTTCTCACCCATTTATGTATTAAGGCTAGATTTTTAGACCTTATTGATGAGAAATGTTACCTGTCTCTGAGCCAGCTGTTCTTTGAGGCTCAGACGGGCCAGTTCAGGAGAGGTTAGGGTGGCCTGTACCTGGTCTAGAGCTACATGCAGGGATTTGACCTCATTCTCAAACTTCTCCATGTCCTGAAGAACAGAATTCAGCATGTGATTATTTTAAGGTAATACTACTTAACTTATAGCTAAATGTTTTCTTTGAAAACAAATATGTATGCAATATGAGAGGACTGCTATAACCACTTATCTTAATATTTCACTGTTCTTATTTAATAAATAACACACAATATGCTACAGCTATATTGTTCCTTCTGGATACACCTAATATTTACAGAAATGCCAACAATATACTAATTTTGACAATTTAAGTTATGTGCAATCTGTAAAGTTGCACGGCACCAGCAAGGTATTAAATCATTTAAGTGTGTTACATTTATATTGCATTACTGAAAACAAATTCTTTTACATAGTGATTCCAAATTATTGAACAACAGTGGAAATGTGTAACTGCAACAGGCAAAAGTAAAGCTGAAACCACTGAACCTTAGCAGCGTCCTGCAGGCTCTGAAGACGTGACCTGACGGCTTGTTCCAGCTCTTCTGTATGTCGGCTCAGCTCAGCTACCTGCTGGCTCATAGATTCTACCTGCAGAGACTCAGACAACAGCTCCACCTTTTCCTGCATGGCTTCAAGGTCACCATGAAGCTCTTTCGATTCCCGCAACACAGACTGCGAGGCACGGATAACAGATTACATTACTACATAAAAAAACTCATTTGTCAATAAAAAAAACTGAAACTTGACTGCAAAAATGGCCAACCTGGTACATTCTGATCTGCTCCTGCAAGTGAGAGGAGGAATTCCAGATGATGTTGGCCTTAACTAGGCTTCTGGCTCGCTCTGTCCACTTCACTATAAACTCTAACATCTCATTGTACTCATCTAGGTGTGCATCAGCCTGATGAATACAGAATACAATTAATTCAAAATATCAATCTACTTGTTATTTTTTGTGGTAACATAAAATAACTCTGAACATAAATCAAAAATATAACTCCTATATAACTCCTATATAACTTCTGTAGAAAGCTATTCCTTACCTTCTTTAGCCAGACTGTCCTATATTCAGCCAAACGGAGGGTATGGTGGTGGATCTCTCCTAACTTAGCAATGGCATCACCAAGTTGTTTGGCCAGAAGTGGATTACGTCGACCAAAGTCCTGCACTGCGGCATCTAGCTCAGCAAGTGTTCTACCACAGCTCTCTAGCTCATCACAGAAACCCTATGCAAAAATAAATAAATACGTGAAATTAGTCTCCACAAGGATTTGTTTACGCATTTATGAATACAGATAGTACACAAAACCAAACATCATACTCGAGTATCCTCTTTGGCTTGATTAATGTCAGTGGCCTTTTCTTTCAGTGTTGTAGAAATGTTTTTCAATTTCTCAGACACGTCATGGATCCTGGAATTAAACTCCTCCTTGATAACTCTGGTCTTCTGAATGTCTCTTTCCTTGGCTTGGACCTTGAGCAATAAAGTGTAACAGCTTAAACATGCAATCCTGCCATGGTACAGTAAGGATTTCAGTCATCCAGGGCATTCAACAACAGACTAGTAGTAAATCAAAAGGACTAGATTGGTAATATAATCTAAAATGGTATTTAATATTAATCTTCAAGATTATACCACAAGTTAATTTGGCTTGAGGTACTACTACTAGACTGAAGCAGGAAATTGGAAAACAACAAGTTCAGGCTATAATGGAAGCTGCTTGAAATGTACCTGATCTTCAATTGAGCCCAGTGCCAAGGCCACCTCAGCCAGCTGCATGGAGATTTCTGAGGGCAGGATGGTGTACAAATCCAGATACTTGCTCTGCTGATGTTCTGCAATCTTATCCACTTTCTGGCGATGGGTAATCAGCTCTCCATGCATTACCTAAGAAAAAACAAAGGATTCAATTCCACCTATATTTAATGATTTAAAAAAAATAAATAAAAATTCTGTATGATTAAAAAGAAATTACCTCCAGTTCTTGTGTGAGAATATCCACATCAGCAGTGGGGTTGAGCAAGAGTTCTCTGGAATCCTGGATCCAGCTTTTAACCAGACTCAGCCCTCTTTCCACATCTTCTCTGTCTTTCAGTTCCTGATAAACACGTGCTCTACCTGCCCTGGACTTCTGCAGGAGACTGTGTGAGACAAAGTCCAGACATATATATAAATTATCTACCAAGTGTAGGTCAGAATGATCAGCTGGTTAAGAACTGACTGACATGGAAATTTCTACACTGATCAGATCCTTACCTCTCAAACTGATCTTGCACAGCTTTGATCTCCTTTAGACTGGGCAGCTGGTCAATGTCAGCTGTTGGCACTGCTACCTCAACATCATGTAACAGGCTGAGGGCATACTGCCGCAGGAGTGTGAGAGAGGACAGTTCCCTCTCCAGGTCCTGAGTGACCATGTCATGCTGCTCCAAATGAGACTGTAGTGTGGCCTTAGAGGCTTTTTCCACAGTACATTCAGGAACATGACTCCTTAGGTCATCTGCCACAGCCCTTACTTTTATCATCTGAAAGAATTAATAAAGCTTCAGTAAGCAAATGAAGCACTGGTAGTTTATACATGTTGTGTGTCTGTCCTGACTTTTATGTGTCAGACATACCTTCTCTCTGAAAGTCCTCCACTCATGAGCTGTATCCTCCAGCACCCTCTCTTGACCTCGAGCCACACTGCGCAGTCTAGTCCAGCGCTGCCATACTGTGGTCATTGAGCGACTAATGGTGGCTTTGCTGGCATCGCAGCCAATCAACTCCAGCTGAGATGCCTGCTCCTCAAGACCCGTCAGCTTCTCCTGGAATCCATTCACCATGGACACCAGTGACTGCAGAACAAAGAAGAAGGAATAGCAAATGGTCAATAAGTAGTTATTTCACAAATAAAAGATTATCTCAGAGTAGATTATAGTGGAAAGGGTTATCTTTACCTTATGACTCTTGAGTTTCTCCTCTGCTTCCTGACTTGTTGCAGCCTTGGCTGTGGAGAACTCAGTCAGTTTCTTCTCTGCCTCATTCATCAGCTCTATGACTGTCTGTCTGGTGTCTTGATAGGAGTTCCATTGTGCTACACAGCTGACAGGTAAACAAATAACTGTTTACATATAATCACATACGCCACAAACTCTGGTGACATTTACATTTTCAGTTTCTTTAAAGTATGGCAGCACTAAAACCACTGTATGCTCTTGTCTTAAAATCATTTATTAAAATAATTCACTAGTGGTCCTCAAACAGGTCCTCAGCAACCCTCCGAGAGGGGTTAATCTCTAAAATGTATCAGTGTCTACAAACTCGGACTAGAGACACAAGCATTTTTGCAGACTTTAGGTGCACTGTACCTGTTCAAGACATCCTGGTGACACTGAAGCTGGTCTCTGACCTCTACTCCTCTCTGTTGAGCAGACTCCACACTCAGTCTCAGCTGTTCTTTGGCTGTGGGGTTCACCAGGTTTTCCAGCTGGGGTGGGAGTGACTCAAGCTCTTCCAGGACACCCAAGAAGTCCTGTTCAGTGGCCATAATATCCTCCTGTTGCCGCAAGCATTCTTCATAGTTCTCCACATCCACTCCCAGACTAGCCTGCTGCAAAAAGCCTACAGCATCTTCAAGCCACTCACAAGCTGCTTGCATCCGTGAATGGTACTTCTGACACAAGGCCAGTGCTTGCTCCAGTGTGATCTGAATAATAAGTAGAGAAATAATATAACTTTGACAGATGTGAGAAATAAAATAAATTATATTTAAAAAACACTAAGGTACAGCAACAAATAAAGTACAAAATGATTACAGAATTATTTTAGACTTGCCTGCTTAGAGCTGAGCGCTTGTTGTACATCAGCCTCCAGCTTTGCCATTTCTTGCAGACTGGAGTCCACATGAGCTGGGACAAGTTCATTAGCACTTGCATACTTCTGTTTCTCCCTGGTACTCAGTGCAGCCACAATCCTTAGTCGAGACTGCACTTCTTCCTGCACGATTTGCTGCTTCCTGATCTCTTCTTGTACCTTCTCCACCTTTACATCAACGATGACAGCACAGCCCAGCTCATCTCTGATCTGCTGCAGCCAAGTTAAAGTGCGCTTTACTTCAGTTTCAAAGTCTTTACTCTGCACAAACCTGTTCTCACACTCTACTATCAACTCCCCAACAGCTGACTGTAGAGACTGGAGTTCCTCCTGCCAGGACGTCACCCGCTGCCTAGAGGTCTCATGGGCAGCTGGGTTCATGTGGGTAGCAAGGTTGGCCATCTGCTCCATGAGCCTAGAGAGATGAGAGCTTGCTCCCTGAAGGCTGGCTGCAAGGGCATGGTAATTCTTCAGTCTCTCTTCAGCTGACTGGGTCTCAGCATTGACTTTGACAAGTTGTTCTTTAGTTGCTCTCAGCTCAGAGTCAACTTGCATGGCCATGGCTTGGTGGTCTTCAAATGATTCCAAAGTGTCATCAAGGTGTTCAACCCGCTGTTCTATCAGCCTCTTGAGACCATTATAGAGGCTGATGAGTTGAGTCATTTCCTCAGGCTGCCATGGTTGGCCAGTGCTACGGAAGCCCTCTTTTTTCTGGTTGAGCTCACTAACCGCTTGGCCAAGATTTGTCAACTCCTCAAGCAGTGCTTTATAATCACGTTGCAAACTGATGACTTCCTCAGTCTGCAGACCAACAGGCTGAGTCCCAAGGTTGTGGAATTGTTCCTCTAGCTCCTTCAATGCTTTGTGTGTCACATCTATGAAGGAAGCATATTCCTGACGTGCAAGAATAGCCTGTTGTATTTTCTCCTGTTTTTCTTTGGCTAGAGCCAGGACATTGTTGTATTGCTGTGGGAGAGCATTGAGTTTCTCATCTAAGAAGCAATGGTCAACCTCATTTAGAGTGGGCAAAATGTCTTGACCCGCTCTTTGGACAATCAGAAGGAGATTCTCATATTCTGTTGCTTGATCCAGAATTTGTTGGTATTTTGTAAGCTGTGCACTGAGTTCTGCATCTCCATTCATGAGGTTTATTTCTGGAAATGTCACAATATCTGCTTGTTTCAACCACTGGCATGTCTTCTCCAGATCTGCCTTGAAGTATTTTCTAGTTACCTGTACTTTCTCCAACTCCTGCAATCGCTGGCTACATTTTTGCAAGGCTACTTCAAAAATATTTTGCAACTCCTGTAGCTTGGTTAGCATTTCAGCCTTCTCATCCTCAATGGCATCTTTCATCAGATCCCTTCCTTGGGACCACAGAGAAGTTAGCTCACTCTGATAAGCTCTCAGGCTGCTTTGGATATTCCTGCAAGCCCTCACCTGCTTAGCCAAGTCATCTGGTAAAAGGGCAATGTAGTCATCAGCCTGTGCTTTCTTCTCATTCTGTTGAACCCAGGTGATAGCCTGGCTCACAGCAAGCAGGAACTGGTTCCTTTCCGTGAAAGCCCTACTAAGGTGTTTCCTTCGCTGAGCCACTTTGATACTTAATGACTCTACATCAGATTTGGTCTCAGATATGAGCTTCTGAAGTCGTTGCCGTTCAGTAAGACCTAAGTGTGCCAAAACTCTGTCTGCATCACTCATGGCCTGGGAAAGCAACAGCTGCTTTGCTTCAAGCTCACTGCAGATGCTGAGGTGGTCAAAGAGGAAGCTCTGTGCCAACTCTGGTGGTGGGCTCATTTTCATAGCCTCAGACAGAGCAGGCTGCTGTTCTTCAGCCCATTCTCTTGCCTCTTTCAGTCGAGCCTCAACTTGGCTCATGTCCTCAAGTGTCAGGATAGAGTCCTGGATCTTTCTCTCTATGAGGCTCTCTAGGTGTGCCCAACGCTGCTCAAAGTGGCTGATCTGTTCTTTCACTAGCTCTTTGTCATCCAAATTTAAGTAGTACATCACTTTCTGTTTCTGTTCTTTAAGGTCATCCAGAGTGCTCTTCTTTTCTTTGAGGGCAATCGAGAGTTTCCGGAGAGCCTCTAGATGCTCAGATGAGCTCTCAGCATCAGTTCTGAAACATTTTTAGAGAAACAATTATGCCTTGATTGTAATTTCATATTATTCACATATCACTAAACAAAAACCTTTTTGAGAACAAAGATTAAGAAGTTACCTTGCAAGATTGTCCCACTCCTTGGAAACCTGCTCAAACAGGGCTTCCATGGCACTGATGCAATCATGGTATTCTCTTGTCCTTAAGAGATCCTCTTCTCTCTGTGTCTGTAGCTTGTTGGCCTGATGGCACAGCTCTAGCCATGCATGACTCAGACGATTAATCTCTGCATGTTCTGGAGAGTCCCTGCCTTCAGTAAGTTTACTTACGCTCTCTGTCATCTTAGTCAAAGTATTTTGTCTGCTTTGTAGCTGCTGGCCGAACTCCTATTGAACAAATGTATCCAATCGAAAAATATGAAGTTTTAGATCAGTATAAAATGCATAAGAAAAATATGTAATAAATCTTTTTTCAAGCACATTTATATTATGTGAAATTCATTTGTAATTTGATGGTGACTTCTGATGTTTTGAAATACTTTAGGAATACTGCAAAATTGGTTTTGCTAAACAACAGCAATTGTCTATAATTGTGAGTTTATACTTCAGAGTTTCAACTATAATTGAAGAACCTCATAGGAATTATAGCCCTTGCAGCAAATCCTTTGCAGTTAATGCCTGCCTGAAGTTTGCAACCAGTGAGCATAATTAGATGCTAGATATCGTCTTTAGTGACTCTCTGTCAGGTCTATAATGCAGTCATTTTCAGTGTCTACTTTTTGTCAGCAGTCTTGTCTTCAGTAAGTGGCATGCATGTTTAGAAGGGTAATTCGTAGGTGACTGATTTAACCCTAAGCAATATTCCATCAAAAACTCCACATTTTTGTAGTAGTTCCCTATCCATCAAGTTTTGTGACATTTGGAACAGAGCACCTCAGAATTCTGCCTGCTACAACAATAACTCTAGATGCAAACAGATTTTGTTGTCTCTTGTGTGCAGTAACTACCAACATAACAAAACACTATAGAGCAAGAAATAGCTGAGCAATCAGATGTCTAATATGCAAAAGAGCAGTGATACCTAAACGGTTCATCCAGTATAGATGCACCCTTGACATAAAACTGACATTCTGCATATGAAACCATAATGATTACATCATTTTAACTCCAGAGTGCGTAAAAACATGGCGAGTGTCACTATTACTTGTGAACTGTACTGTATGTCCAAAGTGTAAGGTACCAGTGGCAGCTCTTACTCTGGCTTGGTCCAGCATATTTTGGGCAATCTTGGGCTCCAGTTCTGCAGGCCTCCTGGAAAGGCTTTGTAATTGCTGTTCCAAATCCTGAAAGAGTGCAGATAACTCCTGCTTTTGTTCCTTAATCTCCCTCCAGCTCTCTGACAGCTGTTGTGCTCTGGCCATCCTTTCTTCAATCTGGGCATCACATGAGACATCAAAATCATATGGCCACGAGCATAAATGTTATGAAATAATAAACTCAGTTTAGTTACTTATTGCATTTAGTCCAAGTTATCAAACTCACCAAAGTTTTGATCTGCTGAATCTTTGCAGCTGCAGCTCTCACAGATTCATCTGATAAGTCACACACTGAGCAAACCAGGTCAAGATATGTACTGGCCTGCTCCTGCAGAGCTCTGAAGTGCTTTACCTGCAAAAATTATATTACATGAAGAAAAAAACATTTTTAATACATAGTGCACCAAAAGAACATTCATTTCTTTGTTACAAAAAAAAAATAAAATTACACAAATATAAGCAAGAAATAAATTTGCACATCTAACTGATTGTGCTATTACTTTGTTATAACATGAATACTTATCAAATTAACATGGAGTTGCAAACTTTTTAGACTAGGAGTGTAACCTGTTTCAGTGCTTCCTGTAGGCCAAATGGAGTTTCTGAATGTAGCTGTATCTCCTGTTGGACTGTAGAGTGCCAGGTCTCACATTGCTGCAGAGTGTCCTGGTGACTGACATGCTTCTGTAGCTCTCGGTCAAGAGTCTGATACACCTGATGAGGTACAAGTCAATGTTTAACTAAAGGTAACAATACAGATAAAACTATAGTATTGGGGATGAAAAATAGAATAGGTAGTGATGCTGACACGCTGAGCTGTGCTGCAGATAGCTGAGTAGCTGTCCTTGGTTCCTTGCTGGTGAGCCTGAATCTGCTGGCTGATCTTAGCCTGAATTTGCTCTGAACAGCAGCTGACAAGATTATCACCCTTCTCTTTCAAACTTGCCAAACGATCTTCAAAGCCAGCTATCTCCTCCATTACAGCCTGGAACAAGCATGAAAGGCATAAGATACTAGGAAGATTACTTAAGGTTTCAATAATACTGCCAAAATGTTGTAAACCAGGGTAAGAAAATGAGGACTTTTGCAATGTTTTTGTCCAAAAACAAGGTTGAATGTAACAACAACTAGCAACTATTACAGGAAAAACAAAATCTAGTGATGTTTGAAATTGCTGCATATATGTGACCTGAAACGTCACAATTTTTTTAGGAAAATGATCCAACATTGTCAGTGTCAAAAGTATGTCAGTCTGTAGAATTAGCAGGTAATCAATGTGCAAGTGAGGGCACAATTTTATTTAAAGGATGGGGATCTATCAAATTCTGATCTTCACAACATTACTGATGGAACACTGAATTCTGAATTATACCAGAGAATTCTAAATGAAAATGTCAGGACACCTGTCCATGAACTGAATCTCCTGAGAAAGTGGGTCACGCAGCAAGACAATTACCCTAAACACACAAGTCATTCTACAATAGCACTGTTAAAAATAAAGTTAAAGTTTTGGAATGGCCAAGTCAAAGTCCTGGCCTTAACCCATTAGAAATGCTATGGGAGGATATGAAGAGAGCAGTTTATGTGAAGAAACCCAACAACATCCTAGAGTTAAAAGTAATTCTATACAGAGGATGGCCTAAATGCCTCTGATGTGTAGGACTGATGAACAGTTACTAGGAACATATAGATGCTGTTATTGTTGAATAAGTTTTTCGCACCAGACACAACTGAAACAAAAGGTTCATATACTTTTGCCACTCATTTAAACTTTGAAGGACAACTGTACATACCTTGTGTCTTGCTAGCTGCTGTGTGGCCATCTCCAGATTGCCACTTTGCATAGAGTCAGAGGTAACAAGTCTGCTAGACAATTGCAGCAGCCATTTCTCCACCTCCTGTAGTTCACTGTTATAGTCCTCATGCTCTTTCACCCCTTCTGTAAACTTCTGTACCTGGGCCTGCAAACAATACAACTCCATTAGACCTTTCTAATATTCACCTTTCTTTTATGAATGTAACATTGACCACAGCACACTGGATTTCTTATGTTATAGGTAGACATACTGCAAAAGTCATGTAGTGACATGACACAATACAACTAATAATACAAACACCATTATCAAACAGATGAGTTCCAGGAACCGTACAGGGCAACATCAAAAGACATGCTAAATGAAAGCTTTATGGATATTAGTAAGCTCCCTCACACTGTCCGCACTGGCAGGAAGAGTGAACTTGTAGTCCTGGTGGAAAAACATGCTAGCATGGGGACCACTAATCAAACTAATTAGACTTAGCATCAACTGAACACATGCAATGAGCAGAACTTGTGTTTCAGCAAAGAGAGGAAGAAAGAAGTCATCTGTGTGAGTACGACATTTGTATAACTGGACCTGAAACACATCATGTCACTTTGTGTAAGATCTAAACCTATGTGCACTGTTTCACACTAACTCTTTAGATAATTTAGAATAAAACAGAACACTAAAAGTACAACAGCATTTTTGTTTTTACATTCAATTACTACATAAACAAGAATTTAATACATGCTCAGGGCAATACCTTGGCACTGTTGCACAGATCTTGATAATCAGTTTGCAGCTTGGTCATGTTTTCACTGATAGTAGGGTCGCGCACAGTTTCAAGAAGAGCTTCTCCTTTCTCAATGACAAACTTTATCGCTGGCTCATGAGACTGTACAGTTTGTTGGATTGTCTATACAGAGACAAAACCACAAAATGTAAATGCTTTTCATTGATAAAGTACATCTGTAGTTTCAATCCCAGTCCTCTGTTAGCCCTGCAACACACCACTTACGGTTTCCTGCTGTAATGCAGCTTATTTAACAGAAGAAGGATGTGACAGTTATCTGGTTTTAAATGGCTCAGATGTATTATCCTATAACACACTATAGCTCAGTGCTACAAAGGACTGGGAATGGAAGCATTGCTGTAGAAAACACATAATGAGACTCAGCTCATTCAATTTTAATGTAATTATGCACCAAGGAACGACAAAATGAATGCTAATATAAAATATGCAATATTAGTGACTCACTTTGTATTTGGCTAACTGGGCCTTTTTTTGGTAAAGTTCAGCTTTAAGCTCCACCGGAGAAGCCAACAGAGTTTTGGTCTCTGTAAGCCACTGGCTCTGAGCCTTATACTTGTCTAGAAAGTCTTTAGAGAGCTGGATACACTTCTCCTGAGCACTGAGTTCAGCTCGAAGAGCCCCCATTAGCTCCTCCATCTGAGATATACGAGTGTTGATATCTTCTTTTAACTGCTCGCTCTCTGATTCCTCCAGGTAGGCCATGGCCCGTTCGGTCTTCTCCCGCATGGTCTTTAAGAAAGTGTGACCCAGGTCCATATCACCTTGCAGAGCCTAAGTCATCAGATTGGAGAGAGCAGAGAGATACAAATATGTACAATTACTTCCAGCCGAAAAGCTTTTAAAAGGATGTATTGGTGAATAACACATTGAGAAAACTTTTCAGAGGTCCTACTACTGGAGGAATGTGATGCCACTATTTTGTACCTCTAGTTTTTTCAGTTTCTTCTCCATAGCAACACGATCAAGAACATCAATACTGATAGCCACACTGCTGAAGCTCTTTTGAGCAGTGCTCAGCCAGTCAGAGAAGGTGCTGAAGACGCTTTGGGCTTCCTCAATGCTATACAATTCCTCCTTCAGCTGTTTGATTGTTTCCTAGAACACAATAAAAAAGGAAAGCACCAGTCTATATTATGTCTGTGTAAGCTACCTTTACACATGAATGTGTGTGTGTGTGTGAGTATGTACATGAACCATACCAAGAGGTGCAGTAGCAGAGCATGGTAACGTGAGGTAAGCTGTGTAGCCCTGGTGCTGACTCGACTGCTGATGTGAGTCTCCTCGAGGACCTGCTGGGCCAGAGCACCTAAACCCTCTATCTCCTCCTGATAGACTAGGACCTCCTCATGCCATCCCTGAATAACACAATGAAGCACTTCACTGGCTAAATCTATGTATATTCCACATACAACAACATATTCTACTCAAGTATAAGGTTTATGCATGATGAATTATAGACCAATAAGAAAAGATCTCAAAGAGTTTGCATCTCCATTAGACTGCAAGGTCTCCACAAACCTTCAAAAGCTGTAGTTGAGCTTCTTTTGTGGCTCTATCAGAGCGCCTGCAGGTACGTAACTGGCCTTTACTCTCCATTCCTTTCAGCCAGTTATCAAGCCGCAGGAACTTCTGCTCAATCTGTCGGAGCTTGGCTAGGGCGCTGTTCAGCTGAGATCTGGTCTCTCCCAGTCGTGCCTGGTAACTGCCCCACTCCTGCTGTACTGTCTCCAATGTGCGATCCTCCAGCTGGGGTGGTCCCCATGGAATAACCTGCTCACGACTCACCGACAGCGTATTGAGCAGAGCCTGTCCCTCGGTGCAGTGTACTTGCAGCTCCTATAAATCGGCAAACACAGTAATTATTCTACAGACTTTACCATAGCAAAATATTTACGATTCTACAGTAAAATGTATATATTGTATAATAAACATGGTATAATATATCCACTATGCTAAATGTCGACCCATTCAAATTCAGTTTAAGGGCAAGACTTATTAAGAAGACTACAAAATGATTTATTGATTTATTTTAAATGTTACACACAAGCTGACTAATATGACTACCAGAGGAGCTAAACAGAGATCCACTTAGAGCAATTTATGACCATGAACATTAAACACACTAAGAAAGAGGAAAACCTCTCTATAAGAGCTAAAAGTCTCAGCTGCTGAAAAATGAACAGTATGGCAATTCAGTGAAATAATATAATTATAAGGTATATATATTATAATACTAAATTATACATAGACTACAATATAGTTTTCAAAAAGATAACTCCATACAGTAAAAACCCCTGACAATCGCGTGGATTACGTTCCAAGGGTACACGCGTATAGTGAAAAAAAACGATATTGTGATTTGGTTAAAAAAATGCCTATTTTTATAGTCTAAACCTTAAATATGACCCCAAATATGCTCCCAAAACACTTTAATGTAATTTTAAACTCAGTTTAATACATTAAAAAAAACTAAGAAAAAAAACGGTTTTAAGAAGAACAAGATGAAAAACGCGAGAACACTCAGAGAAACACTCAAGACACTCCACGGGGGAAATTCTGGACTGTGTATGCCAGAGCTGCGTCACAGAGCAGCAGCCAATCAGCAGCAAGGAGAAATAAATAAAGTTCTCGGATTGCCTACTTTCAAACCTCCCGCCTGAGTACAGCTGACTGTGACGTCCTGGCCTCATCCGCCACGCCCCCTCGCCCACGTGCTGGTTGTTTATGTTTGGGTGCGGCGCTTAACAAGGCAATCAGATGCACCTGAATGAAATGAGCCTCCACTGCTCAGCATCCAAACGTAAACAACCAGCACAAGGGCGATGAGGCAAAAAAAAAAAAAAAAAAAAAATGCAGAGGATATCTGTGGTTCCATGAATGTGCGGGGGTTTTCCGCAAACAATTATTAGTTCGGTTCTCGAAATACTGAAGCCATGACTGCTGAACCGTGATTAAGCAGTTTACTGTATACTGTATTCTCTGTTATTTATTTTGAGATTTGATCTCAACCAGAGAAGTTCTGAAGCTGTACAGGAATAGCATATTACAATCATTTTAAATATTTATCTGAAACAAGAGATTTTCTTTCTATTGAAGACATGAACCTGAAATATTTGCGCAGTGATTCCAGACTTATCACTGATAAACTCTGACCTGAAGCTTTTGTAGAGTTTCCTCCAAGGCATCAACATCTCCCTCCAGTTGTGTATAGCAGCTGAGTTTCTCCTGCTGCTGTTCCAGCCAGTCCTTAAACTCATGCAAACAGTGCTGGTACTCCTGATGGGCCAGCACCAGCTCCTCTGCCTTTCCTACTCCCAGCTTTTAAGGAGAAAACCATCACTGATTCATTAATACAGCTGAGCTCACTAATGAATAGACTGAACACTGAGGTTTGAAATGTACATAGAAAATGTACCTGAGTTCGCTCTTTGACACTGTTATAACGTTCCTGCAAGTCTTGAATCTCTAGCTGGGTGACATAGTGCTCAGCCATGTTGGAACCTTTCATGGAGATGGTGTCGAGGACAGAGCTATGACTCAACACTTCCTCATACAGCAACTACAATAAACATAAATAAGTACAATACTTGTGAAAAATAGTCTTTACAAAATAGTCTTTTGGTTCTTTACAGAATGTATACTTCCAGTGATCTTTTCACAGATTGAAGGCAGTATATCTTTTGTTTGCAAAGATGTGTAGAGGGTTTCAAAAAACATTTCATGACCAAACTTTTGCATATGACTGTATGCTGTATAAATTATTGTAACTGTTCTGTGTGTTGTAGATAACAGCAATTATACTGTGTACAACACTGTATGTGATTCGATATGAGGTATTTACAGAATGACAGTACCTTGGCTTTGCCCAGGTTGGCAGTTTTATCTCTCATCTCAGAGCACTGCTTGTCTGTCGAGTTAAGACTGTCCTCTACTCGCTCAATCCAGCTCACAAACTGCCGTACATCCTCTTGATAACTGGTCCACTGCGACAGAGCTCCCTCCAGCTGGCTGTAAGATCAAATATGCAACAACGTTCTACACCAGAGGCACAATCAAACACATTCTCTTTGAGTATTAAGAGCGGCTCCTCTTATGCAGTAAAACTGATGCTCTTAGAATTTCCCGGGAGGGAGAAGTTTTAATCTTTGCTCAGACAGAGGTGATGGGATCTGATGTTAACAGTACACTGACCTCTTGCACTGAATAGATGCAGACTGTAGGGCATCCCAGGAGTCCTTCAGGTCCTGGATCTGTTTGCGGACAAGAGGAACCCCCTCAGTAGATGTGTTCCTCTGCACGGACTCACCTCTAGTTACCAGCATCTTCAGCTGGATCTCCTTCTCCTGGCGAGCTGTAAGCAGGGCCTAAAAGAACAACAAAATAACTAAAGTAAGTATAGTCCAGAAATGAGTAAAACTGGAGAGAAGATCATAGGATTACCTCTCTATCAGTATACCTCAAGTTTGATCATCCTGCTGTCCAGAACATTCTTATCTGCTGTTGGAGTGCAGTAAGTCTGCAGCATGTGACTGGTGTCTGCCACCCAGTTCTGCAGCTCCTTTAGACCCTGAGAGAAAAGCTGGTGCTCTGACACAATCCGTTCAATTCTGGATGCTTTCTCCTGTTGGAATAGCATAGCACGTTGCAGTAAAAATCACACCTGACACATTTAGCAGTGAATCACATAGCGTGTGATTTCATAATTATATTTAGCTTGACAGTTATTCATGCATTAAAGAATAACTAAAATGCTGAAACTGTTAAAAGGAAAGTACTGCACGGTCATTCTGTTTCTTTATTCACTGTGAGTTGTCTTTGTTAATATGTGGTTAGGCCTGCGACATATCCAGACTTACATTACCCTATTCATGCACAACAGACTGTGTGAAAAAGAAAAGTCTTAATATCACAAAGTATAACCAACAGAATAAACATTACAGCTACACCATATACAGAAAATACAGTGTAAATGGATGCCAAAACAATGATCATCTATGAAATGTCAGAGACTTTTATGTCACAGGGTAACAGTTTAGCCTTCCAGGCAGAAATAGGGTCAGATTGGCAGCAGGCAGGCTGACATTACCTTGGTAAGGTTGCTTAAAGCTAGGTAGTGAGCGGAGAGCTGCGAGACGCGGTGCACAAAGCCCTTTCCGGCCGTGTGTCCGTCCCACAGCTGCTGGGCCTTTTCTCTCAGCCTGCTCAGCTGAACCTCCTGAGAGGCCAACTCTTCAAGCACAGACTGTAAACGCACAGGCAAGTTAGCACAAGCATGCAGCTTAAGACACAACACAAGGGCTCTGCATCTTCGTTAGTAAGACAGAAGGGTTAACATGACTACATAAAAGGATGAAAGGACTGATGGTTAGTGCTACAGACACTTTGCAGCAAAATGACAGGCAGCTTGCAGCAGCACAGATTAAGCCATGATGCAAAAGTATGTGTGTCTATGCATGACAAAATATGGATGCTTATGTTTGCAATGTATTAAACACTACTAATTGATTACCATTATTATATTTACAGTATATTTATCATCTTCTGTGATTACAGTTATATAAAACAGCATGAACCAGAGGCTGTGCCATGTGATGTATGCTATATGTGTATGTTAAGTATGTTAAATATGAATGGGTATATGAAATCTGGAAAAACAATGACGACACCAAAATGGAAAAATATTAAATTATGCTTTTAAAAGCTGAGAGACATGGTTACCTCTACCAAAAATCAAAGGAGTTAAGGTGTGGATTGAGTACATCAGGGCTATTCAACTTCAATAGCAAGTGGGCTGAATATGAAAATCACTGGGGGTTCGTGGACCATACAGAATATGTGTCAACTAAAGGCTAAAAAATTACTCTTGATGAAAATAGATATTATGTTTGTATGAACGAATGACACATATCCATTTTCTTTAACTTTAATACTTTCACATAAGGAGCTTTTTAACCAAGGTCCATATTTATATTTTGCTACATTCAACACATTTAGGGCCCGCATCAGCCCCTAACCCTTCTGTCAAGTGGGAGTAGCAGCCGGCTTAGACTAATCTTCGTCTTTTTTGTTTATGGACTTTATGTCAGTGCCGCTTTAACCGTGAAAAATAGCCATTTTAACAGCGTCCAGTTCTAAACGAGAACTCTGGCTGTTAAAGTCGTTAGAGTAGATACATTGCCGAGCTAAAACTGCACAGGTTTTCCCCTCGCTGTGTGTGTGATTGGATTCTCTTCTCGTCTCAGGTTAAAGCACAGACACCATTATTTCTAAATATCAAGTTCTTCAGAGGATAAATAGACCTTTTTAATGCTCTCACCTGTTATGGTTCTTCTCCATCTTCCGTTACTGCCAGCCTTTTACGCTCTGCTTTTTTTTTTTTTAAACACACCCATTTTCTGACAAATCCCGCCTCTTTCGGCTGTGATTAGCTAATAGTATGGCAAATTCTGTGCTCTGATTGGCTAAATGTATACAACAAAGCGGATAACCAATCTTGGCGGAAGTAGCAGGGGACTACCAGCCAATCATGATCCAAAACCCATAATTTTATTACATCACACAAATCACACCGTGATTTACTGGCAGTCTTGCGGGTCATAAAAAAAATTCAAAAGGGCCATATCCGGCCCGCAGGCCGCTAGTTGAATAGGCCTGGAGTACATCAAAAGTACAAAAGTAAAGATTGTGCATTTGATTAATGAAGGTGTGCAGATGGGAAAGAAATTGGGAAATGTTTGAATGTTTTCGATTAAATAAACAAACAAAAGAATAAATAAATGAATAAAAACAGGTAGAGTAATGATTATGCTCAGCTAAATGGCTTTGTGTGTGTTTGAGAATGACGGTCTCACATAAAGCCGCACCTGGAGCCTGTGGAGTTCGTGTTTTTTGGCTGGGAGGTCATGCAGACGACTGCTGCTCTCTTGAACTGCTGCCTCTGTCTCATTCAACCAGTCCTGCAGTGGCTCCACACTTGCCTCAAAGTCCCTCATTTGAGCTTGCAGGTTCTGTCAAAAAAGCGTACTTAACCAATTAGCCATAAGTTCTATCAATTAGTCAGACAAACATAAATAATATCTTGAGGTTACGACCGTAACCCCAGTTCTCTGATAGCATGAGTGAGGTATCTCATATATGGGGGTACGCCTCGCCGCGTATCCCTCAGAAGCACATTATCACTATGCCAGCCATGATTGGCTGGCCACGTCTGATGCACCTGGGCAGTCCCCTACATTAACCGCTGCCCATGCCCACTAAGGTCATTCAAGGTAGTAAGCTCTTCTCGCTCAGCGCAAGAAGGGCAGTCCGGTGAGATACCTCACTTATGCTATCAGAGAACCGGGGTTACAGTCGTAACCTCAAGTTCTCTTCCATGCATTCATTCGGTATCTCACATATGGGATATATTTACTCCCGATGATGGCCAACCTCGATGATACATGACCATTTCATCACGTCTGGGTGCTCTCTGCCATCGACAAGTTCACACTCAAAACCACATAAGCCTTGCGAGGCGCAGTAATGTCCAGTCTGTAGAACCTCATAAATGTTGTTGGGGAGGACCACAAAGCGGCTTCACAGACCTTTTGTAACGATACCCCTTTAAACAATGCCCACGTTTCATCTGAAAGATGAAGTCCTAGTTATATACGTTCTCAGAGCGTGCACAAGACACGGTGAATGAAGCCGCTGTTGCTGCTCAGGGTAAAAGGCAGAAAGATCAGAGGGAAGGCATGAATAAGACGTGTCCATAACCTTAGGAATATAAGCCAGGTTCGGGCACAACGAAACCTTAGAATCCCCATCACCAAACCGTAAATATGATGGATGCACTGACAATGCGTCCAGATCACCAACACATTTAGCTGAAACCAATGCCATAAGCAGAGCTGTCTTAAGCGGAAGCATTTTCAGCTCTACTTCAGGCAAAGGTTCAAAGGAACAAGGTCCAAAGGCATGTCCCACACCGGAGACAAGGACCTTGACACAGGGCGTAAGCTTTGTGCACTGCGCATAAAACGACAGCTATTGTTTTGCTTTCAACACCCTATTGTTTTGCTTTCAACACCCACATGGTATGCTGAAATAGCAGCTAGATAAACTTTTGCTATAGAAAAAGCCTTACCCTTATAAAGTAGACTCTGTATGAACGTTAACACCGTGCCTACTGAAAGAGAATTTCATCAATATCACCACACCAGTTCTCAAACACATGCCACTTAGCGTCATATAATGCATGTGTGGAGGGAGCTCTAGCGCTTTGAATAGTCATTACAACATTTTAGGGTAAACCACGTGTTGTCAAATGCAACCCCTCACGGGTCAAGCCCACGGGGCCATCCACTCTGGATGTGGGTGGAAAATTTCTCCCTGAGCCTGTGACATCAAGACTCTTCGCAGCGGGAGAGGCCAAGGCTGTGCCTAAAGCATTTGCATTATGTCTGTCAACCAATGTTTCTGTGGCCTGTTCGGTGCTATCAGAATAACCGTGAGACTTTCGTTCCTCACTCTGTCTAGCATTGGGGATATTAGAGCTAAAGAGGGAAATGCATAAAGGAGGGCGTGTGGCCACGCGTGTGCTATCGCGTCCACTCCCAAAGGGGCTTCTGCGTCGTTCAGTGAGAAGAACAGGGGACACTGAGTATTCTCTCTGGAGGCGTACAAGTCCACTGTCGGGTGACCGTAACGTTGCCAGATCTGTTTCGTCACATCTGAGTGCAGTTTCCATTCTCCATAACGGGGATGACCCCGGGAGAGTAGATCAGTCTGTGTGCTAGCCTGTGTAACTGAAGGGAGCGCAAGCCCCCTTGTTTGTTGACGTAGGCTACCACTGTCATGTTGTCCGTTCTGACTAACACATGAGTATTTTCCACATATGGTAAAAAATATCTCAGAGCCAGGAAAACTGCCATTAGCGCCAGAACATTGATATGTACTGCACGTAGGCTCGGCTTCCATTGACCATTCACCGATCTGCCCAAGTGTGTGGCACCCCAGCCCCACCGAGACGCGTCTGTGGTTATTACGGACCGGGCACATATCCTGCCCAATGGATTGCTTTGTGCCAGAAAATTTGGTCTGTTCCATTGAGTCAGCATACATTCTGAAGTGACTGAGATTTTGCGGCGAGCGTGAATACGTGGGTCCAGCCTGAGTTTTGATACCCAGCCTTGGAAACCCCTCATATGTAGCCTGCTTAATGGAACAGTAACAAGAACTGATGCCATCAAACTCAGGAGTCTGTGACAATCGTTTAATCTCACATACTTTTCCCTGTGAAACAGTGCAAGAGACGCTCGCATTGATTCTGTCCTGTCCTGAGGTAATCGTGCTCTCATTGCGACGGAATTTAGAGACAGACCAATAAAGTTTACTGACTGAGAGGGACACAAGACACTTTTCTTCAAGTTGAACTTGAACACGCAGCGTCGATAGATGCATCGTCATGCATTTGGTGAGTGCGATTGCCTCCTGTTCTGATTTCGCAGCCAGAAGGCATTTGTCTAAATACATTGCCAGACGAATACCCTTTGTTCTGAGTGGTCCTATCGCAGCCTCTGCACATTTTACAAATGCGTGAGGACTTAGTGCAAGGCCAAAGGATAAAACTAGGTACTCGTAAATCACCCCCGGAAAAGCAAATCTGAGAAATTTCCTATTTGGGGGATAAATCCGAATATGATAGTACGCGTCTGCGAGGTCCAGAGTGGTAAACCAATCTCCTGGACACGAACTTCAGAAGTGTCGCATGTGTCAGCATTTGAAACCTGCATTGTCTAAGATGTTTGTTCAATGCTCTTAGATCCAATATAGGCCTCATGCCCTCTCCCTTTTTGGGAACGATGAAGTACCTTGAGTAAAAACCGCTTTGGCTTCGTGCTGGAGGAACTACTTGAATCGCTTTTTTCTCTAACAGAGACATTATCTCTGATTAGAGGAAACACGCCGCATCACCTACCGCCGGCAAGTATATTATTTCCGAAAACCAGGAAGGGGAGCGTGCAAACTGCAGTCTGCACCCTTTTTCGATTGCAGTCTGCGAACTGGATTGTGCACCCATTTTGATTTTACGCACATCTGCCAATGTTGTGCTTGCTGTGCTCACGTGCCCACAGTGCATCGACAGGTGAATCAATGCTGCCCCTTGTGGAGGAATACATTGCTGCCTTGTGGGAAATGGGAGCATTTGAACAGTCTGCTCTATTGGAGAGTTTATGAGACTGTTTAAGATTGTTTTGTTTTTCAAGAAAATCCTTTGTGTGTAGTGACTCCAGCTCTCTACCCGGATGCACTGATGGGTACATGTTTAATACAGAAAATAGTGTGTTTGTGCTTTTGACCATGGAGGGGGAGTTTAACAGAACACTGTCTCACTCTGGGTTCCGAGCTGCAACGGCAGGCTCTCGGGACTGAACCCCGTGCTGCAAGAGAGGGTCACGTTTCAGGCAAACACGCTTTCCATCCACCGACAGCGAGCTAGGTAGCCAGCTTGGCCCTCTTGCCCAAACGTGGATGAGGTGGCGCTGTTTGACTTCCCTGCTGATCCACTGGTGCAGCTGGCTTGTTGGAACATGTGGCCCTGCTCTCAGTCTTGGGTTGAACTGGAGGTCTTGGCTGTGTCATTTTCACGATGAGAGAGGCTGGATAAAGTTAACCAGTGCGCTCTCTCCTGTGTGACCAAAATGTCCATGGCTCGCCCCAAAGCCTGGACGGAACAGCGATGTAGGCGGAGGCACAAGTCGGTCACCACGCACATCTCGTCCCACAGCTTTTGGTCTGGTGTACTCGACATCTCGTCCTGGAGCTCGCCTTGATACGCCATCAGCATAGATGAAGCATTCAAGGCTCGCACAGCAAGGGCCATGGACCTATATGCTTTGTCCGTCATAGAGGAACCCGTCCATCTTCGACAGAAAGCTCAGTGCACACGAGGTTGATAGGGTGGAGGTGATGTGCTACCAGCGGCTCCACCGGGAGTAGTTTGGACAGCCCAATCTCGTCCATAGCTAGACAATCCAGCATGGCTCCTCCCTGGTCCGGAATCTTGGAGGAGTACAGCTTCAACCAGGTGCGGGTAGCCTCTTCCAGGCATTCGGGGGATAAGGGGAGTAACTGCCTCTCCGTGTTTTTCGTCCGTGGTAAACACTTGCCTTCGTACCGGGAACCGGATTTCTCAGGTGGAACGTTGGGCCATGGAATGCTCAGCTTTTCGACCGCACGTTTGCAAACATTGTGCTGATAACAGGGGAACCACCATCATCGCCTCTGGCATCCTTAGTGCTTAGGACATGCAGGGTTATAGACATCTCTGCCTGTTAGGACGGCGGGAAAGGATCATCCACGTCGTTGAATGAGATGATGTCGTCTGACCCGTCGAGTGAATCCAACTCAGCATCAAGCATATCGCAGAGTCGGAGGCTAGCAGTGGAGCGGTTTGATCCATCTGCTCACCCCGGTCCATGTTCACAGTGGCAGGGGCTTCCTGAGGCTGTCTACCTGGTATGGTGAGCTCGGTCAGCACGTGGTCCTGGTCAGTCAGGCTAGCATGGCGAGCTAGTCGATGACAAAGACTTTTCATAAGCAGGCGGGCGCAGTGAGGACAAGTTCCTTCCGGAGCTAGGGCCTCCTGGGCATGTCTCAGCCCCAGACACTCGTTGCAGCATGGGTGAGTATCTTTTTCAGATATCAAGTTTCCGCATGAGCACACCCGGCCAGGCCATTGCTCCCTCGTGGTAAGAGAGGCAGCAGTCATAGATAGCTTTGCAGCTATATCGCTCGTTCAGCTAACTCTAATTTGGAGACCAGCGAGTTTGGCTGTTGATAACCACTGTTTGGAAACAGGCTGGTTAGTTGTTTGGGGACAAACCTATCTTTCAGATACCACAGGCAAGGGACTAGCGCGTAGTGAGCTCAACTCTGTGGACAGTTTGCATAGAACCTTAGTAGTATCAGCAATGTTGCTTCTGAGCGAGAAGAGGTAACTGAATGACCTTAGTGGGCACGGGCAGCGGTTAATGTAAGGGACTGCCCTGGTGCGTCAGACGTGGCCAGCCAATCATGGCTGGCGTAGTGATAATGTGCTTCTGAGGGATTTGCGGGGAGGCGTACCCTCATATGTGAGATACCGAATGAATGCTTGAAAGAGAACTCATCTAATTTTTTCAACACTATGTACACTTTCATAAGACCAATACATAAGGAACACAATACCAGAATTTGGACTAGGATTATGAATTGAGAAAACATTTTGGAAACATACCTGCAACGCAGTCTCTCTCTGGTGCAGGTTTGTCATAAATGTCTTCCAGTCCTCTCTGGTGCTGTTCATTTTAGCTCGAATTCCCTCTACTCTGTCTTTAGCAGCAATGCTAATTAGCAAGTCTCCACTCACTGCCACTGCATTCAGCTTTCCATGACCCTGCTCTCTGTCTCCCAGGAACTCCTTCACATCACCACAACACAACACAATTAAACTCTAAAAACTGACCACAGATCATTTTCAATCAACTGCAATACATTGCTGTAATTCATAACCAAGACTTTTGCTGTAAAGAATTTTGCTGAAAAGCAGTACCTGGATCTTTTGAAGACTAGACGAAGCCTCTGTGAGGTTTTGTGGGACATCAAAACACTTGGCTGTATTAATTTTAGCATTAACCAGCCACTGCTGAAAGTCTCGAAAAGCTGCACGAAACTTCTGCTCCAATATCTTCTCTTTTCCCTGGCATTCCCGAGAAGCCTGCAAACTGAGGCTGCAGCAGAAACAAGCAGTTCTAACTATGCCAAACAACACAAAATCTCATGCAGGCACAGGTTTTTGTCATACTCACCTGTTATACTCTTTGATGAGGGCAGACACTCTCTCAGACTGTGTTCCCAGGTCTCTGGAGAAACGGCACAGGTCATTCAGCTGTGACTTCAGACTGTCTGACAAGGGCTCGACATTGAGTAATGTTTCCAGGGTGTCCTTATTAAAAGTAAGAAGTATTTTGGTCAGATGCAACAATTGTGTCATGCAAACCAATGTTAGCAACTTGTTATAGTGTTCACATGTCTGTAATTCTAATACAAATTCTGTACTGTGCGCACTACCTTTGCAATCTGCCAGCCCTGCACAGCCTCCTCACTGGTGTTCATGGATGCCACCTGTTGCAGTGTATCACGGCATCCATTCAGCCGACTGCTGAAGTCTTGCAGGTCCTGCTCCAGCTGCGCTGCCAAACTGCTGAATTCCTGCTCTGAGCTGGCCATCTGAGCCAATGTGGCCTCTAGACCAGAGCACACATGCTTGGCTCCATGCTCCCACTGTTCCCAGGTGGATTGCAAGCCAGCCTCCTCTCTCTCTAAAGCCTCGCAGCCCACAGTGGATGTGTGGTCCCGAGCAGCAGCCCCACAGCGCTGCACCCGCGTCAACCGATCCTTGGCCTGCTTCCTCGAGTCTAGTAGCTCCTGACATGCAATGGTGCAGTCAGATATCACAGGATTACAATGAGCAGCTTTCTAATTGTAACTTTAAGTTATAAGAATGAAATTACATGTCACTGAAAAAGTCATAGGTTTTCTTATCTGCCATAAAGAAAAGTTTCATTTAATATGAATGCAAGATTTTAAATGGTGCAATGTCAATATTTCTTATTTGCCTTTAATTTATTTGATTAACTAAATCTAAGTTATTACTATTTAGCATAACATTTTCACACAAGAGGAAATGGCATTTTTAAGTGGCACAAAAAAGACCTCACAAAACTAAAGCCAACAGTAGCGATTACATGCATAATGGAACATGTATAATGTGCATAACTGTATATGTATAACCTTACCCGCACTTTAAAAAGCTTCTTCTGAACAGAAGCAGCATCGCCACTCATGTCAGACCAGCGCTGAAGCTCCTCTTTTGCAGAGGTCAACCAGTCATTCAGCTCCCGCACGGACTCCACATACTGCTCATGCTCTTTCACTATCTCCTTCATCTGCTGCACCTTACTCTACAGCACATCACCAAACAGAGCTCTATCAATATATCATATCTAATGGCAATACTAATCAATGATTACAGATCATTATGAATAACCCTTAATACTGTGAAGGACTACGTACTTTGATTCTTCACCTACATTATCACATAACTTACTATTGAGTAACAATCTACTTAGCCATAAGCCTTAAAATTAATAACTGAATAATAAGGCTACAGTGTAAGGAGAAGATGGAAGCACTTAGAGATGGAAAGCCATAATTTTTACTTTGATAACCGCTGTGATGTCCAAGAACTGGGTGCTGAACTCTGCTCTAGACTCTTCAGAAAAAATCTGGTCTCCAGTCTTCTCATGAAGCTCTACAGATTTTTCATTCAGGCGAACGAGCGCTGCTGAGTGGCCTTCCACGTCAGCCTGTATGGCCCGCAGGCGCTCTAGCAGAGAGACTTTCTCCTTCAGGCCAGTCTGCTGAGGCAGAGCCACCCCAACTTCCTGCTCCACAGACTCCATCCACTGGTGAAGCTGAGCTTTCCCCTCCTGATAGCAGTTCCACTGGGCCACGGTCCACTCCAAACGACTGTGCAAACAGACAGAAACAAGCAACAGTGATGAACAATGATGTACTTCATTTCTATTATTTATTATCCATAACTACAAGGGGTGTAAAAAATTACAAAGGGTTTACATCTGACTATCGTTTACATTTGACTATTAATTAAGTTAATAATCACCTTAAAATCATTAATAAGCAGTTATGACACAAACTAAAAAGTAGTTAACAAAATCTAAGAGTTAACAATACAGATGGATGTGAACTGAATATTTGGCGAGCAAAAGGTCAGTGCTGCTTTTTATTTACATGGTAAGCATAATAACCATACCTGTGACAGCTCATGGCAGTCATTAACATGTTTGCCCAGGAATCTTTCAGACTTTGGAGCTGAGAGCGGATGGTCTTCTGTTTGTCCTTACTGCAGTTCTTCACAACTTGCTCTCCCTTTCCTACTGTCATATTCAGCTTGACTTCTCCTTCTCCCTTCATTAACAGGATATCCTGCCAGACCACAATCACACTCCTCAATACTATAGTACTTTACTATTCGAATTCTGTCAACTATTTACTGTTATCAACAATAACATGTTCTGAGAGATCAATCATGTGTGACAAAGTTGGAGTAGTAGTGAGTTTACCAACCTGTATTAAACCCAGCCTCTTCTCCAGAGTTTCTTTGTTGCCTGTGGTGCTGTTGAGCACTGAGAGTCGTTCTTGAATGTTACTGAGCCAGGTCCAAGTGCTCTGCAACATTTCCTCGAAGGCCTGCTGCTCCTGCAGGCTCAGCTGGCAGTTGCGCAGCCGCTCCCTCACCGCTTTTAGGAGACTCTGCTGCTGCATCTGCAGCTGTGTAGAAACCCGCAACTCTGACCCACTGCCGTGACCTCCGTCACTCAGAGATTGAGCCTCCTGGCACAGATTCTCAAAAGAGTCTCTGCAAGAGAAGATAATCAAGATCATCAACAGGGTATCACAATTACTCAGTCACTATATATTTCTGCATGTTTTCATCTTTCCATACACCCACTACTCATAGTATCTGAGTAGCTGACAACATAGTAGCTGACAACAGATTTCTACTTAATGCAATGAGGTCGGACCTTTCCTTTAGAGCTTCCTGGTAGAACTCCTCTACACGCTCTAGTGAGGCTTTCTCTTGGTCACCGTGTTTGCCCTCTTGAAGCTCTGTGCCAAGTCTTACGTCCATACGTTCCAGCCACCGACTCAGCCTCTGCAGATGGTTCTCAAAGCTGCACAGACAAGAACATACATACACTGTATGGCCTGTTTCATACATATTACCTCTCTGTGATGACTGTGTTGAACGTGCTGGTTATTTACGATTACAGTGCTTGTGCCGGGTAGCAGAACAGGAATCAAATTGAACAGAAACCTTTGAATAAATACACTTATTTACCATCTGCAGTTTTCTGTATTGTGATTTGGGCACTTATTTCAAGCTTGACAGGCCTCCCAGAAAGTATGTACACAATACAAACTGTTCAACTGTTCATTTTAACTGATTTTCAGAGCTTAATGAACTGTATTTTGTTGCTGCGTGCAGGTTGCATCTAGGATGCTCTACTGCACTGTTTGGAAGCTCTGAACTGTTAAGATGTGCACTGAAATGGAAATCAAAATGTTTGGTGATGCTTACACCACACAAAAGTGAAATGTGTGCCAACTGTTAAGATGCCAAAAAGAGTTGTGTAGACGAGCTGTGCAAATCATATACAAATTAGGAATGAGCCATTAGATTCACAACATTTTATGAGTTTCCACATGTGTGCTTCACTATAATAGAAAGTTCATATACAAAATAAACCAAGACAAAAGTTGAAAAAAGGGGAATACTCCACATGTACATACAGTTCCTGTTGAGTCAGCACAACACTGTGTTTAGATAAAGAAATACTAACTACTATAATTAACTATTATTACCTAATACAATCCCATGTAATCCAGATAAGAAACCTGTGTACACACAGTGTGATGTAAGCAGGGTTGTATCCTCACCCACTGAGCAAACCAGCACTGTCCTCTAGGTTTTGTTGGTTCAGCCTGCACTGCTCCACATAACTGTCCCACTCCAACTGGATGGATGAGAGGCTCTGCTGGACCTGGCCAGCAGTGGCTTTGGGGAGGTGAAGCAGGAGCTTCTCTCCCTCCTGACACACTTGCATCAGACGTTGTTCTCCATCCTCAACCCGCTCCAGAGCCCCCTGCGGACACAGGAGTCATCTCACAGTGGGCTAGAGAAAAACCTTAACTGAATGTTGATAAGATCACAAATTATAGGCACAGTATAATATCACTGACATTTCAGCTGATTTCTAAGCCACCATTTAACACAAATACTATCTGTACTACATGCTGGATTAGGCCCACACTGAGTGTGCTGAACGTTTTCATTTCATTTTACCTTCAACTTCTGCAATTTGCGCTCTACCACACTGGTGTCCCCAGAATGGTCACAGCATTCTCTCACTATGTCCTTCTGTCCAGAGAGCCACGTGTGAAACTGCTTCACAAGATCTAACACGAGATGACGGGAGTGATGTGTGAATAAAGATAGAATGGACTTACTGTGTTGTACATATTAAAAGAGAGCAAGTCACTTATTTCAGTCAGCGAGTGTTAACTCTCACCACCAAACAGCTGCTGTAGCCCATGCTGCATCGATACCAGTCTTTTAACACAAAGCTGATTGACAGTTTCGTACTTCTTGATAAGGTCAGTTAAAGCAGAGCCGAGGCCAGTCAGTTCTTCAGAAGGATACTTCCTGCAAAGTGTGTTTAGGCTTTCTCGTGCTGAGTCTATGCTCACTTGCTGGTTCTGCAGCTCTTTCTGAATATCCTGCAAAACATGCAATACGTACACAATTTGTTATAGCTATATAAACTATAAGCTATATCAAATCAACAAAAGCACAACTGGATGGTTATGCTGGGTTGATATAAACACTTTTATTTGCTCAGTACACTCCATTAAAGCCTAAAATATCAATAAACAGCACAACACATATTCTAAGGGCAAATGTAAATAATAAAAAAATGGTATTTGTATTATTTAAATAAAGTATATCTTCCTTAAACCACCTATTGTTACCCACTAGAACCTGTACAGTACTGCACAGTATATAGCAAATTCCTAGTATATGAAAAAGTACTTTGCTGATTCTGATTCTGATTTTTCATACTTTTATTCTGCAGATCTCCTCTGGAGGTGAAGCAGATTGTGAATCCAGCACGGACCCCTCCACCTTTATCAGCCACTCAGCCATCTGGGAGAGGAAGTCTTCAAGCTGTTTTTTCTGAGAGCAGAAATCTTTCAGGTTGTTCTGGGCTTGTTCACACAACTCCTGCACATTGCCAATCTTCTTTCTCAGATCAGTCTCCAAGACCTACCAGACACATTGATGTTAAAAGTCTGAAGACAACTATGAAGATGACAAATCAATAACACTGCTCTAGGCTTGGAGTTAGACAGAATACCTGCAGCACTGGGGGCGTGTCTTCAGTACCACTCAGCTGTTTCAGCTCTGACACTTTTCCCCGTATATTGTCTAACCTTTTCTCCTTTTGTTCTACCTCGACCTACAGAGGCAGACAGAAACTAGGTCAGACACCAGTTATTTACTACAGTAGGAGGTAAATACCGTTTGTCCCCATAACATGCCTTGACTTTTGCAAGTCGGTTTTCAGTCTTCTGGCTGTCATTGAAGTTGTTGAGGCTGTCTGTGAGTTCCATTACAGAGCTGTTGGACCAGCTCTCAATCTCCTCACTGATACTGTAAATATTCTCCCATATCGATGAACTCTTTTTAAGATTCTCAAGGTTTTCCTCAATTCTTTCTGATACCTGTAAGTGCAAGGGGAATATCTTTACTTGAACTAAATCACACATCCACATTTCCTCAATCAGTTCAAATAGTTTTATACAAGAACATTTCAAGATAGTCATACTCACATCTAGCCACTGGTCCACTGCAGCATCCATTTCTGTCTTTATCAGTTGGGTTTGACAGTCTGGAATCCTGCTCAGTTCACTCAACAGCTGCTTTCCTTTACTAGAGAAGTGGTCGAGTTCTGCTTGATTACTTGATAATTCAGCCTTAACTGATTCATGCTGAAGAAACAAAGAAAGACAACAATCCCTTCTGACAATGGTAAAAAGTATGTGCCTCTGCAAAACTCTGGGACAGTGCATGGAAAATACAATTTGCAAGGACAGATTATGTTTTAAAGAGGTTGTTTCCTAGTGTGTCAACGACAGTTACCTTAGACAATGATCTCTTGGTGTCTTCTTGGTCCTTTGCAACTAATTTAATATCGGCCACAGCCTCTGCACTCTCCACTAATACATTAATAGAGGATTTCAGACCCTGGTAGTCCCTCATTAGCTCTATCATGGCACTGCACTGCTCCTGCCTAGAGCATGACAAATAAAAAATGCATTGTAATGGGAAGACTCAATTATGCACAAAAAGAAAAATGAATGCAGGTGGAAAGAGCAAGTAACCTTTCTGTGATGAGGTTCTTGGTATCTTCCCAGGAGGTGTTAAGGAGGTTGATTTCCCTTAGTACCTCTCCCGCCAGCTCTGTATCTCTCTGGGCCAGCTGCTGGCCTTTATCCCTCAGCCACTGCTCCTCATGCTGGTGGGACTGAAGCTCATCCTCTAGCTGGTTAAAGCACCGAAGCCTATACATCACAAAAATGCACAATTTCATCATAAAATACTTAATGTCAAAAACAAAGAAAAAAATACAAAATACAACATTTTGTTGAGACAGCAATGATATGTAAGACAGCAATGATATGTAACTCTATTGTATTATTAATCTGTTATTTGAAGGATGTTCTAGGTCTGATTTATGATTTTAACTTTTGACTTTAATCAAAAGTCAAAACAAAGACAAAAAGATGGCAGGAGACAAACATGCAGACAGTGGAATGAAGTCTATTTACTAACGTTAAGTTTAAAAAACTTTAAAAAACTTTCTATTACAGTAAACCCCCACTGGATCAGCAGTCGCCGTTTCAGTCCATCGCGATTTTTCATTGAGAACTGAACTAATAATTATTCGCTGAAACCCCCGCACTAACGTGGAAACCGCAGATGTCCTTGGCTTTTTGGTTTTTTTTGCTTTTGTGATGTCTGGGCCTCGTCCACCAAGACCCCTCGTCTTCATGCTAGGTTGCTAAGCACCGCACCCAAACATAAACAATCCAGCACGGGGGGGCGTGGCGGACGAAGCCCGGACGTCACAGCTTTTTCATGGCAATATATAATTTATTAAGAAAAATACCATTTACTAATTTTGTAACATAAATATTAACGTAAATTCAGCTACATTTCCATATAAAAAATAACTATAAATGTTATGGTACTGTCGAGAGAACACAAAGAAATCACATCTTGGGATGGTGAAATATCGCTGCACTCAGAGGCGGGAGGTTTGAAAGTAGCCAATTCGAGAACGCTATTTATTTCTCCTTGCTACTGATTGGCTGCTGCCCTTTGACGCAGCTGCAGTCCAGAATTTCCCCCCGTGGAGCGTCTTGAGTGTTCTCGTGTTTTTTGTTTTGAAACCCTGTATTTTTATTACAGCAAATAAAATGAATTTATTACTGTATTTACCTGCTTATACCAAAGAAAACGCGCTTGAATGAATTACAGCTCAGTCTATACAGGGTTAATATTGATATTTTACATTCTAGCAGTGCGAGAGTTTAAAGGAAATTAAAGTGTTTTGGGAGCATATTTAGGCATTTTTAGGCTTTTCTTTTTTACCACATCACATCGTGTTTTTTTACTATACGCTAGTGCCCTTAGAACGTTACACCCACGATAAGCGGGGGTTTACTGTGTTACAAAAATTATATAAATTTAAATATTTTCAATGACCCATGCCTATTTATGTCCATACTTTCAAAAACTTTTCTCTCTTAAATTCACATACGTGAAGGTACCCACGGTAACATTATCAAAGCCAAAAAGAAACAAAAGCATGACAAAAATGTAAAGTACAGGTTTTCTTCCACAAAACAATATTGTCTGCACAACAATAACTGTACCAAATCATACTGTATGAATATCACCTCTTAAAAAAGCTTTTTCTAATAGTCCAGAATACTAAAAGATTTAGATTCCGCATCAATGTACAATTACAACAATGATAACTATGACTATCCATACTATCCATATTCCAAATACCATAGTACCTCTGCTGCAGTGTGAGCAGGTTGGGCTCTTTCAGGCTCTGCTGGTCAGCCTTTTCCTCAATGTCCTCCACACTCTTAAGCAGCTGTTCTTTGCGTTGTCTGAAGGAGCTCCACAGTGCACCCAAAGCCTCTGCCTCGCTTTGTTTGGAGCCCAGCAGGGTCCTCACAGCATCCAGCTCTGCACTCAGGGAATCAGCTAGCGAGCGACATGAGGTGCGAGTCTCCTTACCATCCATCAAGTGGAGGTGGGCTTTGCACAGGCTACTGTCCAGGCTGATGGCCAGCGTCTCTAGACGGCTGATGTCAGGGACAATGCCCTCTAGGTCTCTCTGCAGTTCATCCACACGGCCCTTGTCCCAGCTGCCGGCACTCTCCACCGTGTGTTTGAGGCCCCGCAGGACGCCTGCTGCTACACTGTGTGTTTGCAGAAAAGCCTCCAGCTTCTCCACGCTCTCACCTCGCAGCATCACCAGCTGCTGGGCCTCTACGTAGGGCTGCAGACTGTTCTCCATCCTGCTCTGCAGGAGATGCTGCTCCTCTGGCTCACAGGAGGCACACAGGACATCAGTCTGCCGCTGGAGGTTCTTTCTCTCACTGTCTCGGCTCTGGAGCACCCCTGCCTTCTCCTGCCAAAGACAAAATCCAATGTTTGTGCAAAGCTTTTGTGGCTAAATAAGTTCAATACCTTATGATGTACACTACCAATCAAAAGTTTAGAATCACTGTTTATTGAAACTATAAAAACAATTAATCTGCAGATAAATGCATTAACTTTTGCTAAAATGCGAGTCTTGTGCCTCACAGGTTATACATCATTAATAGGAAGCTAAGAATTATAAACTGTAAAGTACTTGTAAATGATTCTAAAAATTATTCCTGTACACTTCAAAAACGGTGCTAAAATATAAAGATGAGTGCACTGTCAGGAAAAGGTTACTATACAATTAGCTCTTTCCCCCCAAAGTACAAACAATGTAGAAAAAAAGATAAAACACAGTCCTTAAGCTTCAACAGTATACTTTAACTGAGATTAAAGTTTACATTCCCGTGGAAAATAGGCATATATGTTCCTTTTCATAGCTTAACAATCAAAAAAGAATGTAAGAAATCACTGCATTCTCCCTAAATAAAGGGTACTGACAATACACCCTTTAGGACATCACCACAGTTTTTTGAGTGTGTAATTTAACAAAATATATAAACTACATAAACAACTTTAAATTAGTACAAAATATATATAAATACATAATAACAGTATATTAATTATCACTTGAAATCTGCCTGTATGTTCACAACATACTAATGTTGAGTAAAATGCATTTTGAAGTTTAAATTTAAATCTACATTTTTTACAGTTATTGTTGTTTGACATTAACATGACAGTTCCAAACTTTTCAACATTATTGTATGATTGATAACCTTTACATTTGATGTTATTGCACTAATGATAAGACGCACCTTTATTTCCACAGCTATTGGCTGTAAATCTGTGATATTCACGTGGGAGAACGAGTGAAGAGATGAGAGGAAAGACTCTCCCCACTTGAAGAACGTTTGCAGAGCTTTATCAAAGTCTTCCACTTGAGACAGATGGTCCTGAAGTACCTGGATTCTGTGATGAAAAGATAGATTAGTGCCAAATGCTCCACTATAATGTCCAGAATATTTTTAAGACATATACATTCTGATGCAGGTCTGACCTGTGGGGTATTGCTGTGTTTTGTGAGTTCCATCTTTTCTTCAACTGCTCTTGACCCTCTTCCAGTGCCTTTACTCGCTCGTCTGACGTTGTGGGGTAAAGAGATGGAGCTTGGGCCAGCAGTCCATTATACACTGATTCCAAGGACTGTAGTTCAGACAGCAGGTGCTAGTAGACAGAAATTTTATTCATTACTAACATCGCAGCTAAAGTGTCAGGTGCCTGTGCTTTTCTGATATTAAAAAGAATTAAAAATAACCAGTTGTGACTTACTTTCAGTTCCATTAGTTCTCCATCCAACTTTGTTCTGTCAACAATGAGATACTGACTGGTAGAGGAAGACATGGACTCACATCTCTCAAGACAGGATTGCAAAGACATCCAGTCTTTTTCATACCTGACAGAAGATATTTACACAAAGAACTCAGTGGATGGCTCCTAATATCCAAAATCTATTTAAGGAACAGTCTGGCAAAACTTCAAATTTCACTAAATGTAGTTTATCAGTCATGTTTTGATGTGTGGTGTCATTTATTTTATTTTATTTTTTTAAAGTTTTTCACTTCAGCTACACATATCTTGGCTGATCAATTACCTTTGAGGTGAGGGGGAAATTGTATATGTGTAACAGTCCCACTCCACGGCCTCCAGAGGGCACTATAGAGGGGGACTGGTTAATCTCCTTCACCCTGCAACCAAG
>JBBJLS010000001.1:31885185-31900707 GCA_037577275.1 Bryconaethiops microstoma
CTACCTTTGTTTTCTTGTTTCTTTTTTCAATAAAACCTTTATCTTCATTATATCTGCCTGCGCCTGTGCCTTTAACAACCTGGTTAAAGCCAATATCGTGACAATATGTTAGTTTTATTTTGTCTAGTGAAAGGACAGATGTCCATTAACAGAATATTGTGGATTTGAGGAAAGACACCTAAAGTGAAAGCATAGTGAAAGCCAACATACTTCTGCCAGAGTGACAGCAAGTTCTCCATTTGGCCCTGCTTGTCTTTGGCCTGCTTTAGGCTCTGTTCATAGCTGTACTGTAGACCTGTTACTGCTCTCTCTGCTTTCTCCCTTTCACTTAGTCTGCGGGATCCAGCACACAGAGACAGCAAAGTGGCCTTCAGCTTTTCCAGGGATTGAAATACATCCTGAGGACAAAACAAACATACCATCAGAAATAATGGATGCAAATGTATGCTTCTTTGAATTTACTTCATCAAACACACTACTGTAATTTTTTTAATATATAAATCGGGTGAAATACCATGTGGTCTTGCAGAGCTTTGTATGTTGTTGATGAAGATATACAGGCTGTGACAGGTGCGTCGAGTTTCTTCTGAATGTCATCAATCTCTGATTGTACCTTAAAAAAAAATAAAAAATTAAGTGAAGCAAACTATGTGAAATGCATTAATAAGCCACAATGTTGCTACGGTTTTGAGAAAATTAAATAAAATATAAGTCATTTTGTAAGGAATTTTAGACTATTGATGTTTCACTACATTCTGTTCTTTTAATTATTTTAATTATTTTAATGAAATGCTCCTACAGTGTAAAGGAAAATGGTGGTACTTAAATAAAGAAAAATATGACAAAAAGGCTTAGATATTAATGCAATGATAAACATAGACTTACTTGTTGAAGGTTGGTATTAAACTTTTGCTGGTGTGAGGAGCTCTCTTCCAACTGTCCACTAAGATGATCCACGCTCTCCTTAAGCTCCTCCCAGTACCTGCCAATCTGTGTTAAACGAGCTTTCATTCGTGCAGACTCGCCTGATGACACAAAAAGGGCTACTGTCTGGGCCCTCTCCTCCAGACGGGACAAAACTTCTGCTCGCTCCTGCAACTCATTTCTCACAGTCTAGACACCAAGGGAAACACAAGAGGAGACTACACTGTTACTTGACATGAAGAAAAAAAAATGTTTAATCAGTTTACATGCAAATACATGTTGGTTGTTTAAGTATGATATACTTTAAACCACAAGGTGTACCTTCACAGCACTAATCTGCTGATCCAATGGTGCATTGGAGCATTTTAGACCGTCTACCTCCTTCTCTTTGTCAGAGATCCATGAGGAGAACCTCTCAAACTCATTTCCAAATGAGTCCCACTGAAATTTCATGCCTTCCAGTGTCTTTACACTGAGAACAAGAGAGCAATCAAAACTTTAGGATACAAACAATCACATTTTTCCGAAAGCATGAGTAAGGAACCTTACTATGGCTTAAAACTCACTGTGTAATTGGAGAACATTATTGATGAAAATCATTTTAGGGAAAAATGCTAGATTGTGCTTTAAAATGACCTCCATATTCTATGGTGTAAACTAAGTGTACGTTGGATACACAGACAGTGGCTGAATGTCATTGACCCTCTTTGCTCCAGCAAGAGCGTTGTTTTCAGCGATAACAATTTGAGGTCTACTTGATGTAGAGGCTCAAAACAAGGGAAATTACAGAGCATCCACAACCAGTGACTGATTCTAAGCATACAATGATTTTAACATTTGATGGCGCTAGCATGATCCCTTAATAAAGTTTCATAAGTGGGTGCTGTCTGGCTGTTGTGCCAAAGGATGTCATATCCTACTGTAGCTCTGCCTGGAACGCAATGAGCACTGATAAGACATTAATGTCTCTGACTGCTGTACTTTTCAGTCACGTAGGATTGAAAGCCATCAGACTTGGAGGGGAAGGTGGAGAAAGCCATGGTTCTCTGGTGTTGATCCAGGCTGAAGGATGCCACCACCTTGACAGGAGGCAGGTGAGTAGTCTCTCATGTCTACACAATCCAGCACAATTTCTCCCTGAATGAGATTTCTGCCAGAGAATTGCTTGTTTCAGACACAAGTACTGGCAAGAGGTGTCTCACTTCTTGCTTGGCTCTGAATTCCTGGTTCCCTTTGTTGTGGGAGTTGCCAGTCCATGTAAACACAGGAGGCCACAAAATACCCAACTGCTCTGCAGCGTGTTTGCACATGTCTTGCAAGTGGTCTCATCTTCTTCATCAGACAAAATCCCTTCAGAATCACTGTAAAGCAGACTCATACTCATGAGCCTGTTAAAATCATCTATTAGCAAAAATGCCTAACAGAGCTAGTTGCCCCAGCTTGTGCTTGCTGATGCCTCACTGACGTCCACACTGTCAGGCATCAAACCTTGTGTAGTACCCAATGGGTCTTGGTCAGATAGGTTAGCCTGGCACGCTAGCCTGCAGCGAAACATGTGGTGTTAATGTCAATGTCTGAAATCTTGTTACTGCATGAATGGCTTCTCCCTCTCGTTGCAGCTGGACGGGTCTGCATTGCCCATAACAATAGTAACACGTAGCTCCAAAGACTGGTAGTCACTAACTTGCTGCTAGCTGTTTAAGGACAATGTGGCCAAGTCACTTAGTCGTTTGGAGACACCTCATTTCTGTGAGTTTAGAGCCTCTTGCTAAAGTGAAAAAATAGGTAAACACTACCATATAAGTTAGCGACCAGCAACCTGAGATGTTAGCTCGGGCTGTGGATAGATTAGCTGAGTGAAGCAAGATGAGGTGTTTGAAGTGATGTGGTGTCCAATCTTAAATACAGAGAAGGAGAGCCCCTCATCAACATACAGAACAGAGCTGACAATGGGTGCTGGAGTATTGATATAAGAGCTTCTGAAGTTTATGCAGAATATGCAGGCATATCCCATACTGAGAAGCAAATGCTTGAATGAGAACCAAACTCACTGCTCTGCAGACCACAGAGAGTACAAATAAAAAACCCACAAAAACAAGAGTATTCAAGCCCTCAAAAAGAGCCAAACAGTTGACTGCTGGATTCTAGCTCTAAAAACAATGGATGTAGATATTCATGAGCTGTAAACTGGAGGAATATGCTGAAAGTGGAAATTACTCTTTCTTGAGGTCAGCCTCAACTTTGTCCATTTGTTCACTGAAGGAGCGAGCTTGACTCTGCAGCAGAGACTGATTCTTGGGACCTAGCTGGATTTCTGCTGCCCTCTTCAGGAGCATGTTCACTTGCTTGGCCTCAGTCTCACTCTGTTTCAGCAGCTCCTAAAACAGCCAGTATAACATAGGAGACATCAAAATGAGGACAGGTTAAAGCTTGACATGTGTGAAAAATAATTTGAAATATCAAAAACTAAAAAAAAACAAAAAACAAAAACAACATATTGCTTCTGTCACCTTTGCTTGCTCTAGCTCTGTCGTCAGGCTCTCTGGGTTACTGAAAGTCATCTCTCTCTCAGTGACTGAGCGTGCTTTGTTCACAAACTCCCCTAGTGCTGCCTGCTGGGTGTCAAACTCTTGCCATGCCGCCAGTGTTGCCTACCAATAGAGAGGAGGAGAGCAGCTGTGGAAAAACTGTTGATATTTCCTAGATAGTGATATTTCTCTCCTAGATAGTGATATTTCTCTCTTCTTAAAGATAGTATGGTGAAATATCAATATTATGTCATTCAGAGTGAGAAACTACATAAGCAAGGCTATTTTTGAGATTTAAGATTACTGACCAGCTAACTGTTTTGAAGCAACTGTGAATTTGCATCTTGCAGAGTACTAACTGGTAGTTATACGTTTGCACTACCACAGTTCACTGATGTACGTCGCTATGGATAAGAGCATCTGCTAAATGCCGTAAATGTAAATGTAAACATAAACGTACCACAGCTATATTACTCTTGTAGCTCTAGTGCAAAAATAAGCAAAACTGTGTACATTACATTTTTAACCAAACTATCACTTTAACTGAACGGAAAATTTGTTTCCTAGAACATGGAAAGACACCACACTGGCACCAAACAAATGACACAGGGCTCATTAGCCTACAAAACCAGCATGATGCCATAACTGACCTCCAGGCTCTGCTCCTGTGCTTCCATGCTTTGATCCATCTTACTTAGAGTGGTCTCCAGTTTGTCCAGATCTTCCTGAAGACTCTCCCCCAGGCCCTCCTCAGTCTGCAGCTGCTGGCCACGGCTTATCTGCTGCTTCATGTCCTTCCTCTTCAGTCGGAGACGCTTCAGCTGTTGCTGTATGATGGGAGAGAGGAAACACAAAAAATTCTCAAATGTAATAGGGATAAAATACATCAATGACTATGATTTAGCCCTTAAACTATAAGTACTGGTACCTGGTGAATGAGCAGCAGCTGCTGAGCTTCTCTTACAGACTCACTGTTAAGGATTTTTGTTATTTCTGCCTGAAGCTCATGCTGCCCCTCCATAAGCTCATCCAGAGTATTTTTCACCTCTTCCTGGAACTGAACACAGTCCCCAACTGCTAACACCACCTTCTCAGACTAAACATACACATGTACATACATACACACAGAGAGAAGCACATTTTTCTGTCAAGAATGAAATACACACCCTAAACTATGTTATACAAAAACACAGCATGAATAATATATCTCAAAACATCAATGTAGTCATGTGAAAAATTTATGGATTTTCAGCCTCATTTACTGATGTAAAACATTCACAGAACTGATCAATCATTTATTAAGACTCCTAAAGAGCTACTTTACTGAAATAACAGCTTGTCTCCGTTGTTGGTCTTACCTCAGAGAGGGAGGTAAGCAGGCCTTTGAAGTCAGTGGACAGTTTGCTGAGGGCAGCTGCCTGTCTCTGAGCATCGCTCTCAGTGCAGATCTCTATGAGCACAGCCAGGCGAGATTTCAGCCAGCCCATGTTCCCTTCCTGCAGCTCAGCATCATTCCTCAGGCTCTGTACATGAAAGGAAGAGGTCCATCAAGATTATCTCTGCTTACATATCCAGACAATCACCTCCTGGTATGTTTTTTCTTACCTCAATCGTGGATTTAACCTGGCTAAATTTACTGGGGTCACCGGCTCGATTTCGCAAAAGCCTAAGCTGACTTTCTTTCGAAGTTAGCCAGGCAGACAGCTCAGAGAATCTGTAATAACACAGGAAAAGCCAAAGCAACATACACCATTTAAGTTATAGAACGTAAACTATACAGTACATTTAATCATACTGCAAGACAAACTACAAAGTGAAGCATCACAAAATTAAATGTTGTAAGGTGATGCATCAAAAAGTAAAGTTAATGGGTTATTTCCAGTAACAGTGTAGATTTGTAAATGTTTTTTAAAATACCATACACCACACATAAACAAATAATTACCTGGTGTTAAACTCTTTCCACTTGTCAGGGTGCTGCATAAGTTTCTGGTGAGCGCTCTCTATGTCATCTTTAACCTCACCAAAGGCAGTTCTGGCATTTTCCAGAATCTGGTGAGCCTGGTCACTCTCTGGCAGTTTCAAACAGATCTCCTCCATGTGCTGAAGTCTTTTCTCACACAATGTCTGAGGGCCCTTCTCTCTGAAAAAGGCCTACACACAGACAACAGGCATCAGAATGCTGAAGCACCTATGCTGAAATGTAACAATACAGAGTTGTCATACTGTAACATTCAATACAAGTCTCTCTACTGAATATGCACAGGTATTGAAAAATACATTCAGCAGTATGGAGAAAAAAATGTACTCAGTTTAGCAAATGGTTACCACTTCATTATATAATATCATATACAGCAAACCCCCGACATAGTGAAAAAACGTCGATTTGTGATGTGGTAAAAAAATAAACTAAAAATGCCTATTTTTATAGTGTAAACCCTAAAGATGCCGTTATATTTTATATGGAAACGAGCTGAATTTACGTTAATATTTATGTTACAAAATAAGTAAATTATATTTTTCTTAATAATTTAGTACTAAAATGCATGGAAAATTATATACTGCCATGAAAAAAGCACAAAACAAAAAGCGGAGGATATCTGCGGTTTCCACACTGAAACACTGACATATTAAAATGAAGCAGATTTTCAAGTACTCTTTATTTCTGCTGTACCAAACAATGCTTCTAATTGACATACCACCTTATCAAATCTAACCGAATTAGGAATTTTGTTAAGTACTTCACTCCTAAGTAAATCAATCAAACACAATGCAGAACATGTATTTTAATGCTAGGATAATCTCACCCTGTGTTCTTTGACGAGTCTCTCGCTACCCATGCCAGGCAGGCTACGATTTTCTCGGGCCAGTTCAGCCTGGCATTCTTGCAGAGTTGCCATCAGACGACTGCGCTCCACCTCCACCTTCAGATTCAACAGGTGGTAAGGAATCTGTGTTTGTACATCCTGAGAAGAGATATAATAGTCATGAGACATCCTGATGACAATCTAAAATTCCTTGATTCCTTGATTATTTATATTGAAAATTGTTTGAACTGCAATGGGTCTAGTATCAATGAGAAAAAGAATGTAGATCTATTTATATGCTTTTGAACTGTAAGAAATGCCATAGGGATTTAGGGGGTTGTGAATATAACTCTATGCTGAAAGAGTACCTGACCTTCCACTGTTTGTGCAGTTTCCTGACTGTTTCCTGCAGATTCTGCTGTTCCTGCTCAGGCAAAATGTCAGTGAGCTCATCACAGGCCTTCAGAAATGCATTAAGCACTCTCTGATCAAGCTGCCCAAAGAACTCCTGTGGAAATGCAACAAAAAACCCCAACATATTCAACATATTGAAATTTGTGCCTATTTGAGGAATACTATCTTCTGGCCTACTTTAGAATAGACGATGTTAGAATACAATATTCAAGGTTTCTTCTTACAGTGTGCTTTTTGAGCAGGTCCTCTGGGTTTCCTCTTTCGGTCATAGAGCTTCGAGCTATTTTAAGAACCTTCTCCAGCTCAGACCGAGACTCCTCAAACCGCTTCAGCAGGCTACTGTTGGCCTCCACATGTTTCTTCCATTCAGTGGTCTCTTTTATCATAGCCTTTAGGCACATTAATATGGATTGTTATGCACTGATATTTATTACATATGTACAGTCATACAGGCGCTGCATTAGGATGACCCTGAGAGTCCGCTATACAAGAAAACAGTTCACACATGTTCATGTTGACTGGTTACCCTCGGGTCTTCAAGTCTTAAATAAAAAGAACTCACTTGTGAAGAGGCCTGAAGTTCTGCCACTCTCTTCTGCAGCAGAGACGTGTCCAAGTGTCCCAAGGTTTTGCTGCTCTCTAGGGCCTTCATTATGATCTGATGGTTTTTATCAATTACTGTAAGACACTTTTTACAGCTTTGCTGGTATGTCACAAGCTCCTTCAAAAGATAAATAGAGACAAAGAACATTGGTCACAATCTTTTGTTTTTCAAAATATAAAACTAAAAGTCTCGTTTTATGAGGCATACACGGTCATAAGCAAACATTTAAACAGCCCACTTCAAATTTTGTTTTGTGAAGTGAAAATATTTTCAAGCTCTGAAGGAAATTTTCTGCAAATTTTACTGCACATTTTTATGTGCATTTTTTCAATTATGTCAAATTCAGAAACAGTAATTGTGCATTAAGATTTGTTCTTCAGAGAACGTACTGAGCTTTCACTGCAACTATGACTCAATTACATAACAGTGGTACCTTTTTATTTTTCGTAAATGTGACACACATCTGAAACGGAGAAAGTTTCAGATGTGTGTCACCACTGATCTAAGTGGTACTAGATCAGACAGAGTAGATCTTGTGTGTTTTTTTCACAGTTTATTGTGCATGCGCATAGGATTGAACATATAAAGTAAGAAATGATCGATATGACTACAATGTCAGCATAACTTTAGACAACATCAGTATTGTGCCATTCATACTATGAATGGTTCCAGCATGATCTCAGTCACCTGACACTTCTGCTTGAAGTCTCCTGGGGTCTCAGAGTCACGTGCACTGGTGATGCGGCTGGCTTTCTCAAGAGACTGATAGAACCCAGTGATGTGCTTCTCCATCTCTTCTAAAGGAGGCAACAAGGCCTGGGAATCTCTCAGCAAAGGCAAAGCCTTCTCCCTTATCTAACACACATTAAGGTCATTCAAGTCATGATAATGAAAAGTGACACCCATGTCTTTGATGTGACAGAGCAGGTTAGAAAAACAGAAACAGTCACCTTGCTGAGTTCCTCTTTGATGGTTGCCATGGCAGCCAGCATCTGTGTGATCTCCTCTTGAGGGGTGTCTTTGGTCAGCTGCTGGGCATTGCGTGTCGCTGTCTTATATACTGCTTCCATTGCGGGCAATTTGTGCTTGATATCCTACAGATGATGATTTGATTTTAAATGTAGAATTGAAATTCCATTAAATATATATATATATTTTTTTTTAAGTTAATTAAAAATGTATGAACAACTCCCGGGTGATATTTTTACCTCAATATCTTGAAGAAATGTCCTTATGTTTAAGAAAGAAACTTGGACTGGAATACTCATCCTCTCATTGGATGTGTCCATAAAAATATTTAAAGCTAAAATACCATCCTCATAGTCTTTCCTCAACTTGTCCACTTCATCTGCTCTTGCATACTGCATGTGGAGAGACAAAGTATTATTTGATTTCATATACGGGATCCTTATGTGCCAGTAATAGCCAGCAATAACAACAGCAATAATGACAGCATGTTGTTATCATGCTTTTTTCATTATTGATGAAAAAAAAATCCAAATGTAAACGTAATTCATTATCTCATTCACTCACTATTTAAAGAATTATGCAAATACACTTAAGCAATAAATATGTCATGTAAATTGAACATATAGCAAAATGACAACAACAACTTGCTAAAAGTTCAATATGACATACATGTTTGACTTTGACAAACAGCTCCCTCCATCTTCCATTGAGAAGGAGCAGCTGCTGCTTCAAGTCTCTAGACACAGTCTCATCACAAGTCTCAATCAAGAAGTTCCCTGCATCATTCATGTCCATGTGTTGTTGTATCCAATGTGGAAGGTTACGAAAGAATTCCTGAAAAAAGACACAAAATGCCAAACTCAAAAATTCCTCATGGAATTTTCTCTGGTTTAATCAAGTTTTAATTACTATTAATTAAAACACAATGAATCAAGTGAGCCACCAACATCTTTGCCCTGTGACATATATACATAATGTGTGTGATCACAGCTAATCTAATTGTTTGGTGGAGTACAAATAGCTTGTGTTCTGGAATCAGGTATCATTAATAAATAATAATAATATGGCTTCCTTTCTGCAGTGGGTAGTGTGAAAAGCCCTGTAGATGTGGTAGTGGTGCATCTATGGTTTCTGATTCCAGTGCTTGTGATTCTGCCCACTCAGGTTGAGCAACCCCAGAATATACCAAGTAACGATGCTGACTAGTGGTCTCAAAATTCTGCGAATACACCTATCACATTGACTTGACAACAGATGGTAAGAGAAGAATATAAAGAGTGTATCTGTTACACTCACACGCTTGTCACTCTCTGAGTGGTTGAGCATCTGCTCTGCATCCTCCAGCCAGGCCTGCAGGCTGGCTACTGTGCTACTGTACTTCTCCCAGTTGGAAATGACCTCCTCTAGCATGCTTCGCACGCTGCGTACCTCCACTGACAGGTTCTTCCACTGCGCAGTCGCATCACTTAGAAACTTATTCACCCCCTCGCGATCTTCAGCTGAAAGCACAGACCCACCCCATTAACACCTTTTCAGAATAATGAAGAATAGCCTTACCAGGATAAATTAGCAAATAAATAACGGCAGAAAACATGGCTATAAGTCATGCAAAAACTGAGTAATATGTGAGTAGAAGATTAGAGCTATCATAGTAGCTTGGCAGTAGTTGTTAGAATGTGAGGTCAGATATTAAGAGTTGTGAGAGTAAATAGTGCACAGTCGATCATGAAACAGTACACACTGACCATAGTGATTAGGGGCTAGAAGCAAATGCGTCACTGCATCTAAACTTACCTCTCCTGGAAATCCTACAGCCTAGAATATGAGATGAACAATTAGGTTCTCATACATTAAGCTCATCCACTTATTAGGTAAAATACCTGTACAGCAAGGAAACTATTAAACTCTGCTGTATATGTAAGTGGCTGATTTTGCAGCAAGTCAGGCTTCTTTAAGAGTGCAACTACCAAAAGAAAAACACTGAGGCCTGGTGCACTGTCTACCACAAAAAAGGCAGGAAGAGTGCTACTATAACTCTCTCACTGACCATGAAAGGAAGCATAACGATCCAGTACAGGGAAAGATTAAAGTGAAATGGGCTTTACCTGAGTTATCAGATTTAATATAGATGTCGGCAGCTTGTTTAAGGGTCTGAAATGTTGTCTCATACTGCTCAAAGAACTTGTGACCTTCAATGAATGCCTGTAGAGAACAGAGGTACGGTAATGAAGCATGTTAGAGGCGTGTGGTCTCAATCAGTCTAATTCATGTGACGCAAAACTGTGGACTCACGATGTAGTTCTGCAGAAGCAGCTCCACAGAGTCCCGTCGGCCATATTTGATGATCCAGGACTTAAGCTTAGACTCAGCCAAAATAAGAAACGCCATGAGACGATACTTCATTTCCCAGAATTCCAGTTTAATAAGGTGAACATGCGTTGAATTAGACACAAAATTGAATCTGTGGAAATAATACCTTGCTTTAATGCTATTAAATTAAACTTGCATTGTATTGTGTCAATTCAATTTCTGGTATCACAATCAATAATAGTAATGAGGTATTCACTCATTTTGGCCAATGGAAAAAATTCATGTGAATAGTCACTTTTATGTATTCAGTGTATTTTCATGCTCTAAAAATCCTGAATCACAATCCAATTGGATATTACACAATAAATGTTTCCCTGAAGTACTGTTGTGAGTAAAGGTGGCCAATATGACAATTTTATACACGTGATGACTCACATGACAGTACTTGGCTGGATATCTGTACTTCAATAAAACTCAAACCAACTGCATATTTCATTATATGAGAGCATGATGATTTTGGGTAAACTGTATTTAGTGCAATACAAGTTTAATAAAATTCATTTTAGTTTGGCTAGTATTTTTTAAATGTGGCATAACGTTTTTTTATTCGATTATTAACTCTTAGTAACCTAAATATACTCAATGTATTGTGAAAATGTCTTGAGTTGTGTGATAGTATTTTTGCAATACTGCCCACTTCTAGGGAGATTTGCATCCCTAGTTCAGAATGAGGCTGCAAAAGAGTATCTAACCTTTCTGCCATGTCTTGGAGCTGTTCAGCTGGGACAGGAACACCATTGACCGCTCTGTCTCTGTGAATCTGCTGGAAGGTCTGTCTGTGGCCTTCCAAATTCGTTAATACCTCCTGCAGCAGTGAGAATGACCACATTAGTACGTGTTCACAGCCTCGTAAGGTTCATGTACGTCTCTGACACTTGTGATGAACTTGTGAATACAAAAGCTCAAATGAGCAGCATTTCCAGAATGACATACCTTGTGCTGCTCCAACTTTCTGTGTATGATGTTGGCCGTCTCCTCGTGGACCTGCTGAATCGGTATGTCTTCTCTGAGAGCAAGTTCTGCCCGATGTAGCCAGGCTCCAATCACTCCCAGTGGATCAGGTAAAGACTTATCCAGATGGATATGCCAGTCCAGTATCTACAAAAAAACCACACTGATAGCATTAAAAAGACAAGCCTGCATTTGTACAGAAAAGCACCCAGAATCTCTTCCTTTATCTGACAAGTGCCTACTTCACATGATTACGCTCTGCTGGCTTGTAGACAGGAGAACTGGTAGTTCAGTGGAGTACTGTGTTGTTCTAGACAAAACCCCCTCTGTGTCTGCTCTCCTACCCCCTTAATGAAGTTTAGAATGGAGTGAATGGCCTTTGCTCCACTTCACACTTCATACTGTAACGGCCAATGACAGTTCACTCTCTCAGCAGCACTAACAAAAACCTTTCGGAACTGATGTGGAGATAAAATAGCCTCTACGTATTAGATTTTTCTATCAAAAAGACAGATAAACAGGAGAGAAAGGCTCATCCCATGCCTCCTACGCATGAGTGTTTGTGTGTTCCCAAGCAGAGTAACTATGATAGTATTATGTGAGGCGCATACCCTGACAGTCACTTGCTCCCAGGCCTGCTTCACTACTGCCTGGTCCACAGACAGTTTACCGTCCTTGTGCACAGGCTGCAGCAGCGACTCCACCTGCTTCTTTCTCATCTCATACTGCACACGGAAGCTCTTAAAGGCCTGGAAAACAAAGCAAAAGAAATAAACATGCTGAACCTTTCTACACTGTGAATAATGATGGGCAGTTTTGTTAAAATTATTATCAAAAGTAACACCACTGCAGTCATTTAGTTGCAAATACAAGCTTAAGTTTATTTTGCAGTTCTGCAAAACAAACCAAAAGGAAAGCAATGAAGTCTCAAATCTTGTCAAATATGTTTAAATACTGCCCATTGCCACAAAGGGAGGAGGATTTTCCATTATAGATACAGTCATAAAACAACACATGCAAAAATACAAAGTCTGGCTCAGATTTTCCAACATTTGTCAAATTAACCTGTGGTGGTTTTATTCAGCCTGTAAAGCATTCCACAGCCCGTACTGATTGATATAGTTACAGCTGACAAACAAAAAGCTTTCTTAGGGTTAAAGTATTTGATGTAGGTCTGCTGTCACAAATGGGTTGATGCGCTGCAAAAAAATCATTGTAAAAAATAAGTAAAATAAAAACAAGACAATAAAAGAGGTACTAGAATTGAGAAAACGTATCTGAAAATATAGTGAGAAATTTTACTTGATTTGCTTTTTCTGACTTGTTAAGATTTAACTTTTTGCAATGTGCTCAAATAATATCTTATAAGGTGGAAGGCTTCTCAACCAATATATAACAGTTGATATTGAAGTCTTGATTACTGAGTGACCTATGTTAACCCTAGAAATACCACTGGGGTCACAAATGACCCCACTGCCTCTTTCACCTCATGCCCTACAAGTACCATACATACAATTGTTTGCTAATTTTGTGATTTTTCACCTTTCATTGCTATGCACAACATGCTTACAAAGATCTTCTTTTATTGTTCACTGGAGTTTGTCAAGCACCCATTGTCGCACTGAGTCATTTGTGACCCCACAACAAAATGAACGAAGTAAGCTAAAGTAGTTAACTTTCCTCTGGGTTACATGCTTCTGTCAATCCAAATAAAGCTTGTTTTTTAAATTTACAAATATACTAGCGTACAAAATGCATTTTTGTTCAATTTGAACATAAAAACGGGAAACTCAACATTTATTTCATAAAGCTTAAAACATGGAGCACGTGGAGGAAGACAGCAGTCATTCACAACGAAACCATCAGCAAGCAAAACTTTGTTGTCGAAAAATAACAACAAGTGGAGTTCTTTACCTGTCAAACAGCGAGCTGGCAGACAGTTTGCAGCGAATGTAATGCACACTGCTTCTGGACCAACTCGATTTGCAATCTGAAATGTTGATGGACCTCTTTCGGCGTTTCAATTGTTCATGAGAAAGTCATTGTCGAATGACATCGTGAAATGGACAAATAATGAAGGCAGGCGCACTTCAGGCAATACCTGGGAAGATTTGACCACAGAGGAGTTTCTGCGTTCCATTGGTCTTTTGATCTTGCTCGGCATCTACAAGTCAAAAAACGAATCTATTGTTCAGCTCTGAAGCTCAGAAGATGATCATGTGATTTTCAGTAACACCATGGCTCGAAATCGTTTCCAAAAAATCTCGAGTGTCGATTTAATGACGCAGCTCAGAGGCGACAGCATCACAGTGATGACAAACTGGCGCCAATCAGAGACATCTTTGACACGTAGGAAGTGACACTGAGTGACTCGTTTGTTCCAGGTAATAATGTCACTATAGACGAGCAGTTATTGACCTATCGTGGGCGTGTTCCTTTCAAACAGTATATACCAAGTAAACTCTGTAAATACAGAATCAAACTGTGGATGTTATGCGAGAGCACCACATCTACAACTTTACACTGGAAGACAGGCTGGACAGCCGAGAGAGCAGAACCAGGGTGAACGAGTCGCCCTGCAGCTTACTGAAGTAATGAGCGGGTCAGGCAGCAATGTGACCATGGACAACTTCTTTTGTAGTCTCACACTTGCGTAGAAATTGTTGAAAATGAAGACGCTCTTAGGCACAATTTGAAAAAACAGAAAAGAACTTCCTCCGGAGCTAGTGAGCACAAAGCATCGTCAGGGCAACTCTTCTGTGTTCGCATTTCGGAACGAATCGACTCTGGTTTCCTACCGTCCAAAAAAAGGTACGGTGGTCGTGCTGTTGAGCAGCATGCACGATCAACCGGAAATCAGAAACCAGAAAAGAAGCCGCTCATGATCCTTGATTACAATTCCAGCAATGGAGGAGTGGAGACAGCAGATCAAATGTTACGAACTTACTCCACAAAGAGAATGGCACGGCGCTGGCCAATGGCGATATTCTATAACATGTTAGATATCAGCGCTCTCAATGCCTTCATCATTTGGATGTCTTTGAATCCAGACTGGAACAAAACAGCCAGACGTAGACGTCGCCTCTTCCTGATTGGGTTAGGCAAGAAGCTTTGTTGTTCTGGTCATTCCTTGGAACCTGTTAAGATCAATCTGGAAGTTGGTCCCACTATAAGTGCAGCCAAGCTCCCACTGAAATGAGGAAGGTGCCACTGCTACGTGATACAGGAGGGCAAGAAGGCTGCTGGTATCTGCTAACCTTTGTAGTCACAATGTATGCAAGAAACATTCAAAGACTGTACAAATTGCAATTGACAATATCAAAACTGCTTGTGCAGTGTGAATGATACTGTAATGATTTTACAGATTTGATAGTTTTGTTCAGTTTTCAATGTTTTGTGTTGTGTCTACTGCAACAATGTGCAAAGGACATTAAAGAATGGTTTGTGATATTTGTGTATTCAAAAGCTTAATTACTAAGACAGTACTGACATGCAGAAGGAAAACAGGTCAGTGTACTGCAAAATGTATTGATTTTATCCTTTAATTCTGCTTGGCTACAATGCAGCACAGTAAACGGTAATCAGCATTTCATGTTTTTAAATTTTGCAATAGTTTTTGCTGACTTCGGTCAAAAAATACCTATAAGAATACGTGAGCTCATTTCTGACCCCATTGGTACTCAGAAGGTTACAAAATTTCCGGTATGTCTAGAGTTAAACAAATGTTTTATAAATATGATATGTTTTGCTATGATTAGACTGTTAAAAATGACACTAGAAGGAACCTTAAATAGTATTGCAAATGTGAGCCAGAGAAAAAAATTATTTCTTAGTATTGAAGTACATCTTTGTTATCTATTAAAACCTCTTGTCTTTCACCCCTTTCAGCGGCCATATTGGGTTTTTGCAGCTCCCAATTTTAAAAGCTCATAACTCAGTCATACTTTATTATTTT
>JBBJLS010000001.1:31900807-31941128 GCA_037577275.1 Bryconaethiops microstoma
TTCTTCCACTCACTGGACACTTTATTAGAAACACCACCTTGTTCTTCCACTCACTGGCCACTTTATTAGAAACACCATATTGTGCTTCCACTCACTGGACACTTTATTAGAAACACCACCTTTGTGTTTCAAATTCGTATTTCTATGCCATGTTAGCTACATTAGCCTTGTAGCACCAATGCTAAAACTAAGTTGTCGTGTACTGGTATGCAGCCATTAGAGGCCGCCAACGTTTATGTTTTTGTTAGGTGGACTTCTATTAAGAAGTGGGTGATGGGGTTTCCTGTTTTGTATTAGTTACAGTTGGATTTTGTTAGAGTTAAGTGTTTGTGTTTGGTTATTGGTTGGGGAATTTGTGTTTCATGTATTTGAAAGGGTTGTGTCAAGATTTTTTCAAACATGAAGAAACACACGTCAGCCAATGCAAACTCAAGTGTACCTGCTATGATATTCTCGCAAGGTCAAATTTTAATTTCTCCGCAAGAATCTGTGCGGCAGCTTTGAACGAAAGAAATCCTTCTGGGCTTTCAGTTGAGGCCTCCAACCAGCCAGGCTGGCCCAGCGCCTCAGCCAGGGATTTAATCAGCACCCATATGTGACGAGCTGGCCGCATGTTCATCTTGGCAGCTGCTGGACACTTCTCACCTTCATCAGAGGAAGATCACACTCCGTTTTGGCTGCCCCCACTGAACCCTGCGTCTCTTCACATACATCTCCACACCGGTGGTTCGTCTTTAGGCCCCTCTGAGCCTGCTGACGGCCATAATGCAGAACAGCAGGGAAGCTTTCTGCATTTCCTCAGCTTATTAACAGGCACATCCTGCCACAACACCTTAAATATAATAAAATTCTGGCAGTACTTTACTTCACATTTCAGTTATTACAGCACATCATTTTGAGTTGTGAGAAAAGCTTGCACCTCCAACTGGAAACCTGAGAAGTGAACTACGGAAGTCTTAAAAGGGGAGTTATATGCGTAATTAAGTGCTAAAGGGGTAAACGGAGAGGTTCAGAGTGGGTTTGGTGTAAAACTGTCAGAACTGTTCACAGTGGAGGTTAACATCTCCCTCTAAATCTCCGAAAGTTCACAGATAGTTATTCCATGAAATGGTTCTGGTTCTGCCTGAGGCCTGATGTTGTTTTGAGGAGATTTTGATCCTAAAACTAAACCCATGCATGGTGGAGGGATATATGCAGGGCGTCGTGAGGTAAAATAGTCTCCAAAGAAAAGAGATTTAGTTCATTTTTACATCATTAACATCCATATAAACACTCAGAGACACGTGGGCGACAGAGAATAACATGCTGGATTTGATTCATTTCAAAGCTAAGACTCTGAAGTTTCATGTGCCAGAGAAGTAAAATATATAAACTTATGTTCAAACAGCAACACAGGATGAAATACCGGAGTTTATATATGCTTGTGTCAAAGGTCTCTGAATTCAGCCGTGCCTTATCGTCCTGGTTTTGCAAAAGGGCTGAAAACACTGAAAACCCATAGCCACAGGTCTTCTCAAATTACATTCAAAGTCTGAGCTCAAAAGAATTTTTTTAAAAATGAATGTTTTATAAGTGTTTTAGTGCAAGCAGTACCATTCGGAGACGCCACTTTGTTCAAAACACAATAAAACAATTACACAGAAACTCCAAAGCAGTTTTATCACAACCCAGCCAGCTTATAGACACTTTTAGAGCCGAGTGTCATAATTTCCATATACTCGAATAAATTCAGCAAACAAGGTAGTCCGTCTCGACATGCCTCGTAGTGCGTCTCTCGGACCATCGCTCCAATTTCCTCTTTCCTCCAATTCTTATTGGCTGGCCAAATATCCCCATCAAATTTCCTCTAATATCTTCAAATATCCTGAATTTGGTCTTCTGTGTGCAATTTGCTTTATTTCAGCATTTAAAAAATCCATATAGATCCAGATGAGCGCATGGGACGAGCGCACCGCTCGACTGACATGGGATAATTTCGGGCCGTTTTATATCCCTTTGCAAGGGGGACTGTCGACACCCACATATCGTTCAAAAGCTGTGGGGGTTGGCTACAAGGCTGTATATGTAAATTACAGCTACCCGGTCACTGGTCCGAGTTATTGTCCGTCAAAGCTGGACCAGTCAGAAGCGGTCCTTGTATATTTTTTAATATATCTTAGCCTAGGGAGGTCATAGAAACTTGCAGGAGGGCTCTTTCGAATCGTATCTGTCACACGCACCAGGTCACGTGACGGCCTATCGGGCTCGGAAGTGACGTCACGCTCGGGGTATAAATACAGGAAGAACAGGTACGTCAGTACACAGACATTGAGCTCTGATGCCCATCGTCTGGGTCTCAACTCCTCACTCGGTACCGTGAGTACTCTGGATTTTCTCAAACCATCTCTCTCTATTTATACCTCTCTGTGTACGTGTGAGATTCCTCTGGTGGGAATCTCTACTCCTTGCAGGAGCGTTCTCATAACAACTGCGTGAGTTACCAGCTCTATCGTCAGATTCCGCGATTGGGCTCTTCCCTCACCCCACAACTGGGTATCGTGCAGTCATTCGGGTCTACTCCGTGACAGTAACAACCTCCACTATTGGTTAAAGAAAAGAAAAATACAGTAATCACAGAAAAATGCGTAAAAATACACCAATCACAGCGTAAAATGCGTATTTAGGCTTCCGTCCTGTCACCGGGACGCCACCGATAGGGGTGAATGACATCAAGTTTTAATACTATAAAAAGTAATATTATTTTGACACCGACAGCGGTAAACCCATAAAGATTTTATATAGTATGACACTAATATAAAAAAATGATTTAGTGTAATTATTTAACTGAGAGCAGTTGAAATACTAGATAGACAAGCAGCCTGTTGTTTCTGCTCTGCTACCTGATATTTGTCGGTAAGGTTGCCCTCTGCTCCCTGTGCTCGTAGAATATCTCTTTCCAAATGATCCAGCCAAGCTTTCAACTCCCGCAGAACCTTCCGCTCTTCCCTCTGTGCACACACACACACACACACAGACATTTACACTTGCATTCATTCCTTTTTCAGTGACATGTTACCAATCTTTCTGTATCATCAAAGCCGAAGTACAACCAAAACCCACAGCACACAGACCACAGATCAAAAGGTCAAAACTTTTGGGAATACTGAAAACAGTTTTAAACTGAAAGAAAAAGGCCTACTTGTTGTTTCTTTAGAAAAGTTTCACATATTTGCAAACTATTTAAGCACTAATTAAGAACATACACATACCTCAAGCATTAGCTCAATATCTTGAGGATCATACTGTCCAGGGGAGCAAGGCACACAGAGAGATGGAAAGACAACACAATCAAGACGTTAGCAGAAAGAGAGAGAGCAAAAGAGAGACAGGACAGAGATGCAGAAAGAATCCACCTCAAACACTAAAGCTGAACGCATGCAGACACGATGTGACACCAGGACTTACCTGCAGCGTTGGGATAGAGAGGGCAAAAGTTGGAATGGAACGAAGATGCAGCTACAATTGCACGAGACAGGTGAACAGATGCACATGACAGGTGACAGAGAGTGAGCATACAAAGCTTGTCATTATGGAGCGTGAGATTACAGAATGAACAGATTCTTGGCTGTGACTGGTTTGCACTGCATGGTGAACAGGCACTACAAGATTTATTTAAGGATTAAGTAACAGCAAGTAGCTCCACATTTTGAACTAGCACACAGGCATGCAGATATAAGGTGACATTTGGTCAGGGACTCAGGAGCAAACCTCCTCTTGATGTCCATCTGTCTCTGATTGGTGGGGGTCAGGGTAGTGCTTCAGGAACTGAGCCACATATGTCATTATGGACTTCTCATCAGGTTTATCCACGTCCACATCTGTAGAAACACAGAGAAGAGCAAGCTCTAAATTGTACGATGATGATACAGATAAAGATCATGAATTGATAAAGCCACTCAATGTAAAGAATGATATGAGTACATTCATTTATGCAGAAAATGCGGTGCAGTAAACCTTGCCCCTGAAGAATTATATTATTTTTAGCTTGTCCCCAGGGCCACTGGTAGCTCCAGTAATTATGTCAGCCTCTATCTGATCTCCATCCATGTCATGCTCTTACAGCTGCGTGGCCTATATTTGTGGTTGCTGTCTGTTTGTAATGAGGCCTGAGATGTTCAGTCATAATACTGTGTCCCACCGCATTACCTTCATGGTGGATGCACATAATGCACAACAAGCCAAACCATTTCTATAACCAAACAAATGTATAATTTTGATACTGTATATCAAAAGCATTTTAAATGGAATAAGGTTAGAAGAGGCTGAAGCACCTTCAGGGTCTAGAAGTCGTGGAATGCCTAGTTCATTCTCTGCCATACTGAAGGCTTCCTCCAGGTTCTCACGGTTGTTTCTTCGCTTCACAAGCTCCATGTCCACTAAGTCTGGGCGAATGGCATATATGACAGAATGGAAGGCCACCCCGCTACGCCAGCTGCGACCAAAGTCTTTCACCTCAATCCCCAGGCGTCTGTCAACACATCACACATTCACTTTTCAGGAGAAGCTTTGAAGCCATAGCTTTGCAAAATAATCTTATACACATTTCGCTATAATAAAATCGACTGGCTGAGGCATGCTTGTTGTCCAAAATCTGCTTCTTTATGTTTGCACTGAAGTAATGAGGCTAGTGTACGAAACAAATAATGCCAGTTTACATGCCACCAATAAGTTCTCTGCATGCCTTATGATCACACACTTGCCTCAAATTGCATCATATCTGTAGATAACGGTGTCACACAGTATCAGAAACCACATAAGCAAGTGTTACGTAAGACTACTAAACAACTCAAAACAGTTTGAGGCAAGCATAGGATGTTTTGCACATGGAGCTCATACGACCTGAACTGTTCAGTATTAGTGTCCATTACTTGTTAGCCACATATGCCCCTTAGCTCCAGTGCAAAACTAAATGAGAAAACTTTACACACAGTTCATATCTTGACTTAACAACTACACTTAGGGTAAGAGGACAATTGAGTAAATATTTTTTATTCTTTTTTCACCAGACGTTTTTATAGCCAAAGGAACAGTCACACATGTTGATTAAAATGCAGTTTAACACTGCATGCCACTGCAATTTCTATACGTTTTCCAGTTTGGTAAAAGTATGACATACTTGGTTGCTGTGCATTGCACCCACTGAAGCAGGGCTTTTTTCGCATTGCCTTGGAACTTGGTGACAACTTTTCTCTTCATGGGTGGACTGGCTGTCTCAGAACTGGCCATGCTTTCGACAGAAGATGCACTATTAGACAGTGCCTGCAGGGCTGGGAGATTACTCGTCAGCTCCTCAATCTGCAAAAGACATCAAGAAACATATAGGCGACATATAACAGTAGATACACTGACAAACTACAATAAAATTATAATAAGCATATATTAATTTAATTATAAATCTAATAAATATTTGTGTACTGTTAACAAAAGAAGTCATCACAAAGCTGCTCTTCATATATTCAGGTCCAAGCCCCTAATGAGATCTATATATACATTTCAACAAATTACCTGGAAATAGAGGATAATGGTCCATATTAATCCCAAGACAATGGAAGGCCTTCCATCAGCGATATCAGTGGCATTTATATTGACTAGTTTTATCTGCAAAATAACAAACAAAAAAATCAGTTTCACTAAGAAAATGTTCAAAACCCTGAAAATTGAACACAATACATAGAATGTATTTCCATTCCAATACATTAAAGACAAACGTCAGATCACCATTGCGAGCCATTCAAAAAAGCAAAGCTCATTCATTGTTTTTCATGTGCACCACTCAGGAATAAGACAAGCAAACTCTCACTCAAACAAGCAAATATGTCTCTTGGTTCTTTTGGTTTTGCTGTATTTGGAATTAAATACAACAGGAAAAAATATATATTTTAATATAAAGACGGGAAAATAACAGTGCCTGTTTCATTAAGAGAATCAAATTATATTCTGTTATGCAAAATGCAATATACTGTAGCAAACTGATGACATTGAAGCGGAGTGTAGACATGTTGGAGAGAAGCACTATTTTTCTCCATAATGAGCTAAGCGTGAACAAACAACCATAAGCAAAGAGTGAGGTACAGCTCCAGAGTGTACTGACCGGAGATCCCCGGTACACAGACTGAGAGAGGGCATGCCAGGAGAGAGGGCACAGAAAAAAAAACAAAAAAAACAAAAAACAAAAACAGGCTTATATTTAAAAATATATATTTGTTGTTTTTTAAGTAAATGCAAAAGTAGGAATCAAACAAATGTCAAGCATTTTTATTATAACAACACACATTCAGTTTAGAGTATCTAAACTTTTGACTGGCACTGTATCTCCTTTTTGAGATGAGAGAACATTAAGCTGAACTAACCAGACGGAGGCATTATAAGGGTGAGTATTTGATATGGGGGACAGGAGGACTTGTAGTAGGTGTGAGAAAAGATCACTGACCTTTCTGCCTTCTAAAAACTTCAGTGCAGTGCCGATGTTGGACACCCAATGGATTCTCTTCAGCTGACGACCCTGTTCACATGGCTGTGGAGAAACAGACGTTTTATGAGAAGCTGAATATAAGTCTTTTTTTTTTCACTGTAGCCATCCGGCTTAATGGGCAGACAGTGCCCTCAAGATAAACGTAATTGCAGCTCTGCTCACATCGTCAGATTCAGGATTTTATTCAGAGGGATAATCTGTAGATTTGGTGAGACAACATGGGCATAATGCATCTCAGTAGCACTTACTAATCTCTGCCCAGACAGCACCTCCAACAGAGCCAGCAGTTTCACCCCATCCTTGATGTCCTCAAAAAGGTCACTGATTTCTAAAGGAGGGTTACGCTGTGGAAAGAACACATAAATAGCAGAAGAATAAATAACATCACAGAATCGTTAGTGTGACGTGTTGAACCAGAATGTTTCAGAAGATGTCAACACCCTGCAACCCATGTTACGAACCTGCAACACCTAAACATCCTCTTTGCTTTCTACACTGTAATTACAAAATCCATGCTGTACATGCTGTTACAGGCTGAACTGGCCAAAGTATACAACATGCTCCTGGAAAACTGGGACCAAATCTGAACTCACTGGATGATCCCAACAGCTGCAGTAAGGCAATTCAAAATATTTTGGCTTAATCCTTTATGCATCTACCATCCTGTTTCTTACAGTCAAAATAATGACAGCTTTTATTCAGGATTTTGTCTTTTCTTTGTGTGTATTATGATTTCCTTAAAGTGAAGTATGATCACATTCATACATACGAAAGTCTTTTCACCTACAAAACTTCATCCATTGCATAGTAAGCCTGCAGGTCACCCATGCAGTACGGCTTAGCTGTTTGCATGTAAATCTGTATAAAAAAGGTTTTTGAGTGCTAAGAGAATGCAAACAAAGCACCATCTGTGATACAAAGAGGAACAAACACAAAACAGTGAGGTCTCTTTATAGAGGCTTTTCAAATGAATTTTTCACACTGAAAGCTGGACGCTTGTCGGCGTGTCAAGGTTTTTTTCTTCAACAGAGAGCCTGCTGCATCACGGCACACGCTCACACACACACACACACACACACACAAAGAAGAGCTGTTAATTTTACACTGGTGCTGAGAGAAAGTAGGCAAGTATACAATTTAGTGCAAAAAAATGGAATGAAGATCACTAATAGCCTTACTGAGAGAGAAATAATGGTGCACAGTTCTTTATCTTTAGGTCTAACTATAGATAGCATAACAGTATTCACAGGTATCAATATGAGGACGTCGTCAGAAAATGCTGGATTGGAAATTGGAAGGCACAATTCCTGCAGGGCTGAGTTTTTTGAGTGGGTAGATCTTAATAGATGACTTGAGTGCATTAAAAAGTGATCAATTTAACGTTCAACAGTTTTTAAAGAAATAAATATTGGACTGTTATTGGTATCAGCCAATAAGGCAGGTGTCAATATCAATAAGTGAACTGGAAAACAAAAATGTGGCCCTTCTCTAAACCTAACCCTAAAAAACAACCCATATTTCTTAGGCCAGATATTAGGATGCTTCCTACTGTAGTAGTTGTCTACTTATCAATGCATGACTAAACCAAGTGAAATATGATAGTTTATATCTGCACATAAGTGGCAAGCAAACAGAAGACTAGCATTAAAGGCTAGCCTCACTGTCAAAGGGAAAATATTTTTCAGGAAATTGAAACAACAACAAAAGGTAAGTGCTGAGTCAGAGTTGAACTAGCATTTTTTATGAGAATTTCAGAAAGAAATGTCAAAGGCAGAAGCAAGAGAGATAAGAATGATACGCAAATAAAACCAGTAAATGCTCAATTCCGATGGGTGAGTGGAGAGGCATCAATTATGTCTAGCTGCAGTGTCTTCAGCTCCACACGTTATAGAACTTCTTCCAAACTTTTCAGTGTCGGGCTCTGAACTGCTCTGGGTCTGATCCAGCGGAACAAAAAGACCTCTCAGCTCAATCTGTGCTTGGCTGACTGGAATACTTAAACCTGCCGTTTGTGTCAGATTATCCTCTCTTTGTGGGCAGCAAAGGGCCTCGTCACCAAAGCAACTAATCAGGAAATAAAAGGTGACGCTCTTAGAGAGAAGCAGCGAAGCAATGATTTGTCATTAAATTTGAATGTCTCAAATACATTTATGTGCAAATTAAAAGCCCACAATCATACATCCACTATCTCTTGATGTTGTCTCATGGCTGTGTTAGGCAAAATCATAACATAATATGCCAAAAAGCCTTAGGAGCAGACCTTCTCCTGCTGAGAATTGTTCCAACCCTTCTTGTCGACCATCTGCATACATGTACAGTTTCCAAGATTACCCAAGATCACACAGAGACACATATACACACACACACACACAGATTCCTTTGGACAATGTGAACCTAAAAGCATAGGTGAAACCAGCATTAAAACAACCACTGACAAGTTCAGAAGAAATCACAGTACTAAAACATAGCAGACACTATTCAGCCCCAAGAGGACTTTATTCAGCCCCAAATTCTGAATAAAGTCCTCTTAAATTGGTGATGAAACTGTGGCCCTGTCAACTTCTGAATATTGTTTCAATTCAGCTAACTCCTGCATGTTTATCATAAAGGTAATTCCACCATCAAAGTTCACTTAGGGGCAACGTCAGGTTGGGAATTTAATGCAGATTTGCTGTCACACTCTGCTTAAGAATCTGACCAAACATGCTGCAATGTGGATTGTAGTCTTACCTAACGCATTTGTCTTCCTGTTTGTATGTGTTAATGTAGAAAACAGTTGCAGTGTAAAGTCAATCCATGTTTAGCAACGGGTGCTCAGCAGAATGATTTAGTTATTCTGAAGAATAACATATTGGGTTTTTTTAAACTTTTGTGTTTTGTTGAAAGTGTCTGCACTATTTTGGCCTGTCCCTGAGGATCTGTTATTCTGGCTTTCAAAACTAACCACTCTCTAAGGAAACAGACACAAAGTCAGCCTGTTCAGACAAACGCCACAAGCTCAGACTACCACTCTGACCAAAGCAGTGGGAGGTCTGCACAAAGCACTATTCATTTACTAAGCATAGAACATAAATAGACACTCAACATGCTACTGTATTAGGTCACACTCAAGACCTGTCCATGAACATGACGGACTACTGTTTACTGAGCTGGGTAAGATACGACCTCCGATTATTATATTGCTATGTCTTGATTACACACTCACTTGCCTCTCAGAGAGTCCCCAAGACGGTAGGTCACAAAGCTAATCACAGTGGCTATTCTCTGTTCACGGATGAAGAAACACAACAAGTGAGGAGAAGCTGCTGGCCAGCTGACCCACACAAGAGCCACAGATAATAACACTGTAGCACGGCAGAATCTCAACTGTACAAACCTGACTGTGACTTAACACAACCCATGACCTCCATTTGACAATGTATTAGAAAATAATCTCACCTTGGCCAAATGTGAATTAATCCACTTTGTGAAAGTTCTTTTCTGGACCAGCTCCTGTTCATCTGGAAAATAAGAGAAAGAAATGAGTAAACACACGAGCCATGCCATAAACATCAAACTATGTCTATTTTCGCCACATCCTCAGGGAGATACTAAAGGCTCATCCCTGTGCTCCTCCGCTCCGGCAACCATGACTCACCCGGGCTTCTTTTATATTGCTTTATATTGCTTTTATATTACAAGTGCATCAAGAGTGAATCTTTTATACGTTTACTCTTCACCAGTGAAAAGGCCTATAGGCACAGTCTCGGTTAGCTGGTATTCCACAGCACAGCACTGCAGAAATTAAGATCTTTAGCATGACTGAAAGCACTGACACTTCATCATGAAAATGCACTGAAATCACTTGAAATTCACAGGTTCTCAAAACACAGGAGCATACGGAGCTCTTCACTGAGGAGAGGCTACACAGTGCAGATCATTTGCATACGTAAAGCTTGAATACACATATAACACAATGTACACATAATGGATGAATACATAACACTTCACGTTTGCACACCTCCAATAACATGTCAGCCATCCCAATCACCAAAAGACCATTCACATTTACGCAAGAAGGGCACAGGCAGCTTACATCAAATGCATTCACAAGAGACAATGTCCTCTTTTTGCATGCATCCAGCTGCTGCAAGATATGGGACGCCATTTCAAAAAAGCATCCGAGAAGCACATGAGTTGCCATTGCAAACGTATGCCGGTACAGCCTTGACACGCTGAGGCCTTTTAAACTCCAACATGCGCACTTGGTTTTGCATCTACATCCAGTGCACACGTGCAGGGGAGATCTGTGAAAACTCGGCCCAGGGAGCGAGAGAGGCGGACAGTAATTACCTCTCTCTGCCGGAGGATCTCCGCTGGCCAGTAATGTCTAGTGAGGAATATGACCCAGTGCTGTACCACTGCACATCTCGCTCATGCATCTGCTTCAACCTACGTACGGCACAGTACACACTACATATAAATCCTCTCTGCCAGATTCTCTCTCTCACACACACGTCCTGCAGGATGACGGGAGACGACCACGGCTCCACTTACCGCGTAAATACTGAAAGAATCCAGTCACCAGATTGAGAGAGGTGGTCTTCTTCACGGCTACATCCTTAAACTGAGCCATTTGTCGTGCACTTCGCACTTCCTCGTGTTCTCTGGAGTGGTCAGTGCATGTATGCGTGTGTGTGTGTGCGCGCGCCTGCAGATGTCATCCAAAGAGGAAAAGCAGTTGGGAAAAAAAAACAGCTATCTTTTTTTAATCGTCAGGAAGCAAAACAGATCAGGCAGACACTGCTGCTTTCCCTCTAAAAACACACACACGCATTGGAGGTCCCTCCCTTTCTCTTTCACACATACACACACCCCTAGGCTGTGGCGACTTTCCTAATGGAGGGCAGTTTTTATGAGGCAGGCTGCTTCCTGCTGTCGGTGGGGACAGAGCCATGCCGGAGTGGATCTGCTGAGCCTCCAGCACCATCCACAGCATCTCCACATCTATGGCACCTCTCCTCCAATCAGCACCCGAGAGCCGCGGTGACGTCACACGGTCCTGGTTTATGCAGGGCGGAAGGGTGGAGGGTAGGGGTGTGGGGTAGGGGGTCAGCTCCAGTGTTACACTGCCTTGCCATCTAACATAAAGCTCGTTGGCTCACAAATGTTCTTTTCTGTGGGTTAATATCACAAGTGCAAAGTGATATAAATTAGGTGTGTAATACACAAAAGTCCAGATTTGATGTGATACACCAGTGTCTTGAGACATTTTTTCTCCACAGAAATATAAGCAGTGCCTTGAGATCACATGTAAGCACTACAAACCTTATTGTCTCTATCATGTGAACAGCACACACGCACGTGCACTGAGGATGTAACAATGCACATATTTTCACATATTTACAATAAAAATGCCTTTATTTTACAGAGCTTGAAATGTGTACAGTACAGACCAAAATGTAACCCATGGCCAGATAACCCATTAACAAACAAAAAAACCCTAGAATCTAAAAGATCTTTAGAAAAAAGCACAAGCGCCACCCCTCCCCACCAAATTTACTCTGATAGGGTGTATCCAGATGCCTAGTTTTGGCCACTAACAGTGTTTTTTGATGATGGTAAATAAAACGTCGAATTTCTTTTTATGATTCTCTATAAGTCTAACACATTTATTACATAATTGCCTGTTGAATGATTATATAATCCATCACACATCCCAATTGTTCCACAGTCGAACAGCATGTGACCTGGGTGCATCTTCATCAGTTGAGTTGAGAAGAAAAAAAAGAAGAAACACATTCACTGAGATACATGATTTAATTATAACAGAGTAGCACCAGGCAATGGTTTGTTAGTTGTTTGGAAGTCTGGGTCATTTAATGAGTTACTACACACAAATATTACTTGGAAATGTAATATTGTGATATAATTGAACAATATTGTGATACTGTATTCTATCAGTACCATTCAACACTAATTATAAGTGCAGCGATGAATTAAAGGTGCCAGACACAAATATTTGATGCACAAATGATCACTCTACAAAAACTGGTATAAATCATCATCTTGGAGAAGAAATAGGACTAAAAAACATGAGAGGATACATTATATAAAAGATGCATTATTGGCAGTAGATAAAGGAGGCATCGGCCAAAAGAGAGCTACGAGTATGCTGTAGGTGTACACAAAGCCAAAGTCGAAGTACTGAATCATTTATGTTACAGCCATTGCTAAGTATCTGCCACCTGCTGCCACACTGTCCACACTATTGCCCAGATACTCTTACTGAGACCCTTCAGCAGCCCACAGCACGGCTTCTATCCAAACTAAGCTAATCAGCAGTACATTGACTCATTGTCTTCCCATGACAGCCTCCTTCTGCCTTTGAAATCTTAGTCCATATTGTCCACACACTCACTTGCTGCTGCTGTGCTACCAGTACTTACACAGCCAGAATTCATTATGACTTGAGCTTCGGCATGAATTGTTTTAAAAGTATATTTTATTGAATTACACCTAATTTAATCTCATGTTTTCTGCTTCCAAAACTTTCGAGGTGCTCTCTGAGTCTCCTGCACAAATCCACTTAGCTGAAAAATCCAATTCTATCTTCCCCACGTAATTTAGGTATTTATATCTCAATCGCTCTTTTGTACTTTGTACTAGATACAGAAAACCACCTGGAAAATGTCCAGCTCACATGTCCAGCCAATGTAATTTTCTGCTGTACATTGTTATAGGCAGTGTGTCTTGATCTTATGATGATATATTAATGCAAGTCAGGCTAAAGTTTCTTTAGACAGCAGACAATGGTGACAGACAGCAAGAAGGTAACAGACAGGCTACCACAACACATATCATCAACTATTTGTAAGACTGCAAAACAGTGTATTAAAAAAGAGACTAGCAAAAACACTGTATAGCACGTTTTTCATAGATAAGGGCTGTCAGTGCCTCATGCAAGCAGTGCTGCCATGGTAGGTTTAACCTAGACCACATTCAGAGATGCAGGTGTGGTAATGGCAGCTGTAATCAAGGCCCTTGAAAACAGATGGCACTTCTCTAAACCAGGTATCTGTATTTTACTGATATTAGCAACAAATACTGATTTGGTTATCAGAGAGGAAAAAATTAATTTGATACAATCTTGTAACAAATGTAGCCTTAAACACCACACTCTGAAGTGTCGTGTTATTAGCTGTGCATTTCTTTCTGTGGGGTAGTAGATTGTTTGAATAGTCTGAGTACAATAGCCTACTTTTAGATAACCATTTGATATGAAATGCTAAAAGTTGCTAATCTTAACGCTCAGTAGTTTTTAAAGGGAAAATGTATGAGCTGATATTAAAGGATCTACTATCAGTATGGGCTGGTATGATTACTTTAAAATTGATTAAATGATTGACAAGTTACTTGATTAAAATGTCCATTCTCCAGAAATCAGCTTAGTAATAATATTGCAATTTATTTGAATGATAAAAAATGGTGTCATCAGAACATGATAAAGCTGTGCTTCACTAAAAGAGGAAAACCACTAAAGCCAGGAAATGTCAATAATCTTGCTGTTTCAGTATGTTTGTAGTTGTTTGACCACACTGACAGAAAGCTAACAGACTAACAGAACACTTCAGCAAAATACAAAGTTATGCTGAACTGATGGATTCCCTTTTAAACACATACGGCATACAAAGTAAAGAAAATGTTTCTTGAGAGATTGTTAGAAGTAACTCTGTGCAAGTAGACCTAACCAATGTAGTGTTAAACTGAACACCACTGCAAGTTCTGTTTCAGCTAAGTCAATTTTTTGTTGTTTGGCATTAAGAAAAAACCCTATTGATTCATATTGATTGCTCTATTAATCAAAATAATCGTTAGATTACTCATTTACTAACAACAGCCTTAAGTATCAATGTCAGCACTAGAAAAATGTGGCATCAGCCTGCCGCCATTTTTTCAGTGGGAAAAATAAAACAAATCAACAAAACCAACCAACAAAATGAACACATGATGCATCAAACTGCTGAGAGTTTATACAGAAATTTTAAACCGATATATCTGTCCAATCCTGAAAATGAATCAAACAGAGATACATAAAGTGGTTTGCAAGTAGATAAGATTTTTCCTTACAGAAAAGCAGCTCATAATCCTATTTCTCATTAACATATCAGCTGTTATCAGGGCTGACGATCACAACTTACAAAAAGTGACTTTGGGATAATTAATCATTCATCAAACATGGCAGGCAGAGTAATTATGAGCTCTTGAGTTACAGAGGATAGGGCCTCAGAACTCTGCACTAAACTGAATTATGCCCTCCCAATGATTTGTAATGCATATGAGTGCATTTGGTACTTAATGTAAACTAGAGGATAGGCAATACCTCTGGCAGGAAGTCAAATGTAGATGTAGTCCACTGAGTGGGGCTGCTCACATTAAGGCTTCAGGGATAGTCTAGAGGTTTCAGTTGTCCTCCAGGGACCACTGTAAAAGCCAAGACTCTCTGTTTCAGCATTCAGTCTCAGCATATCCACCTTGGCACTGTCACTAGCTGAAACACTGCTAATGCTATCTCTACACTGTCATTGCAACTGACAAATGCAGAACCTGCTAGGCCAGAAAACTTTATAATATATACCACATCCTGACATATAGGACAGAGTCTCACTGGGTAACTAAAATACATAAAAATATTAGACCAAGCCAATTGTCACTGACTTTAAATAACTTTAGTATTTATTAAAAAAATCACAATAAAGGTCTGGCTCCTCATCTTCCAGAATAACACAGAAATACTGCCATCTATTGTTTGATATTAGAGAACTGCCTCAAGACACCATGCCTTATACAACAAATTATGTGTAGTACATTTTAAGCATTACACATTGTAATTGTTCTAACAGCCTTATCTCCAAAAATGGAAGAAGTAAACTGTTAATGTAAGAAAAATTCTTCCAAGTAATTTTGGACCATATGTTATGAAATGTTCATACAAAGTGCAGCTGATATTATCAAATGGACAACATGGGAATAATAAATAACTGGCGTTCAATCTCTGTTACTGGGCTGACTTTTGATTTAAATTTAAGTTGACAGAACCTCTTCTTGACAGAAGAATAACCTCTGTTTTACTTATTATTTGGAGCTGAATAATAAAAGAAAAGAATGAATTAAAAAACAAGTCATGTGTTGGGGTTCGTTCAACAATTACCGTTTAAAACATTCCCAGGAGGCTTTTATCAGTATCACGTATCAAGTGCATGTGTATGGCAGAAATGGAGCTTGGGGAAGGTTGTGCGGTTGGCAGTGCTCTAATGAAGATAACATCCGTGGCAGCTCTGCCTTCAGTATCTCTGGCAGCTGCTCCTGACACTGAGAGAGAGCTACTTGCAGTAAAACAGCACTGGCCCTTATTCTTTATCTACAATATGATGACACACCTTAACAGTTATCACACAGATAGTAACTCTTACATGGTGCACGTAATCATGTAATCATCATGTCATTACATTTTATTTGTCGTATAACCAAAGCAGTTGATTGGCATGCGACAAGCAGGGGTAGTAGGACACGCATGGCACGCTATTTCACCATACTCTCTAAACTGGAACGCGTCAGTTACCACTTGGAGGAAACCACACGTCGACTCTCATTCTGAAACCAAGAAGTGCTGTACTAACCGCAGCCCTTCCCTCACGACATGAACACATGCCATTATTTATCACCGTTTCTGCCATGGCAACACTTTCAGAGCTGTTTTTGGTATATGTTCATCACAGCTTTGCAGAGACAGGATTTCACCTGAAATGTCCTATATATGTTGTGTCTACTGTACAAAAATACTACACGTTCTGTTAGACACTCCTGTTGGGCCATTTGAGCAAGGAAAAGGCTGAGGTTTTTGAATGAGCATGCAGTTTTTAAATCATATAACAAGACTAGCAAGTGTGTCATTAAAATTTTGTTCTAGTAGTCTTTTTTACTATTTTGGCAGCAGGGAATAACACAGCAGATATGCCAAAAGCATTTCCCTCCTGTTATGTATAAATACCAAGTTAGTTCCTCCCTTCACTGTAGTATGGAGAACATTCTGGACACATGGGAATCTCCTAGGTGATCAAAGACACACATTAAACCACTGACCACAAACAAGCTACCTTACGTCTATGTTAATATAAGACAACCCAAGTTGCCACAAAAGACAGTCTTTAATGGATAATTTCATTTGTTGATAGTTAAATGTTAACCAACATCAACTGTGTAAAAAAGTAACTGTGCCTTTTTTTGTACTAAAATAAACCAGCTAAGTTGATAATTGGAATCAATTAGACTAGACACACCCAGGTTTGTTTACTGCAAGCTCGGCTGAATCACTTAAACAGAGTTTCCAGTAATGTGAAGAAAACTACAAGGTCTCAACAAGCAGCACACTTTGCCATGAGCAAATGAAATTCTAGAGATTAGAAACCCATCGAAATATATGAGCCTGTGAAATGTTTTTAAGGCTCTTTGGCTCTATTAATCTGCCAAAACTTAGCTAGAAAACAAAGATTCTTCATCCATGAAGTCATAAAAATACACAGTTGAACATCTAAGGCACTGCAGGCCTCAGTCACATAAAGCCAGCATAGCATTCCACAATAAGAACATCAAAATCACTGTTAAACGTGGTGGAAACGTGATGGTGCAGGGACATATTGCTGCTTAAGGGCCTTGGAGACTTGCCATATCTGATAGAACCATTCAACAAAAAACAGTGGGCCAAAATTTCCCTACAGCAATGTGAAACACCATTATAGTAGGTGTTTGTTTGCAGTTGATGTTGTCAAAGTTGGCACAACCAGTTAAGGTTTTTTTTCCACATGAATAACATACATGTTGCCATTTTTATTCAAAAAACAACATCATTTAAAACTGTGTTTTGGGTTTTATCATGTTCCCCTTGTTTAACATTGCATTTGATTTTGGGTGTCATATATTTTACAGCAATGTAAATCAGGAAGGTTAAAACAGGGGAGGTCAGGAAGCCCCCAGGAAAGCAAACTACTGAAACAAATAATGTATTACAGAGACATTTTAAGAAATCTATTTGGGTGACATATCATCTGTGAAGGTACGGCAGTTTTTAGTTTTATAAGCAAATTGTAGTTTGTTTCCTTTCTGTCATTTAAAGTGAAGCAAGAAAAAGAAACACAACAGCCCAATCTAATCAAGCTGTCAGGTTTGAGAAGACATTCATTTGGCATAAAGTAGCAGCAATCAGGCAGCATGGGTTCATTAACTTTATGAATGAAAATTATGATATCATCTGATGCAACTGGAATACCATTAAATGCAGAAAATACAGTCTATCATTATTGTTATTATCATTATATAATATGGCATCAAATAGGTCTACTAAAATGATTTTTGTGGATTAATGTAGATTAATGTAATTCAGTGTGTCAACATACTCTTGCCAATTAACTTCAGGAGAGTTCAAAATTGAACCCAGTGACAGAGAACATTACTTTTTGTGACCAACAAAAAAGGAGCACAAGAGGGGCTCCTAATATTGATTTGTTCATTTCCCAAGGACAGGAGGGGTATCAAATTCTATCTGTCCCCATACACACTATCCATACATCATGGAACCTCTCACGAGACCGACTACATTCAAACAAATACGACAGTGCACAAATATGACAGTGCATAAAGGTTTTGCAAGAACTGTACAAATGTGCATATAGCATCTCTTTTCAGTCTACAATGTACATTATATTAAAATAATCTGCAAAAAACACATGGGAGGTATGGACTGAACTAAGGTGTATGTGGAAGTGGTATTTTTTGTTCTGAAAATGGTTGGTGAGTGGAAAAATCCATATCAACATTACCAGCACCTGCATCATCAGTGTCACCTTTAGGTCCTTGGAGAGTAATCATCGCTATGTTTATTTTTCTTTCATGCTCTCACTCTCTTCCAAAGCTAGCTTGCAAAAATGCTTTCCTGAAACACTATAATCAGTATTACAACAGTGTCACCACCTTTACATATCGCTACTACTGGAACATTTACATTTGTAGTTATGCATTTGGCGGACGCTATTTTCTAGAGAAACATACAACTGAATCGTGTTTTAGATGTGTGTAAATGTAGCGTTAGGAGTTCAAGGACTTTTATTGGTGTAGCGTAGTGTGCCTGCCGAATGGAACTGAACCTCAGCCTGTTGCTGGAGGACATCAATGAGCAAAACCTTGTATTACACGCTAAACTTTTAGTTCACATTGACAATATTTTATTGTCATTGAACCGTTCGTATTGGTTCATTCATCATTACATTTTCACGCAATATAAATGGCAGCAGGTATTTTCAAATTATGTTAAATGACAACATTTTACTGAATTCAGGGAACCACACGCATACAGTGGATCTTAATGAATCCTTTGTTTTTCACTGTGACCTTCTTCAATCTGTGACATTCGTGACAGAGGATATAGATGTGAGTCATCAAAGGAAGTTTGGGCAATGTAGGTTGGTCAAAGCTTGCCTCTCCAAGGCAACTAAAGTGTGAAAACCTTATTTATGCTACTTCCTCACATAAAGAGAACATGAGTGATGAACACAGCGCACTGATCAGGGACTGAGGACTGCATACAGCTCTAAAATTAAACATAGAGGGTAAAGAAAGCAGTGTGTAATGAATGAGCACCACTCCTTTCATTAAAAATCTTCCTTAAGCAATAACCAAAATGAGATTTTCTATAAGAAGAGACCTGTTTCAGACAGTCCAACAAAGCAGTGCCTTGTTGCTTTATGACCATGGCTTCTTGTGATCCACCACTGGCTTATTTCAATTGAATCAAACATTTATCTGGAACAAAGAATAACACAATTCTTCCAAGAAATAAACTCTTCCAAAGATAAAAATAGAAGCTCCACCCATAAAACTCACAATCCCTTACACCTCCCTGGGTATGTTAGGGCCTGATGGGGTGTAGAGTCCCCTCAGTGAGAAAAATCTGCCTGTCCTACAGCACTGCAGCACAGACAGCATGCACTGTCAGTCTAGACACCTTGCTGGTGTGGCACAGAGTCCACTACAGGACAGGAATAATTCCAACAAATAAATAAAATGAATGGTTTAACATGGTCTCATTTGCATCATTCAAACAGACTCCTGATTTTCATTCACTATTACTAAGATTATTATTTAGCAAAGAGTTAAAAGTCAAAAGCAAGATTTCTTTAGCTTTCTCCCCTCACTAAAGTAAACAACTGGGTGCTCATCTCCTGGACCTGCAGTAAATATGATCAAATAAAATTAAATATTTTTAGAAAATTAAAAACAAAAGACAACTTCAGTTTGTGCCTCAGTGGTGGATGAACAATATACTAAGACAACAGCCTTTAACCTGGCCCTGTAGCTCACCTGCCCTTCAGTTTTGTGCTTTCTATGCTCCCACCACACCTGGTTTGATTCATTAGTTAATTAATCATCCCAAGTTGAATTGGTTGTGTTCAAGCAGGGAAATGCAAATCTGTGCAGGGTAGTGGTACTCCTGGACCAACACTGAGAACTACTGCATTAAGATAATGAGGATAAATAGATGCAGGGTTGTCAGTGTAGTTGTCTTTGTATATTGATAAACGTAGCTAAAGTATCCGCACTATTACACACATGGAGTGTTTCTATGCATTTGCATCCTTGTCTGCATGATGAAAAGCATCTGGTAAACTTCAAACAAGCAGCCACTGAATCAGCAAAATCTCACCCTTACCAACAGAAACAAGAGATTGGTCACAGTAGATAAAAAGCAGGAAGGCAGTATCTCTTACCTTGCAGTCTTTGCATCACATTCATAATGTCCTTGGCGGACCGGCCAAAAGGGCTGAGCGAGGCCATGGCCTCGTATGCAGTAGTGGGTTACCCCGGTCTGTCACACTGGATCTCACAAGCAGTCAGCAGAGCAGCTACTGCACTAGTTTCTTAAGAGGGCATCCCCACTCAACCTTCCTGCAGTGATCTCTCCCTCTCTTTCTCTCTCCTGCTCTTTCTCTCTCTCTGTCTCTCTCTCTCATGCAGAGTTCAGGAAATTGATTTGCTGCTAAGCATCCAATGAGAGAGTGTGTTTCATTTGAGGGCCTAGCTGTGTGGCTGCCACGTCGTCGAATCACAAGCCTTCTTCCTTTTGACTGCCCTTAGAACAAGAGAAAAAAGTCATCTGCATCTGACTTTCAAAATCAAGTATAGTACATGAAACATCCACAACTCTATGTGTTACATACTGCTACTGATCAAATTGAGTGATATAGGTGAGTGTCCACTGGAAATAGCTAGAAGGGCAGTTGACAAAGATTTAACTACTTCATCATTTGATTAGTCAAAATTGGGACTACATTTACAATGTTTGCGAGGAGGACATTTCCTCATTTCAAACATGAAACTGTAATGCACTTACATTCACATTGGCATATGGTAAAGAAATTAATCCACTCTGATCCATAACATTCCAACACACTTCATTACAGATATAGTCAGCTGTGGCAAAAATAGAGAAATTTAAAAAACAACTAAAACACCTTGTGGACAACGGCAGCAAAGTAAGCTAGCTAACACAGAGTCCAAATACATTGTTCAAATGTACATTTTACGGACAAAAGTATTGGGACACGCCTCTTAATTATTGAATTCAGGGTTCCCCCTGTCTTCCAGTGAAGATGCTTCAGCACACCAAGCCATTTTGAACAATGCCATGCTTCCAACTTTGTGGACCCAGTTTGGGTATGGCCCTTTTCTATTCCAGCATGACTGCGCCCCAGTGCAAAGCAAGCTCCATAAAGACATGGCTTGATGAGGTCAGTGTGGAAGAACCTGACTGGCCCACACAGACCCCTGACCTCAACCCCACCCAACACCTTTGGGATGACCTGGAAGATTGCTAGGCAGGCCTTCTCGTCCTACATCAGTGACCGACCTCACAAATGTTCTACATTTACATTTTATCCAAAGCGACTTCCATTGCCTAATTACAGGGGACAGTCTCCCTGGAGCAACTTGCTCAGGAACCCAGTGGTGGTATGCTGAAGGTACGATTCGAACCCATGTCCAAGAGGCAAGTACCCTACCCGCTAGGCCACCACCATCACATTCTGCTCTACAGGGCACAAATTCCCAACAGAAACTCCAAAATCTTGTGGAAAGCCTTCCAACAAGAGTGGAACCTGTTATAGCTGCAAAGAGGTGACCAGCTCCACATTGAAGTTTATGTTTTTCAATGCAGTGTCATTAAAGTCCCTGTTAATGTAATGGTCAGGCACCCCAATACTTCTATCCATATAGTGTAACTGGCTTAGCGCTGCGGTTGTCCGAACTTACAATATATCCTACAGTACTACTCATTGTGTGAGAAGAGTGACTTCATAATATTGCAAATATACACTTAAAATGAAATGTTATTCACCTTTTTTGAATGTCGAAGCGATGGAGATGTGTATCCTCGGAGTTTTTAGGTAGTTATTAATTTAGGTAGTTTACTCTGTCGTTGCCCATGGAAACGCTCTAACAGTGTGGGTGTGCAGTCTTTGTGTACATTGTCGCCACCTAGCGGATAAAATCAGCTCTTCCGTTGTCAGAGTGCATATAATGTCCAGAAGTATCCGGACAATTGCACGAATTGCTTGTTTACTCCTTAGAAATAAATTGCCAATAAAGGGCGACACTCTGGAGAAGTTGCATATATCTAATGCCAAGTGTGGGAGTTATCAAAACCCTGCCTCTTCCCCTCCACACCTGAACTGTCGACTTTCCACCTTTGCACTTTACACATTACTCTTTGTATGATGCACATGCAGCTACATGCACAAAACACATCTATGTTACATTTGCACTTGAATACTGTTTCAAAGTTTAATTTACATGGTACTACTGCTGATTATATGCACATAAAAAAGCACCCATATTTGACATTTTCAGTTATTGGATTTAAAAAATACCCTTTGTACTAAAGTGCACATTTTTACTTTTAGTTTCTATTTCTATTCATCGTTTACATTTATATATACAGTATTTTTTAAAATGTACATATATATATATATATATATGTGTGTGTGTGTGTGTGTGTGTGTGTGTATATATATATATCTATCTGAGATAACAATAAAATTTACGTTGACTTTGAAGAGGAGGATCTCTAGAGTGATAAGACAATGTGAGTGATGGCACAACATCCTATGCTTTTAAGAATGAGATGGAGTGGTGTTTGTAATCTATAGATAACCATCCAACATCTGTATCTGACCTCCTGTATGCTTTTGAGGCTGAATGCCATCAAATCATCACAATAATGTAATCTAAACTCTTGCAAGAAAAGCACAGGCTCTTACTACTGCAAAATAGGGACAGCTATCCTATTAATAGCTTTTAATTTATAATAAACATTGGATGAGCAGGCAGATACAAGCTTTTGAGCACATATAGAACACAGCTGCTCTTTGCACAGAAGTTCCCCTGCACATCCTCCCAAGGTTCACACTGCAGCTCGTCACAGGCCTACGTTCTGGGAATCAGCACATATAGCCTAGTTTACCTAGCCTACAATATTTCACTGCCTCTAAAAGCTAGAATACAAATAGTAAAATAGATCATTTGGACACTCACTGGCAATGTTATCTGGTATGTCTGTGGACTGCAAGCGATTTCTTGATGCTAACTATTTGATCTCTGGTGTCCATACCATTTTGGTAGTGGATCGTTCTCAGCAAAGTAGTGACACTAACACTGTAGTGGTATGATAGTATGTGTTGTGTCAGTACAAAAGTAACAGCCATATCAGCATAGTTGGGAGGTTTAAACATCTCAGTGTTTTCCTTGTATTTGTAATGTTTGTTTATTTGTAATAGACCTATTTTCTATATGTTTTTGTTACCTTGATTTAGCCTCTTCAAATTTCTCTGTAATTTAATTAAAATTAAGGGGCACACTTCACTACATGTTGGACTTGTACAGCTATGTGCATGACAAAATAACAATCTTGAATCTTGTCACTGCTAGGTTTAAACAAAATATCCACTAACACAAGACTTACACAAATTTTGAATGGAAAAGGGTGAGCTGTAGTCTCTATAACTACTGGCAAAGAAAACCAGCAAGGTAGGTGGCCCATAAATGTACACAGAATGATCCACCGTCCATATAACACCTGATCAGAGGTGGTCCTCTGTTAGTCCTTTTTCCGGTTTTGCTGTACTTTATTGTCACAATAAACACAGTGCGTGAGTGGATTGTTCAACCCTGTGTGTAAAATTATATTAATCCTAAAATGTTTACACCAGATACTGTTGTTTGATCACATACAATAACGTTCATACAAATTTGTTAAAGCCAGCCTGAATCAGAAAGCATTTTTGTTTTCCTCTGCGACATATTTCTATGTAAAACACTGCTTTAGGGATGATCTCTGAGCTTGTGTTATTACTGGGTGATAAAGAGGGGTAGTGAAATATTATATTCCTGATTAATATTGTTTTCGTCCTGCCTGCTAGAGCACAGTGACATAGTCAAAAGGAGAATTTCATTTTGATGGAAAACTACAGGAAATCAATGCATTATGGTGCATTATGCTTAAAATGATCCGGGACATGAATTGACAACGTAAAAGGTCAATTTTTATGTCAGATTGGCTTTAATAAAATACTGGCTTTAGGGTGGCCTGTAAAAGGCTCAAAACATACAGCAGTAATTTATACAGAACAACACAAGACAGTGGAACAGATGCAGTTAACTGAGGCCTACAGTGTATTGCATAAAGAATACTCTAAATAAAAGCATACACGTGTTTACATTTTGTTGACTCTAAAAATGAAGTAAAGGTAATCTTTCCCAGAGGACCCCAAAAACAAACGTAACCCCTTTTTGATAACACACTGAGTGGTGAAATGTTATCTCTTGTGCACTCTTAGCTTCCTTTCTAAAACAGCAAGAATAACACAAGAGAAAGACACTGGTTGTCTAAATATTCTCCCAAATGTCCAATGTCCAAATACCCAGTAACAGTCTTCAACAGTCTCTAACAACCAACAACAACAACAATCTCAAGCCCCGTTCACTTCTAGCAACAAGAACAGCTTTGGAGAAGACGGGATCTTCATTGTAACATAAGGCAGGCGTGAAGCCATTGTATTGTATCCAGTGAAATGGAGGAAATGATGTAAAAGGAAGCAGCTCTGTTCCTCTGGATTTCTGTCCCACAGAGATAAGCCAAGGATCTGCTAATTTTAAAAGTAGAGGGGCAGGAAGCATGACGGCAAAGTTTCCGTTTTTGCTAACAAAAAAGAACAAGCTTCTATGAGAAACAGTGCAGAGAGTGTTCTTGCTTGCTCTGTCCCTTTTGGATTTGAACACATGTGATCTGCCTTTCTGTTAACTTGTGCTATGGCTGCAAATGAAAATGACAATGACATTTCGTGGATACATGAAACGATAGATTTCGGTAAGTCTCTGAGCATGTCTGAGTATCTTCTTGAATAGATTTACATTTGAATACTAAAAAGGAAACGTGATATCATTAGTCCTGTTGTAAATAACACCTTCAAATTTCTTCTGGACAATATTCGCTAAATGTTAAATCATATTTGTTCATTCAGAGGAACTGACCCTGGCCTTCTGCTTATCAATGCTGGTTGGTCTCCTGATCGGTATCCTTATTTTCATCCTCTTGACGTGGCTGTCCAGGCGCAGAGCCTCAGTAAGGATTACAACCGGTCCAAATCGATGGTCAAGAGCTGCCAGATCCCGCAATCTCCATGGCCAGATGGGTCTCTATAGCAGTAACGGCTTTAACCTAAGCAGCAACAGCACAGGAAGAGCCATGTTAAACCTTCATAGACAGACATCTGTTGACCCTAACGAACTGCTGGGCCGCAGCCCCAGCTTCCAAGCCTCCACCTTTCGGCCACTGCCGAAGAAGGACAGTAATGGATCAGAGGACGAAAGCCAAACAGAGTTGCTTCATAACACCACTGGCACCAACTCAGCTGTGACAGATCCTAATAGTATGGGCCAATCAGAGTCCTTTTGGTTAGGAAAAGGCAGTTTGAGAGGATACCTCCCCACACAAACCCCTCCACCTACATATGACAGTGTTATTCATTTGTTTCAAGAAACACACACTTGATTGTACTATTTGAAAAAAGACACTTTCAAGAGTATTGACTGATTTCATATGTGTCATGCATGCATTAGTGTTGTCTTCAATTTTCATTGTATCACAAAAGTTCTACAATAATACTACAGAAATGTCAAGATGATTCCTGTAACAATTTGACAAAAAACTGTTATTTTGTATAATTAAGTATTATAGATTGCTTTAAGATGGTACTATTGAATATCACACTGAGGAGAAAATATAATAGATAAGTAAAAAAAGATAAGAAATCCCTTTATTAGTTACACAAGTGAGAAATTTGCATTGTTACAGCAGTGGACAGTGTAAAAAAAAAGAAAGTGAGCGCAGCATAACCATTGAATAAAAGCTATACATACATTATTATTATATGAATCTTTCCTTCAGTATTACTGTAAATTTTTCTTGTAACAAACCTTTTATGTTTTATGCAGAACTCTAATGCAAACTGAAGACGTGTATATCTGTATATAGCCTATTCTGTGTAAGTGTAATTTAAACATTCAATTTAATATAAAACAATAAAATGTGTTCTATACTAACACACATGTATTCAAAATGCTCTGGTGCCTCTAAAACATGTGGGATGGAACAGTAATAAGCTCATTTTGTGATCACAGCCATTTTTGCTGATGCTTCTATATTCCTATGCATTTGACTGGAGAGGGCTAGTGTCTGGGTGATGGTCTCGAGGTTCAAACCATCTGCAAATGTGCAGTTGTTCATAAAATAAAAAAAGACACGGAACAAACATCATGTCCGACCTCTCTTTCCGTGTTTCTGCCTGGGATGTCTTATTTGTGTGGATATCAGGTAAGAAAATGGGGAAAAGTCAGCCACTACAGGACACAGCTCTCTTGTGCACTGCAGTCCTAATCCCTAGTTGTACCCCTCTGGATGGGCCTACCCATCACGTGGTCTCGTCGGAGCATGGGTTGCCCTTACACATCCTGAAATCCCTCATACGGAGGTTGTTTTTACGCTTCGTCCATCGGCCATTATTTGTTTCCTTGAGAAAGCGTTAATCTATGCCTTGCATTTGGCAACCATTTAGACGCATTGAGAGCGACTTGGAGAAGGTGAGTTCTCCTATAAATTTATGGCAGGTTTTAACCCCATAACGGGCTCAAAACCGTTATTTAACGGCTGTGTAAGTAAGATTTCCCACTTGTACTCTTTACGTGGAGGTCAGAGCCACGAGACAGGGCCAAAAGGGGTGCTAAAATTTGATCTGGTGTTTAATAAACCGCCTCCAAACGAGTCAAAGATGGATTTCTCTTTAACTCAGCTCTGGTTAATTATGGCCCAGTGCTGTTTCGTCGTTACGATGCTGTAATAAACACAAATGCACCGAGCCTGTACTTTGACGAATAATATCGGAGCAGAAGCATAGCTACAGAGACTAAACCAGACCGTGTGAGTTTGGGGTATATTTGGTAAGAAATGCCAAAAAATAACGAAGTCACACGGTGAAATGTCGTTAAAATTCAGGGATCATCACCTCCGTGTTGCCATGACTGCTCCGAATAGCTAGCCTGTCCTCATCTCTCACTGCACTCCTGCACAAAAACACAAACACATACAGGCCGTGTAATTTAAATGGAAAATCAGACCCTTAGAGATACTGTAATGAGAAATAAAAGAGCAGCAGTGATTTTTACACTGTTTTCACTTGTAAAGATCTGGTAAACGTCAACCGAGATGGGAGCAGATTCGACAGACAGTACTTTTCACAGAAAAGGGATGCTGCACAACTCATAATCACGGGTCGTGTATGATTTTGTTTCTCGTTCCCTCGCTGATGTGTTTTTGTATTCCTACAGAAAACCTGGATTATTCTGTATTGCCATGCTTTCTTCAAGCAGAGACAGTCCCTGGCATTTTTGAAAGAAGAACATAAACTCATGGCATAGATGCCACAGAATATAATGGCCTGATATCCTGTAATAATACTTACAGTCAGCTCTCTGCAAGTAAATAAAGACTTTTCAGGTGCTGCTACACATTTCTCGAATCAGCAACAACATGGAAGGCTCCTTCAGAAACCAAATTCCAACTAATAATGTCCAGGGACTATGAAGAGGTGAGTATTGACTGCATGTTGGTTTGAGTTTACAAACATTTCCTTTTATGTTTGCTTTCATTTCTATTATTTTGTGGTTAAAGGTATATGTGATGCTGTAGGAACACTACTGTGTAACCACTACATAATTATCGTACATTTAATAGGACAGTAAGTTTCCACTCATGACTCAAATCCCAGGTGTTAAAGCAACTGCCCCCATGCTTCTGTTACATGATTTGAACCAACAGGTTTTTTTTTTACTAATTACAAGCAAATGTGTCTGAGACTGATTATATATAGATTATATATGGTAATCTATCATGCTGTGGATGCAGCAGAGAGAGATTAGGATGAACACTTCTGCAGGAAATTCTTTAAGTGTTTGCACTCTACTCAACAAAAGGTAACCCAACATTTTTCTCTTCCTTACTCTGAAGCCTGGCCACTCAGTAGGGATGTTGGCTGCGGTGGAACATGGTCCGGTCCTCTGCAGTGACTCCAACATCCTCTGCCTCTCATGGAAAGGAAGAGTTCCTAAGAGTGAGAAGGAAAAGCCAGTGTGCAGGAGGCGCTACTATGAGGAGGGATGGCTGGCCACCGGAAATGCGAGAGGTGTTGTTGGTGTGACTTTTACCTCCAGTCACTGCAGAAGGGACAGGAATACGCCACAAAGGATTAATTTCAATTTAAGAGGGCACAACAGTGAGGTTTGTGCTTCAGATGAAAGATTTGCCTTTGATAATGATTGCCCCTTTTATTCTAATAATTCATATATTTGTCATTTTGCATAATGTGCTTGGCAATAGTGTGCAAATAGCACACTATTGCAACAACCATTTTTTCTGAATGTAGACTTTAATGAATATAGACATGATGATCTATAAATGTTCAATTTTATATCAATAGCTACACTTGCAATGGTTTAAAAAGCAGTAATACACACTGAATTTTTTTTATAGAATTTTTTTTTTTGCATTGTCCTGGTGTATGCGGGGAAACTAGCAGTAGGATTTTTACTTCCATTATGACTTAGTGATGTGATAGTAATGACAATTTATTGTTATCATATTTTTTAAAAATGTGTTTAGATTTTGTACTGTAGTATATCATGAAATAAGAGAACCATCCCTTATTTAAATGTCTGGGTAACAATAATGTGACCGCTGCCTGTATCTGTGCAGGTTGTCCTCGTCCGATGGAATGAGCCATTTCAGAAGCTTGCTACTTGTGACATGGAAGGGGGGATATTTGTGTGGATACAGTATGAAGGACGGTGGTCTGTGGAGCTGGTTAATGATCGTGGGGCTCAGGTACTGTCAAATTTGCGTAGTCCTTTTTCAGTTACTATGTAATAATGACAGTTAAATAACACATATAACACATATAAGAGAAAAAGTTGGAAATTGCCCCAATTGGCCATTCTGGTAGTTTATTGGTTTGGTAGTGTATTAATGCCTAATTTCTGCTCTGTGTCTTAGGTAAGTGATTTTACCTGGTCCCATGATGGCACTCAGGCCCTGATCGCCTACAGGGATGGCTTTGTCTTGGTGGGCTCAGTCAGTGGTCAGAGACACTGGTCATCAGAGATCAACCTGGAAAGCCAGATCACCTGTGGGATCTGGACTCCTGATGACCAGCAGGTAATCTCCTACTGATGGCTCATGTTTGAATAAAACTGAAATCCGGAGATAATGAGTATACTTACCTTCACTGAATGCATACAGGTGTTGTTTGGAACAGCAGATGGCCAGGTCATTGTAATGGACTGCCATGGTCGCATGCTTGCTCATGTCCTTTTGCATGAGTCCGATGGCATTGTTGGCATGTCCTGGAACTGCCCTGGCTTCCTGGTGGAAGACAGTACTGAAAGTGATACAGACTCTGACGACAACCCCCAGAGTCAAGGTACAGCTTTGCCACATTTGCATGATTATAAATAGACTGCATTCTATTTGTATTTGTGCTGCTATTCTTAACCACAGATACACTATAAAAGGACTGACTCCATTGAACTGTCTGTCTGGTTTGATCTGTTACTTCAGCTGACTAAAAACTGTCTTTCCTTTGAAGTGCGTAATGTAAAGCCACTCCTCACAGTGAGTTTCATTTCTGGAGACATTAGTCTAATGAACAACTACGATGACCTTTCACCCAACATAATTCGCTCAGGACTAAAAGGTAAACCAGTAGTGGATTAACAGTGATGGTTGTTCTGTAGATGCATGAAAGTGGTATAGAGTTATGTCTATGCATCGATGATTTAAATTTATTTCTTCCATTGCTTATTATGAGATGTTTTTTTGTAAGTAAAGAACACTTTCTAAATTCTAAACCATGAATTCTAAACCATATCTGGTAAGTCAGTTTGAATTTCTGACAGCTTGTTCCATACAACATAATCCACTCAAGCTGTCCTCATACAGATGTGGAGGTGCAGTGGTGCTCTCAGGGAGACTTGTTAGCTGTAGCTGGAATGGAGAGACATGGGCTCCCTTCTGACTCAGTCTGTCCCTCCATAATGAGGAATGCCCTTGTCAAGTTCTACAACATTCAAGGAGAACATATATACACTCTGGAAACACCTGCGCAGGTAAACATGAAGTTTCGTGGTACATGAGTTATCTGTGTCACATTCGTGTTTTTGTGAAAAGCAAAAACCTGAAGTAAAAGAAATAATTTGGCAGAAAACACAATTTGAACGGTATCCCATTTCTCCAAATGCAGGCAATAAGCCATCATGTGTCTGGTGCTCTTTTAGTTCCACACTGGAGCTTTGAGCTCAGTGTATCTTACAAGTAATGGAAGCTTTACCCCACCAATTAGCAAACTGCATGCTTAAATCAATGTTAACACTCGCCTCAAAATCAATGTTAATCCCATTAATGAAATTACTGACAAAAATGCTCATTGACTTTTTTTTTCCATCCTCCGACAGCAACAAGAAGACAAAAAATTGAGTCTGGTACAATATTAAAATGTTTTTATGTTGTTTAATAACAAAAATGTTTAATAACAAAAATATTATGTAACTAAAATAACATCCGTTCTTACATTTTTTTCTTTATTTGAATGATCTAATCACAGAAGTAGTACGTCATTGTCACAGAGCTTCACATATACATCATAATAATAATTCAAAATTTAAAATAACATTACTTTTATGCAATTTTTAATATTATATTAGAGCCACGGTAGTGGTAGTGTATGATCATTGTCTTACACTAAGTGTAATTACAGATTAAAATAGATATTTAAAACAGCTATTTAAGCTGGATGACTCAAACAATTATGATAAGTGCCGATAAGGTTATAAAATACAGAAGTAGCTGCTGCTTTAGTATAGCTGTTAGGTAAAGTGGTAAGGCCAAATAAGTTCCAGTGTTAACTGGTAAAGTACCATTGGTGGCTTGCACTTGGGAGATACTGTATGTAAACTGAAATTTATACTGAAATTGTTCTGTTGTAGTTAGACAGATGTTAATATTTGTTAATATTTGCTTGTGGTTTCTGATACTGGGTGACATATAGTTGTTTGTAAAAACTGATATATGTACAGTAGTTCTGAAGTTTGTATTTTTGTCTATACAGTGTCATACAGCGTTGGAAAAATCATAAACAATTCTAGGCCTTACTCCAAACATGTCGTTGTTGATGAACTGTATTGAAAAAGGGAAAAATGTGTAGATTTGAAAAGAAGTTTAATTTATATAACATTGTAAAATTAATCACCGATAACCTGGTTAATTCTGTCAGACCCACTTATATGCTAATATGCAGCTCTAATTTCAGAGGCCTATTACCACAATCTGCTGGGGTCACCGGGACTCACGGCTGTTTTTGGCATGTGGGCCAGCCCTGTATGTTGTGCGTGTGGAGCACAGGGTGGCCAGCCTCCAGCTGCTGTGTCAGCAGGGCATAGCCAGTGCCCTGAGAGAGGAGAGAGATGTGGGCAAACTGAACATGCCCTCCCTCCTCTGTTCCTATGTTACCAGCGCATTCATCCCAACTATCAAGGTAAATAACAATACAGTAAACCCCCGAAATTCTTGGGGGTTACGTTCCAAGAGCACTTGCGAATTTGGGATGTGGTTAAAAATTCCTTAACATGCCTAGTTTTATAGTGTAAATCCTAAATATGCCCCCAGATATATTCCCAAAACACTTTAATTTCATTTTAAATTCCGCTTAATACATTACCCTCAAAAAAATGTAAAGGTAAACCTGCATCTGTGCCGTACAGCGTACACTACCGATGTTATGCCTGTATAGACTGTACTATAATTCATGCAGGCGCATTTTCTTTGGTATGCGCTGTCATTTTCTTTGGTATAAGCAGAGTAAATACAGTAATTAATTTTATTTACAGAAGAGGGCTTTAAGAAAAACAAAACGAAAAACAACAAGAACACTCAGAGAAACACTTGAAAACACGCAGGAAACTGTTATGATGCGGGAACACTAAACTGCATCTGCCAGAGATGCGTTACAGGGCAGCAGCCAATCAGCAGCAAGCAGAAATGAATAACTCTCTCAGATCGGCTACTTTCAAACCTACCGCCTCTGAGTACAGGGGTATTTCACCATTCCACCATTTTCGTGTACAGTTGCTTTGTGTTCTCTCGACAGTACTAAAAAATGTATACAGTTATATTTTATATGGAACTTTAGCTGAATGTACATTAATATTTGTTACAAAATTAATAAATTATATTTATCTTAATAATTTAACACTAAAATGCATGAAAAATTATATATAACCACAAAAAAAGGCAAAAAAAAAATATGCAGAGGATATTTGTGGTTTCCGCAAACAATTATTAGTTCAGTTCTAAGAACAAATCTGTGAACGACAGAAGCCGAGAACTCTGAATCGTGACTTTGTGGGTAACACTGTACATAGTATATTACAAAATATCAGATATGTATTTAAAACTGCAGCATTAAATACCGTTCCCTCTACAGCCTCCTATTCCTGATCCAAACAACATTCGTGACTTTGTTAGCTACCCCACAGCGGGGAATGAGAGACTGCACTGTACTATGAAGCGAGCAGAAGAGAATCCAGAGGCTGGGGGGCCGTGCTACACCCTATATCTGGAGCATCTTGGAGGCCTGGTGCCTATTCTCAAAGGCCGTCGAATCAGCAAACTGCGTCCAGAGTTTGTGATAATGGACCCCAAAATGGACAGTAAAACAGGTTTAAATTAGTTACTATCTTTTTTTCAGCTCTTTGCCGATACAGCAAGGCAGCTCATTCTCAGCTAAGCTTAATTTGTCTTTGAATTTCAGATGAAGTCTGTGTGAACGGTATGATATCCTACATGACTGACAGCTGCAACTGCTCTGACTCCAGTGACATTGAGCTGAGCGATGAGTGGGTTGGAAGGAAATCACCAAAGCTTTCCAGAGGAAACAGGTCCCCTAAACTTCCCAGGTACAGTGTTGTGCTTGTTCCTGCTGACAAAAAATTCAAATTACATTAATACATTAAAATTATTAATATTCAAACTAGAGATAAACACTAGACTGATATTTTATTGTTATCATAAATTGCATCACAGTATGTTTTTCTAAATATATGAGTATCAGCAGTATGTAAACACAACACCTGCATCTGTCATAAGGCAAACCAATTGTATAGTGAACAATTGGGGGTTTTTTTGCATCATTTTTGCAATGTGTTCTTGCTGTTTTATATTTTGTCAGTTCCAACATGCATTTTGTCAGACCCAAACAAGCTCCTTTTATTGTGTTTTATTAACTAGAATTAATATGGAATCAAGAAAATCGCCCAAGCTTGCCCAAGCACCTCAAGAAATGTCCAGGTCTCCAAGATTACCAAAGAAACCTACAATACGGTCTCCAAGTCTCACTCGCCGGGAGTTTCCAGTGGATGGAATGAGTGAGGTAATAGAACAGAGATTTTTGAAAACTGAATTCTGTCTTTTTTTTTAAATCCGTCTACATTTTAAAGCTGTCAACATGTTTGCCTTTCAGCATAATTACCTGGCTCAAGTCACCTCAAACATTTGGGGCACAAAGTTTAAGATTGTAGGTCTTGCTTCCTTTCTGCCAGCAAATTTGGGTGCAGGTAAAAAAAACTTTATCTATGAACATAGGTTTGTTTTTACGGTATGTTGTGTCACACAGGTTTCACTGTACAGTTTATCACTGTTATGGCTTCATTACATTACAGTCATCTACAAAACCAGTTTACTGCACTTGCAACCACGTCAGATGACAATATATCTACCAGAGGTCCGTAAAATTTCCCCAGACTTCATGAGCCTACCAGTCTTCAATCCAAATGTGTTCAGTGAAGATGAAGATGATTTACCTGGTAACATTTATATAATACATACAGGTTTTAAAAGTATTGATGTTCTCAAGAACATTTGAAATATTGAATGCGTATGTGTATGAAATAATAATAGTGTGACACCATGCTTTTTTCAGTGATGGGACCCTCTGGGGTGTCAGGTGATAATCCTCCCTGCACAGTTAATATCCCAATTGCTCCTATACATAGTCCTGCTCAAGCAATGTCACCGACTCAGAGCATAGGACTTGTCCAGTCTCTCTTGGCCAATCAGAATATTCAGCTTGATGTCCTGACCAATCCTACGGCCACTGCAGCTGCTGCGGCGGCGGCGGCGGCGGCAGCGGCAGCAGCCAACACAACAGTTCCTGATCATAGTACAGACAATGTGACAGCACAGTATACTGTGCCAACAAGGTATACCAGCCCTGGACAGGTCATTTTCAGTGGCCTTCAAATGGGCAACCTTTTGAGTGGGACACTTCCACCCCCGCCACATCACTTGCCACCACAACCTCATCAGCAGCGACAGCCACAACAGCAACAGGATGATCATCATCAACCATCAAAACATCAGACTCAAACACAGCAGCAGCATCTGAAGTTGCAGCAGCACCAACAAGTACAGCAACAGCACCAATCACCAATGCAGCAGCACCCACAGCACATGCAGCACCAACAACAAATGCAAACACAGCATCATCAACAAATTCAGCAGCACATACAACAACAGCAGCAAATGCAACAACAACAGCAGCAAATGCAACAGCATCATCAGCAAATGCAGCAGCAGCAACAACTGCAGCAACATCATCAGCAAATGCAGCAACAGCAAGTACAACAACATCAGCAGGTGCAGCAGCAACATCAGCAACAAATCCAACAGCAGCAGCATCAGATGCAGATGCAGCATGAGCAAATGCAACAACAGCAACAACAAATTCGGCAACAGATCCAGGAGATGAGGCAGCAGCAACAACAGCTTCAGCAGCAACATCAACAGATACAGCAGCAACATCAACAAATGCAAAGGCAACATCAACAAATGCAGCAGCAACTCAAAATGCAAATGTCCTTACCACCTCCTCCATCAGGCTATGCTTCTATTTCCATGCATCAGCTCCAGATGATGCCTCAGATTCCACATCCAGACCAACCACCAGAAAGAATAGAGCAAATACATACTCTGAAGGCCCCTTCTAGACCACAGTCATTTATTGAAAGTGACACCTCTCTTGAGCTTCAGATGCGTAAAATGAACCCTCCACCACCATACCCAGGGACAGTGGTGTCTGCAGCAGCTGCTGTCCCCCCTACAGTCCCTCCGGGCCTCATGACTAACAGTGAGAATGCTAACACACTGTCAGCAGATGCATGCTTAACTAAGGATGAGTTCTCTCTCCATCCAGTGGGCCTCCAGTACCCAACTCCTTTGGGTTATGAAAGGATTACAACTTTTGACAGCAGCGGAAATGTAGAGGAGGTGTGTCGACCACGGAGACGTCTCATACGGAACCAGAATGCCTATGGCATGCAAGGAATGGGCAGTTCAGCTACGCTAAAAGTCACCTCGTCTGAAAACAAGAAGGTCCAGCTTCCTTATAGCTCAGCAACCCTGAGCCGCCTTTCTGTGCCTCGTTACTCCATACCGAGTGGAGATCCGCCACCATACCCAGACCCTGCCAACCAGATCAATGTCATTAGGAGTCCTAGCCAAAGGATTGACAGCAGTCTTATCCATGCAACTCTGCGACGGGATCGCAGAGAAACTGCTCTAAAAATTTCTCAAATGGTGGATTCAGTAAGAACTTTACCAACCAAATCTAAAGTTAACAGTCCCCTTGCGCTTTCTTACCAGCCAAGGATCCCCACGGCTTTGTACACGTGCACTCAGTGCAGCAGTAACAGCAGCAGCACTAGTGTAAGTGTCAGTGGTGGTGTGAGCAACAGCAGTGGCATTGCAGGTGGCACTGTAGTGCGACAGGACTTCCCCCCTGGCAAAGGGGCCCAACACAGTACTATTATTGTGCACTCTAAAAGTGCTTCACCTCTGGCCTCTCAGTCCTCTTACAACCTGCTCAGTCCAGTTGAGAATAGCCGAGACAGGACTGTGTATATCAACTCGGCCTTTACTGAAGATGAGACACTAAACCAGCAGTGCCATTTGGAAAAATCAGTGCGACATTTAACACTTGGAGATGTGAGTTTAACAGTGAAACGGCCACCACCTTACCAGTGGGATTCTCCTGCTTCAGACCAAATGTGGATGCCACAGGATCAAAATCTATTAACTAGCCCACCAGGACCTCATAAACCACCCTCACTTTTACTCAGCCAGGCGCAGCACTTAGACATAACCCAAATGCCTTTTGTTCTCTCAAAACCACCCTCCAGTCCTAATGCTATGACCCTGCCATCACCTTATCAGATTTCTCTTTCACCCTTTCCTCCTGGCATGGGCCATGGTGGACCTCAGCTCCAGTCTTTGCAAAGTCCTCCACAGCCATGTGGGACAAGCAACATGGCAGCATCAGTTCCTTTTAGTCAGCAGGATCCAACTCTGGTTTTGCCCCCTGGTTATGCAAATAATATGGCCAATATGGCCTGTTGCCCACTACCACCCATGTACCCTGGTGCCAGCTCGTGCACCAACCTTCAGCTGCATCCAATGGCCTTACATCCCTGGAGTACCTATAGTGCTTGTCCTCCCATGCAGGACCACTCTGCAACTTTACCAAGTAAGATGCATCAGGTTTTGGAAAAACCTGTTCTTTCACCTCCACCTCCTCCTCCCCCACCACCTCCCCCGCCTCCTCCTCCCCCACTACCCCCTCCCCCTCCTCCGGCTGAACTCATGAACCATCAAAGCACTTCAGAGGTGTTAGCTGACTCTGGTGAGAGTTTTCAGGAACAGTCTTCACTTAATGAGAGTCCAGTACCACAGGGAGCAGACCGGTTCAGCAAAAAAAATCGCAAGAGACTTGACAGCAGGGCAGAGGAAGCAAACATGTCCACTGTTTCTGAGAGCAAATCAAAAAAGGAAGGCCGTGCACTTTCTGACTTTAATTCTCTCATATCCAGCCCAAGGCTTGGAGTCAGAGAGAAAAAGAAGCCTAAGGGACAGAAGGAGCAGCTGAACAAGGCCAAAAAGTTGAGCAGGACCACAAATGAATTCCAAGACAGCTCAGAAAGTGAGCCAGAACTTTTCATTAGCGGTGATGAGCTAATGAATCAAAGCCAGAGCAGCAAGAAAGGCTGGAAGAGTAAACGCAGCCTGCGCACAGCAAACGAACTGGAGGAGATTAAGTGCCGCAAGGCAAACGAGAGAGAGGATCGGGGCCTTGGCAGTCAGGGCTTTGTATATGTCATGGCCAACAAACAGCCCTTGTGGAATGAAGCCACCCAAGTCTACCAGCTTGACTTTGGAGGAAGAGTGACACAGGAGTCAGCAAAAAACTTTCAGATAGAGCTGGATGGACGACAGGTAAGGCTTTGTTGTGTTTTGTCATCTTTCTTCATTTATACCAGTACTTGACGTTGGTTCTATCAGTAATCAGGTTTACTGTACTCTGGAAACAGCACATCTTTCCTGGATATGTACTTGGTGTTTTGTTGGATAGATTATTGAATGTTGAGTAGTTTTACATTTTGGAAGCATATGTATTATAAAGGTCAGTGACTTATCTTTGATCTTCTGTTTCAGGTGATGCAGTTTGGCAGAATTGATGGTAATGCATACATCTTAGATTTCCAGTACCCATTCTCAGCTGTGCAAGCATTTGCTGTCGCTTTGGCCAATGTGACTCAGAGGCTTAAATAACACAGTTTCTGTCATCTTGTTCAAGACAGCACAGTTAATGTTTCTTGATTGTTAGAAAGGATGTGCAATGCTCTGTGTTGCAATAAAATGATAGGCTCCTGCTTCTTTTGTGCTGGGACATACAGGTAACAGTCAGGGGAATTTGGTCAGTCAGATACAAAGTATGCTGTGGTCAAAAACTATATTAGTGCTCAGATGAGAAGACAAAAACCATCAAATTGAAAGACTGCTGGAGGACATCTTGAAAAAAAGATTACTGAATGAATAAATTTGAGCTAGTACAGATCATTTCCTAGTTATGATTTTCTTTTAGCGTGTATGTGAATATGTTTTATAACATTGATATATAAAAGGCAAAAAAAAAATATGTGCATGCAAGACGAATACCCTATAATGATAGGATTCCCTTATTGAGGACCTTTGCTGCAGATCTTTTTTCCAAGTGTGATCTATATTATAAAATTGGCATATTATTTACCACTCTCTACAAACAGGATAGTGCCATAGACTAAAATTTGGTTTTGTCTGTTGCTGAGGTGCCTAACCCTGCACCTCGCAGAGTTTAGTTTCAGCCCTGAACTAGCACACCTGCTCCACTTCAGAGAGGCCAGAAACATGCAAAAATTAGATAATTATGTTAGGGTTGAATTTAGGATGGAAATTAAATTTTGTAGGCAGGTAGATCTCCAAGTGTAGGGTTGGGTAGCCCTGTGACGTGTAGTCATACCTCAGCCATTGCTTACATTATCTTCAATGTGCCATTATTTCCACTGTTTTCATAGTGAACATGTGTCTTCATTTTTAAAATACAAAGTCTGGCTCATCTTATTTTACTGTGTTATTAGCGATGTGTTATGGTAGCAGTTTTCCCTGTAGAAGTATTAGATAGATGTTTGGAGGTCATACCAGAAGATGTTACAATATAATTTTAATCACTGTAAAGTGTAGAATTAAAAGAATATCGCCACATCACTGAATATCAGCACTTGACATAGAATTGTAAGGTTACCTAGCATTTGGATTTTAACAGTACATTCACAAGGTCACTAATACAAAATGCATAGAATTCATTTTGACAAGAAAAATCTACGTCAGTCTGAATGCAAATGATTGATTTGGCACTTTAATTTTGATAGAGGTACTGGGTGACGATAAGAATGCACATAAAACTGAATCACAGCTACACTCATGGGCGGGGTATAATATAATTATTATTTGTACATTGTTTTAATCTCACTTTATAGAAAAAAAAATCTTGGCTATTTGATCAGATTTATTTTTAATTTATTTGTAATTGGGCAGCTTTCTGGCCACAAAGTATGTTGCACTGGCTAGCCTTTTTAGTCCGGTTATCCCGTGCCTGCAAAACTGGCTCTGTGTATGTCGATTAACATAATTCAGTAAAAAGAGTAAACATGTTTTATTGTTTTGTTTAATTATCGATTTACGTATATTTACACCCTTTTCTTATCAAATTGTATCTGTTCTGTTCATTTTGATATTTCTGGTGTAAGCTGAACATTTGCTGAGAGTTACTGTGTTGACAGAAGGTGGCTGATATGAGCGTTCTCTTGTTCTTGGTGTTGTACATGCATTGATGAGTTGCAAATGCAGCGATTTCTAATTCTATTATACTGGATTATTCAGGCCCAGTTTGAATTGTGTGGAATGTGAGGCTTTAACTGTGCTATTGCTTTATTATTGTAATGTACAATAAACCATGATAAGCTTGTCATATTAACTCAAGGATGTTTCTCAAGCATTAGATGAACAAACAGAACCTTCGTCACCACAATAAAGTCAAACTAGTTTGAAGACATGAGAGATGTTTATCCATTTATATCTATTTCTAGCTTCCTTTTCATTTACAGCCTATTACAAAATTGTTCACAGTCAGCAGTCAGATAGACATGCGGTGGACGCTGCAATTCTGTGGGCTCCAGATGGCTGCCAGAGGGAGTTCGCGGGTACATTGGATTCTCCTCATGCACTTACGTCCAGGTTGAGAGCTTCTACCACGTCTTATACAATGACATGACATGCTGCCAGTAATATAAATACCATTGTCACACTGAAGACCAGTATCCGAGGAGAGCTAAGTAACTGGTGCACAGTTACCATGTTCATTCATTCATGACCTTTATCTAACCAGCAAGGCATTAAGAACAATTTCTTATTTAGAATGACAGCCTGGCAAATGCCAGACTTGTAAAATAAACAAAACAGACAAAAAAAAGTATATATATATATATATATATGTTTGTGTGTGTGTGTGTGTGTGTGTATATACACACACACACACACACAGTGGATACGGAAAGTATTCAGACCCCCTTAAATTTTTCACTCTTTGTTATATTGCAGCCATTTGCTAAAATTAAGTTCTTTTTTTTCTCATTAATGTACACACAGCACCCCATATTGACAGAAAAACACAGAATTGTTGACATTTTTGCAGATTT
>JBBJLS010000001.1:31962457-31994957 GCA_037577275.1 Bryconaethiops microstoma
AATGTGATTTTCTGGATTTTTTTCTCATTTTGTCTGTCATAGTTGAGGTATACCTATGATGAAAATTACAGGCCTCTTTCATCTTTTTAAGTGGGAGAACTTGCACAATTGGTGGCTGACTAAATACTTTTTTGCCCCACTGTAGGTTTGTAAAGTGTGTGTGTGTGTGGGCTCACATGTTCTGGTAGTTTGAGGCCTTTCACTGTGACATAAAGAGTTGATGCATATCTGTTCCTAGGGAACTTTGACCACCACTGAAACACTTCGACTGTTTGTGGGACTTTCTTCGCTCTGGGTGGAGGGCTGTAGAGCTGGAGGCGCAGCTTACTGTCAATGTTCAGCACACCATTGGTCCCTACAAGCTAACAAAAAATAATCTTTTACAAGATGTTTAGGAAGATCAATTTAAGACTTGAGAGATGTGGTTAAGCCATATTTGCACAATAAGCTTACAGTATACTGCATTTAAAAAAACAAACCAGACAACAGTGAAAGTAAACAGGCAACTTCTGATACCTTCAAAAAAGCCCAAGCAATTTTACGAAATCCGCTCTCATGCTGATCAGCAGAGATATTTGTTTTTGCTTCTTCCATGCTGATGAAATCAAGAATCTGTAACACGTAATGTTTACTCTTTACAATTTAAACAATTTCACAATGGCTAATGCACTTAATGATCAAAAATAAATGCTGGCTCACCTCAAAAAAGAGGATCACCTGTGGACACTCTTCATTGTCTTGAAGGAAATAACCAAATCGTTCATTGAAGATGATCTGCTCCTGCCACTCTGGGACGGTTGACTTGTTCTTCTTGAAGTCAAAAGGCTGAGTTATGATTGGAAGGATGTGCTCAATGTTGTCCTGTTCATAAAAGGAAGACACTCGACGATGGCTGCATTTAAAAGAGAAATTGCAGAAGCATGAGCACATGCCAATGGCAGTTCCTAATACCAATGTCTCTTGGACAAGGAATACTGGTTTCATTTTAGGCCTACTTTGTGTTTTGTGTTTATCATGGCAAAACAAAAAACAAAATGTAAGATCCCACCTGTCCTCTTTTTTGACATACTGTCCAGTAATCTCATCCACAACATGGACTTTGATCATGGGATGGGACACCAGAAGGTCAGTCTTGAGTCGGTCTGTACGATGAATGTAAACACCCAGAACCAGAGTGTCATCAAAGGCCCGTCTCTGAGAAGGTTCCACCTCTGTCTGAGAGTCCTCAACTACTACTTCATCCAAACCAAAGAGCAAACATGAATCAAAAACTGTCAAAAAACATGGAACCAGAACTATACAACTGGTGAATCTGTGTAAACATTCTAAGAACTTTAATATGGACATTTAATAAATGTCCACCACAATGATCAATGGGTGTTACATGTCATACCTTCCTTTTTTTTCTTTTTCTTTTTCTCTTTGGGTTTTACTGCATCATCTTTGTCCTCCTCGGCAGCTTCACCTTGAATACTTTGCTTTGATTTCTTTTGGTCAGTTGTTAACTCAGAGTGGCTTTGGTGGTGTTTCAGTGGAAAGTCATTATAAAAACAGTGGAAAAAATGACCATGTGTTGTTTAAAGATTTAAAAAACTAAAAATAACTGATTAAAAAGGAACAAATATGAAGTACTGACAATACTAATTATGAAAAGAGTTCATTCCTGTTGAACTTTCAAGCAATACTGACAAATCACAGATGTACATACAACCAAATTATTAGGATTGTATACAAGACTAAAATGCATGAATGACTCTCAACTATGATTAACAATAGCAGGCACAATGTAGCTCAAAACAATGATCAAAAATAAACACAACCTTAGTGAGAACTGATGTTTACTCTATATTACCTTTCATCTTCATCACTGGCTCTCAGGTTCTTCTTTTTTTTCTTCTTCTTTCCAAGCTCATTATTTAATACCGGCGTTTCCTGACTTTTGGGCAACTTTTCACTGTGTTTTTTTTGTGTGGTCTTCTTCAGAGCCCTCTCCTCCTCCTTTGTAATCTGTTGCTGATATTCCTCAAGAAGATCATCCTCAGGCTCGGATGCGGCATTCTGCCCACCAGCATCTTCCCCTCCTGTACTCTTTCCTCGTTTAACCTTTCTTTTCTGCCCCCAATCTGGTTCAACTGAGATTTTTGTTTTGGACTTCCCAGCATTTAGGTCACTGTGTTCATCATCTTGAACGGGTGGTGGTGGAGGCAATTTTCTTTTACTTTTCTTCTTCCCTGAGGTCAGAGGAGAAGCCTCCTCATTTACAATATTGCTGACATTGGCCTTCTCTGACACCTCCACCTCCCTGCGTTTGTTCTTAGTGAACCTTGGGCTACCCTGCACAGGGTCATATGTGTTATTAAGAATGGTCTCATCTTCTTCAGTGGTTTTACTCAAATCTAAGTTTTGGCTCAATGTCTGAAGCTGAAAAAGATCACAAGAGTAAAACACATTTAAAACATGTACTGAACCCCTGAGTAAACAAGACTCAACAACAGATTATACATTACAATCTCACATTATGTATTATTTCTAATGTGATCACATAGTAGGGAAGAAAATGTATTTGATCATTTTAAAAGGTCCCGTTACATACCACAACATTCTCTTGCAACTCGACATTTTTGGACTTCTTTTTCTCTGAAGGAGGATTTGTATATCTCTTCAACACCTCGTCAAAGCGAGCTTTCGTCTTTGCTCTCACATCACTCTGACCTATATAAAAATATATATACATATATGTTAGATGCCAAATCCTGGGATGGTTAGCTGTATGAGTAGGTTACTCAGTGTTTAGGTGTTTTGAAGTCCCATTACCTGCAGGCATTCTCCAACACTGGAAGCAAATTCATTCTGCACACAAAAGATCCCTATAACTGAAAACATGTTTGTGAACTAACCCACTTCTCAAACTGTAAGGTTAGGGTAAGAAGAGTAATAACGGACAGAAGAGAAAATACAAAAGGACATTGTTTAGTCACAGAAGACATTGCTTTTGTGATGTAGGTTAATACCCCAGCTAAAATACCCTTTGGTGAATTCTGATGGGTTAAGCTGGTTCAAAATAGCTCGGCAAAGAAGTGGTGATGTAAGGCAGCTAGCCGACTGGATGAACCTTACACAGAGAAATAGCTAAAGTACCAAAGAAGGTAGGCTATTCAGCATAAGGACAATCCCAAACCATTTTCCAGTATAAACATGGAAAACCGTGCAGCGCAGACATTACATTAGCTGAAAATAAAATCTCTGCCCTCGATTAGCCAGCTTGCTACTACAGTAAAATCAAATTAACAACGAATTACCATGCTAAATAAACATAAAGGAGACGTTGTTTAGGATAGTTACACAACAAGTCATCTCTGTGAACAGTTTAGTTACCTGAATAAATAAACAGAGTTTTGTTTTGGAATATGTTTACAGTCCGTTAGCCACGGAGCCGTTGCGATGGCAGCCAACAATAAACAAGTTTAAGACCAGCCCCTTATGTGACGTTGTTTCTGGGAGAACCAATAGGAATTTCCCATCATTTTTCGGCCCGATAGCGACCTCAAGTGGTGAACACGAGCGTTTTTACCACAGACCAGGAAAAATCCCATGTTTTTGCCTGAGCCGTCGTAACCACTCTTCAGTTATAATGTTATATTTTGATCTCCTCGCGTATTTTTGGGCCATCGAAACAGGCCTAGTACGCTCATTAACAAATTTTTCACAGGTAAGACACATCTGGCTAATTTGCTCTGTTTAGTTGTGGGTGTGAAGAAACATAATCGATTAATTTAACACCTCAATTATTTGAATTCCTGAAAAAAGGTGAAAGCATTACAGTTTATTACAGGTCAATAATTATTGTATTCATTGTAGTAGATGTGTATTACTAGTAGTTCAGACATCCCTATACCACTGTCCTGCAATGCACTTCATTTTTACTCAATCACATCTGACTCTGCTCAAGAAGGATTTCTTAATTAGAAAATGATAAGGGTTCAGGTAAAGAAAAAACAACAGAGGGAGACTGCAGTTCAATAGGAGACATCAGGAGCAGACTGGATAACACTGATCTAAAAGTTGGTGAGCTCATATACAGCATTTCCTTTTGCTTATGTACACTTGATCAGCAGATGAAACTGGTTATTACGAAAGTGACTTAATGGCTCAGAATACCTCAGTACATATACAGATATTTGAAATTGGGATATATTTTATTAAGCAGGTTGTAGTTCATTGCCTTTGTCTCTCCTTTAAACACGGTTGAACATTTTATATGTTTATTGACACGTGTTAATGGACAATTTGTGTAAAGTGAGGTCGTTTGCATTTAAATGGAGTTTTAGGTTGATCATTTGGACAAAATTAGTCTGCCATGTTGGACTTAAAGAATTTCCATGTGAAACTGTGAAATTCCATTAGTCACCTTAAGATTCATTTGAGGTTTACAAGCAAACAAATAAACATATGTGTATGTGTGTTTATATAGTCTATAAATCTGTAAAATAAGTGAGAGAGAGAGAGAGATATAGATGTCAATAAATGCCCACATATTTTACAGATGTATATATATTTCTTCAAGTTATGAAAAATTATTATATCCTTTTTCGATATCATTGAACCAAACTAGATGAATTATTAAATTTAATCTGAAATTCAATTCCTCACATAATTATTAAAGGCTTACAAATATATAAACTAATAAATAAATATGTATGTATATATAATGTGTGTATGTATTTATATATGTATAGAATGTAAATCTGTAAAATATGTCTGTATGTATAAAGAATTCCTTAAAGTATCAAACTTATTATAGTATTTTCGATATAACTGAAATTGACAAAATTCTATGTGAAAATACAGTGATTTTATTTTCCAAAAATATACATGTGAATCACACACAGAGCATTTTATATTGCAAAAAAAGAACAGTCTTTCAAGATATAATTAGACAATATATTCAAGTGCTTAAGTGAATAACTGAGTGTTGCCACATTTCAGGCTGTGAATAGTTTGTCCATGGAGCATCCACACTTCTCAACAATCATGTTTGGGAATTCAGCCACCTCGATTGCTGTGTGCTCGCCTTTCTTCACCAGGTACATTACAGGCAGCGGCGCAGTTTGTGCCACCCCACAGGTCCTCTGCCCATAGCCATAACTGCGCTTGGGCTGCTTGCATCCTCCTGTGCAGTGGAAGGCCTGGTAGCCAGCAGGTTCAATGATCCAATACTGTGTCCATGTTAACTCTCGGAAGTTTATGTAATGCTCCTCCCGACAGCACATGACACTGTCTGTGCTCTGTCTGCAGTCTCCTGAAGACCTGTGGAGTCATTAATGTAGCTATTAAGGATATGCTCATTCTGGAATGCTAGCGTTGTGTGAATTGTATACTGAAATTGCTGGGTATTGACCAGATTCAAATGTGTAAGGTGGAGTTTTGCAAGACAAGAGTGGTGGTCCAAAATTTCTAAATTTATAGTACTATTATTCAAAGCTTTATTATGCAGTAATTTTCAGTTTAAATGCTTTGGCATTATAATTTTGTCCATTCACAGCTGTAAAATTTTGTTGATTTAACTTAACAAAAAGTTAACAAGAAAACATATTCATCTGAACACACTGAGCAAAACAGAAAAAGTCATTGTAATAAAAAGTAATACTTTTTCAAGTAAACATACCCATATTCATCCAGATTTAAGGTGTACAAAACGAGCTCAGGTGTCCCTGCACTCTTGTCTAGGTTGCTTTCTGGTGTGTGCTGGGTGGTAAAGCGCACTCTGTTTGCCATTTCAGCAGCATGTCTGCCAGGCCTCTCACCCTCAATCCAAACCTCCAAATGGAGTGGAGTTTTCTTCTGAGACTTTGACCAGTAATTAACTGCTTGAGTCACATCAAAGTTCCTCCAGCCAGCCTCATGCAGTGGCACCAGCCTGTCAAAACAAAGCAGTTAAACTCCATTCAAAGAGCAGACCTGTGACAAGAGCTGCTAAATATATGGTACCTAGGTTGTTACTTTTGGATTTGCAACATGCAAATGAGTCAAAAAGGCAAATCAAAATCATGCATGCTGATATTTAACCATGTCACCAACATTCGCAAATGTGCTGTTCCAAATTGGTTAACACACATAGAAAAAGATTCTGTTGTAAAATATATAATGCATAATGTATACATTTCATATGTGTACTGAAAAAATCCAAGGTATTTCCGTAATGTATTATGTGTTAGGATTTATCTTAAATAAAGTTATGCAGAGGGCATAACTTTATTTAAGATAATTTGTTTCTCTACCTGTGACAATACTGTATGAATCTGGCTCATTTTTGTGCTTACCTTGAGTCTATCAATGCTGTTTGATTGGAGCCATCACTCAGGTCCCCAACAAAGTAAATGCTGACTCGGGCATTGCTGACGGGCCTCTGTTTCTTTTTTTCCGATGTGGGCTGATGGCGTGGAGCCGTCTGGTAAAGTTTGAGCTCGGCCATAGTGATCTCACTGTTTTCCTGTAACCTCGCCTCCATGTCAAACACAAGGCGCTGTCGAGTTCTGTCCAAGTACTTCATTTCCCCTGGAATGTCTGGAAAAGTGTAATGGCACATTAAAGATCTGTCTACAGATGACCCATAACAGGCACACTGTTAAAAACAAACAGACTTAAGAACTTAAGACCTACTTTTGGTTCCCTATTTAATCTTTCGAAGTATAGTTTGTTAAAGAACCACATTTCACATTTTCAATTTCAAGAAAATTAACACAGTGCAGAGGTTTTATAAAGGAAGGATCTTCAGAAGTGAACCTACCTGTGCTGGGATGGCTGCGTCTGAGAATACCTGCCAGGCTTGGCAGAGACCGCCGTCTTCTCTTGTTGTGCTTCCTCAGCATGGACACATACTTGCTCTTGATGTGAGTTGGGACAATCAGGTTCTCTAAGTCCCTCTTCTCAATCTTGGGGAACTCAGTCAGGCCGAGTTTTTGAAGCATTGCTTCCTGCATGTCTTCAGTAGCCCAGATCTGTGCTGTGGAAATGACCATAGTGCACAGAAACAGGTGGATGAAGAGAGCCATGTTTGACAGTGCTGCCAGCTTACTAGCTACCGTTGTAGTGACTAAAGTGATTGACCCTCCCCTTTATATACAGCAGCATCCCCTCCATCACGTCTAGACGAGGCTACAGCCACAAGTGGGTGGGTACACCAAAGGACAGATACACTTCAAAGGCACGGCACATTACAGCCACTAATTGTGGCTCATTACTTTGTGCTTTTTCTCAGGTAAATGCAGCTATGAGGGCAGTTCATCAAATTCAAATATACGTTTTCTATCTGTTGCCTTAAATAAGCATTTGAATGGAGTTTCAGAAATGGATAATGAAGACCCAACTGGATCAACATAGGCAGGAATCTGTACATTTAACATACACTTTTTTGGCAATGTCTCTGCAGTATTGGAGTTATTTCTGATATATAAAGTGTAGCCTAACAAACACCAAACTTGTCTCAGACTTGTTTGAAATTATTTTTATAGTTACTCAGTTTAAACAGCAGTGAATTTAGAAAGACATAGGTGAAAATAAAGTATGTTCATGGGTGGCTTCACTTCTTATAAGGTTCGACTCTTTAAGGTCTTCATCTCTTATATGAAGTAATTACTATGTGAGCATGGTCTCAGGGATGTGGATTCGCAGAGGCTTTCTCAAGGGCCTGATTATCTCTTGCTGCTGTTGAATCAGTCAGACCTTTTTTGTCCCACGAGCAGGAACACTAAAGTTGGCCTCAATCTGCATTGTGTATTGGCTACAGCCTCTCTTGAGATGTCAGACACAGAATACTACAGGTCTGATGACAGATCATCTCATGTCAGACAACTGACCAAATAAACTCCCTGTATCATTAACAGTAGGCAATTTTGCAACATATAGTTATTATTTTATTATTTCAAGTTTTATTTTTGTGAGTAGAGGACAACTGAAAATTCAGACTTACTCGTTTCTTCTTTTTTGTCAATAAAAAAAGTGACGCCAAGATAAAGATATTTTTTTGACTAAAAACACATGAACAACTCTTTTAGACTTTAGATTACATTTGTGATAGTTTAAATTAAGTGGTTAAATTACTAAAATATCAATCAATATATTATTACTCTTGTAATAATAATAATAATAATAATAATAATAATAATAATAATAATAATAATAATAGAGGTTTAATTTTTATAGTGCCTTTCTCAAACCAAAGGACACTTTATAGAATCAAAACAAGACATAAATACAAATAAAAAATCACAGCACGCACTACACAGCAACAACACTGGACAGACAGAGTCATAACAGAAAGAAAAGGTGTGACTTAGACAACTGAAATAGAGTTCTGAAACAGGTTTAAGAGATTATTAAGGCTGTTTAATGTGTTAAGTATACTTTTTATAAGAGCAGATTATCACTCAGAAAAAATTATCAATGTTAAGAAACAGGTCCAGAAACAGAAATATTATATATGAAATGTCCAAGTGCTATTTATATGCGTAATCTTATATGACTCAGCCCACAAAGTCTAGCACTGATTTCATGTGTTTTTTTGCCCGTGGACAGTTAATACTCCTGACTAGACATACAATTCATTATATACTCTGTTTTTATGATTACAAAAAGACCAGTGGTCTAACCAATCCAATTACAAAAAGACCAGTGGTCTAACATCCTAATTGAATAACAGTAGCCTTCATTGCTTTCGGCTTCTGCTTGAGTTCAGGCCACAAATCTTCACAGGCAAATGTGAATACACATATTATTTTACTCTGAATACATAATCTACAAGTTGCAGTTCAGATTGCTCTCAGACACATTTGCATGTGCATAGCCCATTCACAGCCTGAAAGCTCAAATAGTATTTTATGAAGAATAGGGAATGTGGCAGTGGTTGGATACTCTTCTTGTTGTGGTTTATTTTTTATGCATTTCATACTTTTCAGACATTATAGGCATAACAACATTAGACCTTTTTGCTATAAAGTAATGTTTTCAGAGCTTTTTCTTCTAAGCACCTGTTTTTAAAGGTGCAAGATTTATAGTGTGTTTTCATCCTAATGTGTTCTTTGCTAAAGACAAATAGTAGTCTCCAATAATATGCTTTTTAAGAATAAGGACATGAATACATAATATCAACTTTGGTTTGCTTATGGTGTCAAGTACAAAAATCCTTGTCACTCTTTAGAGTAGTGGTCGTCAAGCTACTTAATGAAGCTATGCTATATGGACAAAAGTATAGGGACACTTGACCATAACATTAACAGGGACTTTAATGACATTGCATTTAAATACTAAGACTTTAATATGGAGTTGGTCCCCCTTTGCAGCTATAACAGCTTCCATTCCACTTGGAAGGCTTTCCACAATATTTTGGAGTTTCAGTGGGAATTTGTACCCATTCATTGTGTAAAACATTTATGAGGTCAGACACTGATGTTGCATGAGAAGGCCTAGCTCGCAATCTCCGTTACAGTTCTTCCCAAAAGTGTTGGATGGGGTTGAGGTCAGGGTTCTTCCTGTCAAGTTCTTCCACACTGAACTCATCCAACCATGTCTTTATGGACCTTGCTTTGTGCACTGGGGCACAGTCATGCTGGTCTTCCTCAAACCGGGTCAACAAAGTTGGAAGCATGGCGTTATGCAGTATGTCATGATATGCTGAAGCATTAAGATTACCCTTCACTGGAAGTAAAGGGCCACCTGAATTCATATAGTGTTTGTTCTGGAGATTCATAGGGTATCAGAGATGGTGGTGGGGTGTGGATTTGTCTATTTCTTATCCAAGTGAAAGACAATAGCTCTGTGGGATAAAAACAGCTAAAACACTGTCCTTTTCTTTTCTCCTTTTAATCAAAACGCAAAACCCAATAAACACATTAGGCAACGTGTTAATGAGGCAGGGCATGTTGGCCATTAGCATTACAAAATCTGTCCAGCAGCTGAGCCTAACAGAGTACCACACCAAGATAGCACAGAACTTAAGTATTAAACACTAATTACAAAATGAAATACTTTGTCTTAGATGTTTGAACTGAGATTTTTACAGTAGTGATTTATTTAACGTTAAGGTTAGGGCAATATCCTACTTTGCTTCACATTTAGCACTGCAAATGTGTACAGTAGCGCTTCCATTTGGCCAGCAGTGGGCGCTATTTCATCAGCAGCAACAATATTAGAAACATGGGGCCTTATTACGTTAACAGTGTTTTCCTCTTTTACAGATAAGTGAAGTGGAGACTGGTGGCTTTTACATTTTTTCTGTTCTCTAGTCTAGACTCAATCCTTCAGTATTCTAACAAATTCTGGATTTTACAAACTGCGTCATGTGTTCTGTCTTTTATTTCTATATTTTATTGTTAAAATATATTTTAAAATTAGATTACTTAGTTCAGCCGATTACTTAGTTTTGAGAACAAAAAAGGTTAGCCCAGTAATATCCGAAACCAGACCCCTAGGATCCACACCCAACCCACATTTTTGTTCTGCTTATGCTCCCGATGCATGTTAGGGCTCAGTTGTAATTTAGTATGTATTTGCTGGAAATCATGTCTCACAGGATAATTTGCAGGATGTGGCTACATTCCAGGCTGCTCTAGCTGTGTATTATTGTTTTTGTATCTTCCACAACTGCCTCACAGACTATCCTTTTTACCTTTTGCCCTTTGCTACTGCCTTGTATCTCAGTAATTCCATGAATAAGAGACTTATTTCAAAATAGGATGGAATAAATGAAAATTCATTGCTGATTGACACAAACAACCATAAACTGTCTGTGGAGGCTTTTTTCAGTACGTATTTTGAACATGATCTTAGACGCCTTCCTCAAATACTTACAGAGTAGATATTCATTCAAGACGTTCAGGACATTAAAAATAAAGGAAACTAAAAAGATTAACAGGAACAGCTAATAACTCAGTATCTCCAATAGCTATATATATATATGTGTGTGTGTGTGTGTGTGTGTGTGTGTGTGTGGGTGTGTTTAATGCTGGTGCATAGTGCACAGATGCACAGAGACATGAACTAAGAGTAAAAAAGTGAAGGTGAGTTCACGTCATTCAGTTTAATAAAGCCATCATATAATTTACAAACTAAATTTTACTTAATCACATATATGCAATTCAAGCTTGCTGTTTATTGTAACAGAGGAAAGGTTGTTGTTGTTGTTGTGAAAGAGCATTTTAGTTCTGACTGATGTTTTCTATGTTATCTAAGCTTGCCTGAGCCCAAATGTTATTTTTTTAACCATTTGCATAAAGTTTTTTTTATATTCAATTCAGTAATTTGGTCACAAATGGTGATAGACAATAATTAAAAATCTAAATTTGATTGTGAGTATTTTTATTACATGTATAGCTTTACAGAATCAGCCACTTGTCAAGAAACGTTTTTTTTCTTTATCGTGCAAATTTTTTTGTTGGACAGGTTAGGAAAAAATTAGCAAGGAAAGTTTGTCTTTAGTGGTGACTAATGTGCATAAGTGTAAAATACTTCCAACAACATCCCCTGAATTTTCCACAAAGTAAAACAGCTGTCGGTGTGTGTGTGTGTGTGTGTGTGTGTGTGTGTGTGTAAGAGAGACCGTGTTGTGTGAGCGAGCGAGCTGTATGTGAGATAGAGAGAGAGAGCTGTGTATGTGTGTGTGTGTGTGAGAGAGAGAGCTGTGTATGTGTGTGTGTGAGAGAGAGAGATAGAGAGGAGAGAACTGTGTGTATGTGTGTGGGAGAGAGAGACAGAAAGACAAAGAGAGAGACAGAGAGGAGAGACAGCTGTACACGCGCATGTGTGTGTGTGAGTGTGAGAGAGGGAGAGTGTGAGAGAGAGAGAGAGAGAGAAAGAAAGAAAGAAAAAGAAAGAGCGAGAGCGAGCAAACTCGGTTCCCACTCCCCACATTACTCTCTCCGGCAGGGAATACCACCACCAGCCAACACACATACACTGCAGACTTTCGACAGGGGAGAGGACTTGTTTACTGGATGATCGGATTATCGTGGATCTCTGCTTCCACACTGTCTGCTGCGAGGAGCGAGCGGGTTTTTTTACAAGTTGTGTCAAGTTGGCTTTGATCCGGCTAGGACGGTTTCTCGCCCTCTTTCGCTTGTCGGTTAGCTCAGAACTCAACTTTGCGGTTAGCTAACCGTAGTTCGCAGTTAATTTCGTTAACAATTGTGCTAACTTTCAGTCAATGTCTTTAAAACACTAAGGATGTATTTATTAAAATAGTTAAACCTAATAGTGTCTTTGTATTCAAGCCTTTAATAAGTTTTTGTGAGTAACTGTACCGCTAGCGAGCTAATTAGCCACCTAGCTTATGTTCCGCTGCTGCAGAGAAAGCTAACGTTAGCTTATCACTGCAGCTTATGAGTTCTTAATCAGTTTAATTCCCGACAGTTCGCATTTAACGGTAAATGAATTATACTTTTCGTATTTTGGCTATAAACCAAAGCTGCCTCTGGTCGTAGTCGGGACATGAGGCTCGTTTTGTTGGGTTACTGAGTCAAAGCTCAGTATAAGTCCCTGTAGCACAAACGACAGTTCTGTTGGTCCCAGTGCTACATAATTAAATTGTTGCTAATTGTTGTAATTTGAGACAAATCCTATAAAAAATGTAGCGGGAAATTGTCTTTGTAAAGTGATTTACAAAGCGACATACCTATCTTGATAACTGATGTTATTTTGGACACACAATGGTCTGCATGTGAATGGGATCATGAGTTGTTTTCTTATGTGGCTAGGCTAGCTGTGTGCTAAAGCCCCTACCATCGACGTGGCTGGTTGAGCCCTTTTTAATGTTATTGTTTTCGTTTGCATGAGAACATTCTCTCACGTTTGGATTAAGACAGGGAGCACCCTCGCTTGAACCATGTCTGGGGAGGTTCGTTTGAAAAAGCTCGAAGCAATGGTCCTCGATGGCCCCGTCCAGTCTACTGGACAGTGTTTCAGCGTAGAGGCTCTTTTGGACGTCCTGGTTTGCCTTTTCGATGAGTGCAACAACTCCCCACTACGAAGAGAGAAGAACATCAGCGAGTTCTTGGAGTGGGGTAAGCACATGAAATGGAATTTGGGTAACATACTGCGTGGACAAAAGTATTGGGACGCACCTGTGTTTTCAGGGTTTGGGCTTGGCCCCGTACTTCCAGTGAAGGGTAGTCCTAATGCATCAGCATACCAAGACATTTTGGACGACACCATGCTTCCAACTTTGGGGACACAGTTTTGGGAAGGCCATTTTCTATTCCAGCATTACTGTGCCCCAGTGCACAAAGCAAGCTCCATAAAGACATCGTTGGATGAGTTTGGTGTGGAAGGTCTTGACTGGCCCACACAGCCCTGACCTCAACCCCATTTAACACCTTCGAGGTGAACTGTAACGGAGATTGCGAGCCAGGCCTTCTCGTCCACATCATAAATGCTCTACAAAATGAATGGGAACAAATTCCCACAGAAACTCCAAAATCTTGTGGAAAGCCTTCCAAGAAGATTGGAAGCTGTTGTAGCTTCCTTTCCATGTTGAAGTCTATGTATTTAAATGCAGGAGCATTAAAGTCCCGGTTTGTGTAATGTTCAGGCGTCCCAATACATTTGTCCAGATAGTGTATTTACTGTATGGTTCATTATAGGCCTGCACGTCTTGCAGCTTTTCCTTCAAGATTCATAGAGCAATTTAGTGATAATACAACTCAGAAAAGTAATGTAACAGCTTGCTGTTATATGATCTACATATGACATTCTTGCTGAACTGTAAATCTTAGTTAAACATCAAAGACTAAAATGGACCACATTACTGATAAATGGCAAAAGTGTCAAATGGGGTGGTGGTGACCTAGTGGGTAGGGTACTTGCCTCTGGACCAAGAGGTCATGGGTTCGAATCCTACCTTCAGCATATCATCACTGGGTTCCTAAGCAAGACCCTTAACCCCAAGTTGCTCCAGGGAGACTGTCCCCTGTAGTTAGGGAATGGAAGTCGCTTAAAGCGTTTGCTAAATGCCATAAATGTAAAGTGACAAGACAATTATGAACTGAATGTCAGAGTAGCACAACTGCAGTGTCATCATCTTAACACACTCTTGCGGAAAGATAAAATTACATTTGCCCCCTCTTGATTTGTTGCTGCTACTTAAGTGTAGTAAGTCAGAGAAAGTTTTTACTGCATATTAACCAATTGCAGATTGCAGTGTGATCTAAGTCTTTCTCCATATTTTCTAATGAATTACATGCACAAATTTTATATCCTAGGAAATGTAACACCATGTCTTCCAGACATTTTCTGTCTTGGTGTAAACATTGTTCTCATGCTGTCCTTGCATACGGATTTAGTAACTAACATGACTTCCTTTAATGAACTTTATAAGATGCTTTTTAGCTGTGTTAGTAGGTACTTTGGTAAATCCAGTTTATGTACATTTTGGAGAATGTCTTGCTTGAAAGGTCTTCTTTAGATTATCCCACAGTATTTGAGTGGAACTGAGGTCAGGACTCTTGACATAATTACAAAATGAGGAAATTCTTCTGTTTGAGTCACTCTGATTTCCTCCAGTGTTTTGGATTATCGTGGTGCTGCCTGACCCAACCTAGTTTGAACTGAGGATCATGCATGACCCCTGATACTGCCATTTTCTCACTGTTGTTTTTGAGGACTACTGTGTGTCGCTTTGCCCTGGTCTTTGTTTGACACTAAACAGTGTTGAATTTCTTTCATTTGTAAACCATTAGTCTGTTCATTCTTGCATTTTGTGGTGTTGGTTAAGTGCCATAAGCGTGCCGCTATATGTTGCATATTTGGGGCAAGTAGGTGTCAGCGTTCTCACAATGTAAACTAACATTATTGACTATTTTCTACTCTATGGGGTAGAATGCTGTGTTAAACTGTGTGATGTATACTTGGCCTAGTACCTGTTATTTGGGAAAGGTCTGTTTAGTGTAGTGGAGAAAGTATGTGAGCGTCCAGTATAATCATGTCTTGAAAAGGATAATTTTAGAATCAGGAACACCAGTAAGTTCAGGTGTGGCTATGACCTGCCCTGTCATTTTAAAAACACTATGCCTGCCTGTCCTTCCCAACAGAATTCTGTTCAAGTGCAATTAAACTTGATTAAGAGGAATATAAAGGTACCTCAGCAAATGAGCTGAAGCTCATAAGATGTGCAAATATTACAAAAAGGCTGCCGAAGAATTTGGCTTATCTCTGTCCCTAAACAGACCTTTCCCTAGTTAAGTGGTCTGTTAAGTGTGGTCCTGTGCACCACATGTTTAAGAAATGGGACACATTTGTCCACTTACCCGGAAAGTGCATGAACACTCACGTAAGTACATACAACCACAAGCGTGGGCTTCCGACCAAGGACAGCTGATTTTGGACAGAGTGAGGTCAGATTGTTCTGCAGTCCTTTTGTTACAATTGTACATCTTATGAGCTTCAGGTCTTTTGGAGAGGTACTTTTATATTCCTCTTAAGTTATATTGCACTTGAACAGAATTCTGTTGGGAAAAACAGGCAGATATACTGTTTTTGAAATGACAGGGCAAGTCATAGCCACACCTGAACTTATTGGAGTCCCTGATTTTTTTATTATTTTTTTTCTCAAGAAGTGATTATACTTGGACGTTCACATACATTCTCCTTTAGAGACCTTGATGGTTTAAACCATATGTGGATCAAGATACACCATACATGTACAAAACATTGTGTGTTGGTTAGGAATGGTTTTTCATGGGAAGGTGAGATAATGTAATCACCACAGCATCTGTTGTGTGTATGACCCCATCGGAACACAGGACTACAGATAACAGGCCGTGATAAATTGGATCACAGTTTAGGCAGAGTATTGCAAAAACTTCACAACTGTGTGTCCTAAAAGATTGCGTTCAGAGATCATCACTTCTGAGACATCATAGATCTGCTGTTAATATATTGTCATGGGAATGGATTGATCTAGAGTTCTAGACTCCTCTAGATTCATGTAATATTTATGCCACTGGTCTCTACCACATACAGTAACATACTCCTAACCACTATTTGTGTTACTAGTAGTTCACATAACTGTAAGTTACTTATCTATAGCGTTTATACACCAGCATTGTCTGTATGGCAAAGTGTACTTCATATTTAGGTTTTTCTCCAGAAAAAAAACCTAGTTTTTATTGCCTCTGTGTATCTGTGCAGTCATAACATAAGCAGTTTCCTATGGGATTCATAAAGTTTTCTGATTCAGATATTTATGTATTAAATTCTATGTTTAGGGGAAAAGACTATGTATATTTATTTCAGCTGTTTTAAGCCAAATTGCTCTCTAGACAGACCCTTTGCTTACGGTAAATATTCCAGTTGTGATTAAACAGTTATTACTTAACCAATATGTGAATAAGTTAACATTTGACATCCAGAATTTTCCTTCTGTTTATGTTTAGCAAAACGGTTTGCATAATTGTTATTCATCATATTTCCAACCCAAAGCATTCACACAGGTTAAAAAACTATCACTTCCTTTTCTGAAAATGACTGTTAAACAGTAATGTTTTTAACAATAGTGTTACAGCACTAATAAGTTAGAACATGCTGAAACAAGCTGGAACTTGCATCCCATCTGTCAGGCAGATTTATCATCACTGTCATGACCCTGTGATGGCTACATGCTTTGGTGACGTTTTAGCTTCACTGACTGGCAACAGCTTATGGAGTGTGTAGACTTCATGTCACTAACCTTTTTCATACATTTTATTAATGGTTTAATAAATTCCCGTCATGATAGACCATAGTAGTTTTGTATTTTATACTGAGAAATTATGTTGGCCATTTCAGCTTCGGCATAAATTGAATTCACTGCTCCACCACTGCAGACTCTTGATGTTTCAAATAATAAACAAAAATTTGAAAGTGTAACAAAAGTGTAACTTTTCAAAGTCCTTTTAATGAGTCCATGTAAAAAATTTAAAAGGAAGATTTTCCAACTGACAGATTAGCCAGATGTAGTTTTTTGCAGATTTGGGTTGATATCAAACTGGTTCGGTGCACAGAAAACAGTGCAGGTTGTTATATTTACATGATACGAATCGTGTGAAAGAAATGTACATTGTAAATTTGTCAGTCACTCAAAGGCTACCAACATGAGATTACTGTATATAGCAGTCTAAATCTTTTTATACACACTGTTTTGTTATTGCCAAAAGTACAAGCAGAGGTCTGTGTGTGTGTTTGATGGGGGCATAGTTGTTGTTACAGCTCAACTGTTTAATCGAAAATGCTGACTGAGCTGTCTAGTAATTCTAGAAAGGTTGTTGTCTTAGTGGGTAAGTGACAGTTTGACAAGCGAGATTGAAAACCAAATGGAAATGTAAAATAGACACACGAAGATGTCACAGTCAGATAAAACGGAATAATATCAGAAATTTCAGTGTTAACCAGCTAGTTGCATATCTGGACAGAAACATGTTCCTGTAGACATCTTAGAACTTTTGTGAATGTACATTTGATTTTGAGTGGACCGTAAAGTTAAAGCTACCATATAATGTAGTGTAACATTATGTAATTATGGCTGGTAATTTATTCTAAAATTAGAATTTTGAGGATAAGAAAAAAAGTAGCACTGTCATTATGAGATACAGCAGTTGTAACTTTCTTACATACATTAAACTAGTATACACCTGTGTAAATATCACAGGTCGCGCTTAGTAAGGTACATTATTTGCTGTTTTTAATATTAATCTATGTTTATGCACTCCTATGTGGTGTGTAATGTTTGTGTAACTTGTTAGTATTATCTTAAAGTTAAAACGCCCACTGACCTATGAAGGATTTTTAAACAGCTGTGGATGTGACTTTTCCACTTAATTGCATAACCTTTTTCTGCAGTGTGCTGTAGTGGCTCGGTGACTTTAAGAGATTCCTACCCTCTATGGAAGTATTCTTTTACTGCTTCTCCTGTTCTTTTGCCTTTATATGGCCTCTAGTTGCAGGGCACCCCAAGAGATGGACAGTATGGTTCATTTAATTTATAGACATATGCCTCAGTGAATACGGAGTGAAACATGAATGTACGCACTGAATTTACAACATTTAATTAATGTATGCTGGAGACAAATGTTTTATTATCGAGTAAGACGGCCTGGCAATAACAAGATGTTTGTCATAGCGTGGACGTGCTTTGCATTTGATGGTTTTGTGAACAGTTTTGATTTATTGTTAAATGGAACGATCTGTTGTTGTTTTTTGCTTTTGTTTGTTTTTTAAACCTGTAGTTCTGAAATTAGGTGTAAGCTTTATAAAGGTGTAAGAGTTTGTATTAGTCCTTAGCTATACCTGTATAATTGTTTATGATCCAATGTATATATTGCAGTATACTGACAAAAGTGCATGTCACAGACTCTTTATTTCAGTCAAATTTTCCCAGCCTTTTAAAATGAATAATTCTTATTCATGTTTCTGATCTGGGAGGTCTGCCTTCTAGCAGAGTTACAACCCAGTTGTAACACATTTGATTCAGTTGATCAAGGTCTTCTGAAGATATTCCTTGGTTCAGATATAGCAGGCTAGAGTTAAAACACTTTTGAAAACAAGATGATCGTGAAAACTTAATCATGATTGTTTCCCACACAGTCTCGTTGGAAACCTGAAATGAATACACCTGTGCCAAAGGCATTGTGGTATTAATGTATTAGTATTAATGAGTCCACAGAATCCTGTGTTGCATGTTAAGCTAGAGAGGATGATCTTACCATGTTTTCTCATGTGACATTTACTGAGGCCATGGTAGCACAGCTACATTCTTTACATCAATGAATGGTCTCACACATGAAATACAAGTCGAATGTTGTAGGAGACCCTTAAGGGGCTGATGTGTGTTGTCTGAACACAGACTGTGTTGTTTACGTTAAATTACAGTATCAGCTTATCAGGTGACATAGTTGTCGAGGTGATGACCCTATGCTAGCCTAAAGTCTATTCTACTTAGATACAGCTGTAATGCTTAGTAATTTCACATGAATCTGTTATTGCATATTATGGTACACATTTACTAAGTCTCTTTCTCTCTCTTTTGTAAATATTCATATTAGCTATTAAGTATTTTTAAGTATTTCTACTCAGAATAAATTGACCTAAACATCAGGTATTTGCAGGGTTAAAACTATGGCTTAAAATAACAGAGAAGCTAGTGGACCTTCACTAAACATGTATTCACTTTTTAGTTACTATATAAGAAGCATTTTTACAAAGACTCATGGATAAAACTTGGGGGTGTAATAATTTCACAAAATCCATTATTTGAAATGATGCAATTGTGTCTTAATGCAATGCATTTTTCAATACAGAAAGTATGAAGTGTGGCAGAAAATGTGCCTTGCATGTTGAGCCTTGAATGTTAGTTACTTTTTAAGTTTATTAAAGCAAAGTTATGACAATTAAAAACTATTATAACAAATATAAAAATGCTTTTTAGTGTCACAATCTGACTAGCTACAAACTAACATACTAGTAATGATGCAACCGTTCAGTATACTGTAGTGGAATATACTGTGTTACATCTCTAGTAAAAGTATATGATAGTGTTATGATAGTTTATCTGTGCTGACAACATGCTGTATTCTTTTTCTCTAGCCAGACCATTCACATCCAAAGTGAAGCAGATGAGGCTGCACAGGGAGGACTTTGAAATCCTGAAAGTGATTGGCCGAGGAGCATTTGGGGAGGTAAGCACTCATTTGTAATCAAGATGTGGCCTTGATTAAAGCGGTATAGATGACAAGGATACTGTTCTGAGTCTGAATTATCATTCAGCAACTAATAAAACTGGTCAGAGAAGGAAGTGTAATTTCTTTGTTAATTCATGTATTTCCCCTTTGAGATATCACAGACTTAAACAAATCTAGCCTAATAGAGCACACATATTGTAAGGTGCCATGTTAACAGATATTTATTTCTTCCTGTGGGGTCACAAAGCGACTGTTTAGTCTAAGCATGATAGCCTATATGATGCCCACTGATATCTGTATTAGGCAATACTTAAGAATTCATTGGTATCCGGAAAAATGTGGTATCCTGACTCTCATTTTTCTGGGTTTTTTTTTATTGTTGCTTTATCATGCTGATGGTTTGAATCCTAATGAAGTAACAGGCATTGCAAGTTAGACAGTGTGACAGCTAGTTCAGACAGTGAGGCTGTGGCATGCCATTCTGTCTGTGGGTGCATATTTTTTTCCATTTCATCATTCAGTCTGGAGAGCTAGCATGCAGATGTTAACCAATTGACTACGCTGGCATACTAACGGTATGATGCTAACATGGTCACTTTGATGCTGGAGTGTGGTATTTGGCATTAGAGTGACTAAGTCTTGTGAGTTATTTTGTCCAGCAGCTAGTTTCAGTGTACCTATGCTTGCCAAGTTCTGGGTCTGAAGGATTGATCTGTTTGATTGAGGTACTGTAGAGAGAACTACATTTTACATTGGTTACTCAATTCTTAGTAAGAGTTATTAACTAGTGTAACATAACTAGACCGTTTCTATTTTTTGCCTTTGTTTCTCATGATTTCAGGTCTGTGCTGCATCCACAGCGCGTTTCCTGTAATGCACTAAAGGACCTTGTCCTGTCCGCTCAGTATCCTCCGATGAACTACCAAACTGATAATGATAGCAACAAGCTGAAGTACATTTTCTAGTTAATTGCTAACACCCACACAGAAACATTACTTGGAAATTGCTGTTTGACAGAATACTGTTGCACCACAATTTGTGAAGTGTTTCATAAGGAACAAGTACTATACTCACTAATTTAGTTTTACTGAGCATAGTACTCGTTCATTATAGAACACTTCACAAATTATTCCACCCCTCTCGTAGTGTTCTTCAGCAAATGCATTCTGATTGGGACCCATGTTTAATAAACTGAATGTATTTTTATTCATATTTGTGTCCAGTAAAGAAAATGTTTGTTATATAGGACTGATTTCATTATTCAGATTCAGCAATGACTAGAAGAAAAGTAAATGGAAAGGACATTTTGATCCTCAAGCATGCCTCAAGGGAATCTGAGTGGAGCAGGAATGTTGTTGATGTTACTCTATTTTTATTTATTTTTTACTGCCTTCCATCATCCCTTTTTTTTAGTAGTCACCGCTGTCTAACTTTATGGTATTGTAGCTGCTGAAGAATATAGCGCCCATCCATGAGCAATTATTTGATTTGTACAACTGTTTATTAGTTGCTTTGCAGTACGGTAATGGGGGGTCTTAATAGTGTTATCTTTTTTTCTGTCTTCCTGCATCCCTAACTTTTTCTAGGATGGTAATATCTAAGATGTTAATATATGTTAACCAGTGTGGATGTGGGAAAAGAGAAGAGCTGGAAAGCAAAGGGTGACTAAGCTAATTGTAGTAATCCCACAATGGCTGGAATGGGGTGAATTCCCAGTGATGCTAGTTTTGGCTTCATAAATAGTAGAGAGATGATCACACTTTTACTTCTGGTTTCAAATGGGTGTGCATCCTTTTTTTGTTCTGTATCCCTGTATCTATATATTTGCATTGATAGGAACAAGTATTGAGATTTTTATTACAGTGACTCAAACACTTATATAGCTCAAAGTTATACCAAGAAATTTCCCTCTGAAGTAGTGAACACTCTACTTAAATGTGACTTATGTGTTTAGTTATTTGGCCAATTGTTTTCAATTGATTGCATTTCTCTTGAAGTCTTCTTCAATCACACCAGATTTTCAATCTCTTAAATGTTATGGGGAGAAATGAGAGGTTTTTATATTGTAAACATTAGCCTCAAAAGAAGCCAAATACCTTTTCCAGAGGTTGTTTTGTACTTGTCAGTCTGAATTAATTTGTTTTTGAATTCCTGCTGTTGCTGTCAGAAGTTCCAGCTGACAGTACAGCCAAGCTCACAATATTCACAATTCGTTCTCTTGGATGTAGTGTAAAATCATACTTGATCTCTCGCTAGTTGGAGTTCCCGTCTAGATAACAGCAAAATAATGAGCTGTGTTGTTCAGTACAGCACTCTGTTACTCCATCTCTGGCATTTGAACCCTCCTTAACCTTTGGTATGTTCCTACAGAAATTTAAAGAATAAATAAGATATGGATTTCCATGAACACATTTTTAACTTTTTTGGCTATTAATTTAGTGCTATTGTAAAACCAGACTTGATTTTTATCACCTTCAAAGCAGCCTCAAGCAGCTTGAGGTTGCCCTTCTCAGGGCCTGATTTACTATATTTGTCACCTAAGGTTGATCTTGAGGTGTTATCTCTGCACCACAAATCCTTGTTCACAGTATCTAAATCTCTTGCTGCCATCCATTCTTATTGAAAGGGTTGAATCTAATATTTTTCTGTGCTCCTTTCTCCTATATAAGAGGGCCTTAAAAGAAATATGAAATGGAATGGCTAGCACTGGTGTAGCATAACCATTGCCGTTTGCCACTTGATTCGTTCTGTGGTAATGATGAGAAAGGATATGTATTAGTACTTGTATCAATCTTTTTCAGCTTTAGCCCTCTTTTCTGGCATGTGCATGCACACCTGGAGTAAACTGAGTTGCGATGTAGTTCAGCTTTAAGCCCAGATTGCCATGCTGTTCACTGCTACTATATTTTCAATAGAATCTTTAGTAAACAAGGCGCTGCTTTCATTGTAGTTTTGACAAGTTTAAAGCTCTAAATTTCTAATTTACTAAAATTTAACTCTAATACAACTAACTCTAATTTACTTTTTTAAAAAACCTCAACATTGTTCATTTCTGTGGCTATACCTTACACTGTATATCGTTTTCCTGTTTTTGTCTGACAGGTTGCAGTTGTGAAAGTGAAGAATTCAGACAAGGTGTTTGCTATGAAGATTCTCAACAAATGGGAAATGCTGAAAAGAGCTGAGGTAGATGTCAGAATTGGTGCTTCCACTGTTGTTGTCATTTTGGACAATTGATTGCCATCCATTGTAGTTATTCTTTGATTGTAGTTTGCAGTATTGAAACAATGTATTACCTAGATCAGGGTACTTTCTTAATTTGTTTTTCATTAACAAAGTCTTACTTTGTTTCTTAGGAAGCCAAAAGATAGACCTAGATTCATAGATAAAACTGCATTAGCTAAAGGTGTGATTTTAATCTTTTGTGGTTTTGAGTTTAAATTAGTGTTTTTTGTCTAGACTGCGTGTTTTCGAGAGGAACGGGATGTTCTGGTGAATGGGGACAGCCAGTGGATCACCACACTGTACTATGCTTTTCAGGACGACAACTTTCTGGTGAGCAACAAGGGTGGTATGGGAGACGTGAATTCTAGTCATAATTTTTGACAAGGTCTTAGTATATTCACAACTTTTTTATGACATTTCCAAGCTGTGAATGCTAAGTTTCAGAATAAATTCACAGTAGTGTTAATATGTATTCTAGTATTAACCCAGCACATGACAGTCGCTTTAGCAAATGGAAATATAAAAATATATTTTAGTTAAATTGTTTTGATAAGCTTGGTGTGATTTGCATGAAAATAATCCTCAATTTACATGGCAATGACTTTTTCCGTGTCCCAACTTATAGAAGCAAAGACTGTCATTTATGTAATTCTGAAATATAGCCGTATAGATACTTGTTTAGTAAAAGTCACCATTGGACCGATGCTTAGATTGGATCAATGATTAAAAAATGGTAATTAATGTCACCAGTTCTTTATTCAGTGATATGCTACTATGCTAAAACGTCCACATTGGCATGTGACACTTCACAAGTAGCAATTGCATTTTCTTTCATGCCAGTCCAGGTAGATCTAATCCCAGTTTCTGCTTTCATGTATCAACATCTTTACCAGCATAGACATTTGCGTGAACATTTTTAGATATTGGGATCGACCCAGGTGTTTCATACCAATGCATACTTAAGTTTTGTTTGTATATGGCGTAAAACTATTATGTAGTATGGTTTCTGACTTTTTTATTTCTTACAGTATTTGGTAATGGATTATTATGTCGGCGGCGATCTCTTGACACTGCTGAGTAAGTTTGAGGACCGCTTACCTGAGGACATGGCTCGTTTCTACCTGGCTGAGATGGTGCTGGCCATTGACTCTGTGCATCAGCTCCACTATGTACATCGGTAAGACTTTAGAGATCTATTTAAACAGGTCTTAAACGGGCTAATCAGACCCACAGGCTGATTTTGGAGTGTTTGTCTGCATGTTAAAACAGAACAAAATATAAAGCTAAAAAGTCTGTTTGTGATAGACAAATGATGAAAAGCTAAATATATAAAGCTAAAAAGTCTGTGACAGCTTATTGATCAAAAGATGGACAGTGTAGACTACTGACTTTTGTGAAGCCCAATGTAATTCGTTTTTCCTCTGGATGGTCTGAGGGATCTTGGGTACATGCACTCAGTATGTGACTGCTGGATGGCTTCTTTGATGATAGGAAATAGCGAAACATTTATTCAGTCGCAAAACATGTTTCAGAACTCAGTTCTCTCAATTACACATTTTATGCTCAGTTTTTGTCTGGCATTTCTATTTGTGGAACTGTGTAGACCTTTCTTTCAGAGGCTCTCAGATGTGGCTTCTGTAAAATGTTTTGTGCTGTTAATTTTATGCTACAGCTGAGGTCTGTGAGTGTGGCTCTTAAAAGCAGGATTAAAGGTAGTAATTAACAGTTTCATTATGGAGGGACCCATCCAGACCATGTGAGACTCTTTAACGTTTTTATAGAGCAAGTATATTAGTGACCTGCCTTACAAAAGAAGGGAGAGGTATTACCATTTTACAGAAACTTGCCTACATCACACAACTTGCACACACTGAAATGAAACTGTTCTTGTCCATCCTATAGGGAATATTTTTGTTAATCTTCAGACCTGTATGTATGAGAATGTGGTCATAAAATTGTATTAAATTAATAAATAATATTGGGTAAATATTTTTTTAAACGTTGAGCATCAGCAGACCATTCTTTTTTAGCATGTCTGGTATTTGTCTAGCAACTAATGGCTGTTCTCAGAAATGGAGCTGTATGCTGAGTAAGCAGTGTGTGACTGAGAGGGCCTTCTATTGTTATTGGGGGTCGATACAGGAAAAGGCCAGTCTGTTAGTTTCCTGTTAACCTGCTCCTGCTACTGTGCTAGGTAGTGAGTATGTGAGGACAGCTGCCACACCTTTGCCCTACTGTAATCTGAATGTTTTGTACCTAATGTTCAACCGTTTTTATTTTTTTAAAAAGCCTCTATTATGGAACAGCTGCTTTTGTTTGTGAAGGCCAGAAATATGCCTTGCTCAGAGTCATGCACTGATCAATCAAAACATCAAAACTGCTCATAATGCTAGAACTTGTTGGGTGTTGCCAGTATGCTGTGATGACCCAAGAAGGGACGACCGGTGCCAGCTTTGTGGGCACCATGATACACTATGGAAAGAGGGCAAGCTAGCGAAGTGGGTATGATGCCCTGGCCCTTGTTGTGCTGGGAAACCTTGGCCCCCGACATTTATATGAATGTTATTTTTGAGACGTACCACCTACCTAAACACTGTTTTGGGCTAAGTACACCCCTCCATGGCAGTGATATTCCCTAATGGCAGTACACTGCTACAGTGCAAAAAAATTCAGGAATTGGTTGAAGAAGGTGACAAAGAAATAAAGGTGTTCAATGAACGAGCATCCGTGGGATGTGCTAATCTGGTCCATGGAGGCACTACCTTGCAACTTGCAGGACTTAAAGGATCTGCTGCTAATGTCTTTGTGGCATATACCTCAGCACACCTTCAAAGATCTTGTAGTCTGTTCCTTGATGGGTCAGAGCTATTTTGGTGGCACAAGAGGGAGCAACAAGTAGATCTGGTATGGCTGTTTGATGTATAGTGAGGAGAAACACATTTTCAAAAAATTAAGGTGAGCCATCACATTAATTATTTATTACATCAACTTAGTGGAGACAAAAAAAACCCTTTTAGATCATTATTTAAACAATCTAACTTTTGAGCTATGCTATGTGATTCTTTGTGCTATATTTCTTTATATCACAAGATATACAAGAAAAAAGGGGTTGTGATTTAATTAATGAAGAACATACACAACATAGTGTCTATGCCATTTCATCACAATTGACTAGTTGCTATAGAAACCTAACAAAATTGCTACTTGCTTTGCTGGTTTCGTATATTCAGTAGTCCTGGTGTATTCACGGCCATTTAGAGTGTAAACATCTCCAACTAAAAATGGCCTGGATGAAACACAGTTCCATTACAGCAACGGCATTGATTCACGCTGGTCATCTGAATGCAAGTTATTCTCCATTCCCCTTCAGAGTGTATACAGTACTGTGCAAAGTCTTGGGCTCCTTTACAAATTGTTTAAAGATGCTTTATCTGAGTATCAGGGGACTTTCTGCCAGCAAATAAACAGGTTAACATTAGAATAAATGCAAACAAACCAGAAAACGAAATATGAAGATTTGTTTGTTTGTAAAAAGCACTTGTTTTGTGAGATGGTGAGGAGAACTCCGGTTTGGTTTCAGATTTTACCTTGATGCCTCCAGCCTTTGTGCTGATTTGTGAAACTTCATCAGCAGCTCACCTGATTTAATTTAATGAAGTATCGATTGAGCTGAACCAAGCATTTGAGGTGTTTGGTGAGAATTACAGTGTAAAGTGGGGCTTTCATGAGGTCTGGAAATGATTAAGCAAACGCATAGACAAGCTTAAAATCACTGTTTGCTGTATTTATATTATTGTATATATTCTAATAGCTTTTAATAGCATATACTGTTCAGCTAAACAGATTTTAAATATAATTCTCAAGTGTCTAAGACTTGCATGGTACTGTATGTTTATTTTAATGAAATATTTCTACCATGTCTATTCCTCTGAGAGCCTAGAAGAAGATTTTGGCATCGCCTCATCTCTTTTTTTGGCCTGTGATTGAGTATGCCACTAGCAATCTTACTCCAGCTCAGAACCTGGGTACACTGACCTGTTTTTCACTGCATCACATAACACACCCCAGTTCCACCGATTAGCTGCTGCTGAGATGCAGATACACAGGGAACTATTCTGTACTTTATTTCATTATCATCTGCTGGTTCAATTTCTGTGTTTATGCAATGCTGTCTATATTTGAGTAAAGGTGTTAGAATTGTGCATAAACTACAGTCCTCAGTTGTTTTTTTTTAAGGAGTAGCTCCTTTTAATTTTCTCTTGTTGTTTTTTAGACTTGTGTTCACTGTGTGCTTGTATTTGGTAGTGAAAATTAATAGGGGGAGGATGAAATAAACTTGGAGTAAAGAGAGAGAGAGAGAAAGAGGGAGGAAAAACTGTAGGGAGTGGGAGGAATGCTTAGTCGGGGCGTGGTCAGCTGCAGCTGTGCATGGCTTGTGAGTGTGTGTCCTGGGCTGGAATGTCGGGACCTCCCTCAGGAATGAGTAGTCCTGCAGCCCCAATGTCTCTGTGGGGAAAAAGGGAGCACTCAAGCCTTGCCTAGAAGTGACCTCCAGAGCCCACAACCCCATAACTTTAACAATGATTCACAATCCGTCTTATGGAGCCACAGAGACTGACTAGAGCATGTTTCAATTTTCCAGGCTCTCTGTAAGAAGGAGACCGATGAGACAACAGTAGAGCTAGAATGTGTAGTAGAACTTTGCTCGGCTTCCTACTCTTAGATTATCCTAAATGAGGGTCATGGGTAAATCAGAGTTGTTAAAATGCATTAATGACCTGTGCAGAGGAAGTAATTATGTGACTGGAAGTTGTTGTGACATCTGTGCAGCTGTTCAGCTGTCTCAGCTCTGTCATCGTGTAATATAAATTTTGATTCAGGTGCACGTTTTCTGCTAGAATTAAATTATGACTGGGAAACTTGGTGGTAAATATGTATTGAATGCACACATTTGCTGCCCTTCCTGGAGGTCCAAAGTTCTCACCTGCCAGGCACATTTGGTAAAAAAAAAATTTTGTGTGAAGAGGCAAGAGAGAGTGGATACATTGTGTTGCCACAGCTAACACAATGTCTTTTTGCTTTTGCTGCAGACAAGCAAAAACCAATAAAATTTTTCCTAAAAGCATAAAAACCACAAAGCCAGTCAGAATCAAAAGGTCTTTACCCCTCTTGAGAAAAAAGTCTTAGTTTGTTAATTGTGTAGTCAAAAGACAAATCTGTTTAAAAGTTTTCACCGAATTGTAGGAATTTCAGTGGGTAATGTTTGTTAATAATAATTTTCCACTGGTCAGTGAGTTTAAATGCTATTGACAGTAAAATTTGCTGAAGTACGTCAGGGGTCTCGTAGTCATGAAGATTTGACTTTTGTCAAGAGTTTAATAAGTTATCGACTTCAGTTATTGTGTTATATACTGATTTGCAGTCAGATATTGGTCTACCATTTAAAGGGGGAAAAGTGGCAGTATGAAATGAGACAATCCACACATTGTGTGATGTTAAATGTTTGAATCTCCTGAATAGTGACCTGAAATGTTATTTTTAAGCATTTTTTTTTTTTTTTACAGTTTCAGTATGTTTAATCTGAGCTGAACTATAACTTTACCTGTTATGAGACTTTAGGGTTAAAATGGGTACATCTTTACTAAACCCAAATACAGTGTTACGTTAACCAGTTGATTCTCAATTAAGTGTCAATCTCAAAAAAGGAGGCCAAAAAACTGAGACTTGGGTCGCATAGCCCCCTTTATTTTCTACATTAATCAGGGATGCATTTATGTTGCTAAGATAGATTATTTTTTTAGTTTTTCCATGCTATGTTGATTGCATATTTGAGGAATAAAATTTGCATGTGCATTTTTGGTCATTAACTTTTTGACACTTTTGACTTGGAATTCATTGCTTGGAGTCTTTGGTTTGTTTTAGGATTTATAAATAGATTTTACTGTTCTGTGTAGCTACATTTGCAGACACATTGCATTTCCACACCTCTTTTCAGCACTGTTGAGTTTGCTTTGTTTAGTCCTCAAGCAATTAACTGTGGTTATTGTATGGTATCATGTCATTGTATGATTTCTGGATTTTTCACGGCTTAAATATTTCTATGAGAAGCAACACCTGTTAAGGAAACTGAGGTGTAATCAAAACAGGATGTGGTGTCACTCACAAACCACACTGGGAGGAAGTGGTAAGCCACATTTTTCCCCTGTTAAAGAGGAAGTGACTAGCAGGACGCAAAACGTAGTTTTGGGATACAAGACTGTCTTGTCCTCTGAGGGCTATTGAAAAGAAGTGTGTGTGTGTGTGGCTGCTGTTAATAGGTCGTAAGCTGTGAAGACTCTGAGCCCTCCTGTGGCTTAGAGCCCACTGGATCTGTCGCAGTGTAGGCCTGTGGACATGCTGCAGATGGCCTCCAAATATAGGTCCCACTGTCTTAAAAGATTACTCTTTTCTGACTCTATATTTAGGCCATGTCCACACATACACGGGTATTTTTGAAAACGGAGATTTTCCATTTTTCTAAAAAATTGCATTCACATTAGCACGTTCTCAAAAATATCTCCGTCCACAAGCAATCGCAAAAACCACTGACAAAAGCATCCCAAGGTAGCAGGTGGCAATATAACCTTAAACCGTGTAGCATTGGTGACAAATCAGAAGCCAGTGTCCTTGTCGAAAAATGATACATTTAAGTTTATACAGCTCATACAGTTTAACACTGATAATGATGAGAAATAGGCAAATAATATGCATAATCAGAAAAAACATTTTATTGAAATGAGAGGAGCCCAGATAGATAGATAGATATTGATTGATTTATTGATTTTATTTATTCATTCATTCATTCATTCATTCAGAGGTGCATAGAGCGAGTTCATACAGTCAGGTTCTAACACTGAGAAATGCACAGGCTACTTCAAATCGTGCCATGCTTCCAGCTTGTGATGTCTGGACAGTGCTGATGTTTCCTAGCTTCAAACAGTATTCTGCAAACTGCAGAAAAAGGCATTTTGGAATCAGAAAACTTTATTGATTCTAGACAAAATTGCTTACGTAATGACGGCTAAGACACAGATCCCAGAGTAGCGACATACACTCATATTAAAAGAGCTCTTAAGATATTAATCACCATAAAACCATGTCCCAAATGCAAGAGATCACAGATAAACCAGTGTCCAACACAAGATAGCACAGATAAACCAGCTGCCCTAAAGCTAGGTAGCACAGAATCCCAAGACACGGTAGCACATCTTGATGGGTAGCATGTTTCGACAGAACACCTGCCCGGGTTAAAGTCACATGGTGCGATTAATTAGTGTAAACTTGGTTCCCATGCTGAAGTTTGCCGGTTGGTGACCTAGGAGGCATGCACACATGCCTTCTAAGGTGCTAATGATGTTGTTTTTTTAATCCTCCTATTATGGAGTGCTTTTATCCTTTTTCACATTGTCTATATTCTATATGTGAAGCATACACTCAGCTCTGTGCAGCTTTGAATAGTGCCCTCTTAGTTCTTGATGTTTCAGCAGGCTGACTTGTTTATGTGCGAGTAGTTGGGGCCTGTGTGTGGAAAGAGACCCAGGTTGGAGCTTGGCTAGTTGGGCAAGTGAATAATTGAAGTCTAATTTCTGAAGGTTCCCTGGGATATGTTCTCTCAAATACACTATAATCCTCATAGGAAAATGTTCCTCCCTATTTTCCTTTAGACAGGGAGGAAAATTGCTGATTATCACAACAAGATTATTACAGTGGGAGGAGATAGTGTAGCTTTTTTTCTGTTCTGTGACTGACATAACAAATTGAGGCAATGGAGGGGAATGGTGGGTCATGCTGGGGGGCAGAAAAGTTTAGCTGATGCTGATTTAAAGGCAAAATTATAGGGTTTAAAAAAACACACTCAAGGCTGCTTACTCCATGGGAAAGTAATTCTGCTTTCACTTCTCTTTGCTGCATTTCTCAGTTTGGGTTGGATTTGTGCTGGGAATGTAATGAATTTTTTTTGTATGTCTCTCTTTCCCTCCACTCTGTGGCTCTGGGCCTGGGTGAGGCAGGGATTGGAGCGTCCTCGTGCACAGTGCCCTGTCTCTGTAAACACTGCAGCAGAGCTTTAGAGCCGATAAGCACTTGGAGTCACCTCCCAGGCATGCCACAAGCCGGGAATCACATACATGCCTTAATTGGAAATCTTCAGTTAGGTTTTTTTCTTTTTTTTTTTTAAACCTCTTTCTCTCTGTCTGTCTCCCTCTTTCTCTCTGTTGTCCAAGCTGTGTGCACCTCTTTCTTTTCCTTCTCCATTCATCTGTTCTCTGAGAACCAAACTTTCGCTCTGCCTTTAAGTGTTTGCACATTCTTATTTTTTTTAACCCCATTGTTTTTACCTTTTGAAGAATCAGAGTACTTATTAGTTCTTCTTTAGTAGATCTCTCCTTCTTTGTGCTGCAGTTCATTAAAATAGTGTCCTGTGTGTATTACTCCTGCAAATATGCCCATGTTTACATGCTCTAGCACGCCTCTGACGCGTCCTGCTCCTCAGTCTGGCATATGCTGCCAAATTTGGGAAAGCCTGACTGCTGTGCTGTGTAACTGCCTCTGCCAAGGCTGGGAACAGACTTCTCGTTTATTTATATTTTCGTTTTAGGCGGCGTGTTAAGACAATTGTGTGTAGATTCAAAGAGGTGTCCGTGTGTGTGTGTGTGTGAGAGAGATATTTTATTGGTGTGTGTGATATTTTATTGGTGTGTTTGGATTTGCAATTTGTTATGGCCTTATTCCCAGAGATATTTGCAGATTGGATTGTCACAGGTAGGAATCAACCATATTATTGCAGTACTCTTGCTATGAACTTCATGGGAAAGGAACAGTAACCGTCCTTATTTGTCCATTTGTGGCTTGCAAGGCAAGATGTCTGCAGTAACATCTAATGTGATGTTTGGCTAAGTAGATCTGCCGTCAGTCTCTTGCAGGGGTCACAGCTTTGGCGGCAGAGGGTTGGGGTGAGTCAGTGTGTGCATGAAGAAGAGAAGTTATTTTTAACCCAGTGGTTCTGCCTCACTCAGACTCACTGGTTCTTGACCACACACAGACATGCGTACAACCTTCCTCTCCATTGCTAAGTCTACCACCTGCCCACCTGTGAAACCTGATCCTAACCAGCTCTTCACCAGCTGCTTCACTAAGCTTTTCTCGCTGACATAGATACTCTCTGTGCACACACTAACAGCCCTTCAATTGAAATGCCTTTTTTCCTGTGTCTTCGCAGTACTAATTGAAAGATCATTTGAACTTAAGTGAGTTGTGTGCGTGTCTGTAGAGAAGTATTATGTATCTATCCTCCCAATGTCGCAGCACTGCACAGGTAAATGTGTCCCTGCTCTAACTTATCTGAATTTTAGTTTATCATTTGTTGAGCGATTTAAGAGCTGAATTCCTTGTGTTGAAGAATGACAAACACAAACAAGCTTTGTAGGATAGTGTTAGTACTTAGTTAGAAACAATTATTTTTAGTCATAAGTGTGTAAACTCCAGTGGTGCCTCTTGTATTGAACATTCATGACTGACGCTGCCTGATATCCTTGTCT
>JBBJLS010000001.1:31996793-32046745 GCA_037577275.1 Bryconaethiops microstoma
TGTGTGTGTATGTGTGTGTATATATATATAATATAGGGGTGTGTGTAGACTTAAAAAAAAAATATATATATATATATATATTTTTTTTTTAAATCAGCTTTGTTAATGAACAAATCTCTGCAGTATACATTAAAATACAGTAATAAATGTGTTTAAAATCACCACAAGCTGTTTTTATTTGTTTTCTCTAAATGTACACAAAGACGAATGGCATAAAACTTTGAGACGTTTACCCTCCCAGTCTTTCTGTACATTTACATTTTAAATTATAATCTCCCAGGACAAGGAATTGAATCCTGTTTTCTATTAAGTCTTTAGTTACCTAAATTTTCCAAAAAAGTTGAGATGCTGTATAAAATGTAAATAAAAACAGAATGCAGTCCCTTGCAGGTTGTTTAAACCAGTGGTTATCAGCCATCCTCCTGGAGAGGATCCATCCTACTTTCCTGACATGTTTAGCTTCAGCCTGTATGTAATATGCCCCCTTCCCCATACTTCATGCTTCAGCCATTCAAGGACTTCTGAAAAAGTTAATTTTTCCAGAGCAAGTGTTGCTGATTGTAGTAAGGACTTCAGGTACAAGGTAGATCAGGGTAGATGTGAACTCTATATTTAATTGAAAATAGAAGAAGGGTGACATGTGTTGAAACTGAAAAATATATGCTCATTTTGAATTTGATATAAAACGCAAAATGATGTAACATATGTTTCAAAATGTTTGTACAGGGCATCAAAAGACCTGGTGGAACATATCACAACTAATTAGGTTAATTAGCAACAGGTCAGTGACATGATTTAGATATAAAAAAAAATATCCCTGAGGGGCTGAGTCTCTTATAAGTGAAATTTGAGAGGGGTTCACCACTAGCTAAACAGGATCCATACATGCCGCTTTCTTCTCTGAGCCTGAGCTAATTTAAAATGGACTGAGCTGAAGTAGAAAACTGTCCTTTGGTCGGACGAATGAAAATGTCATTCCTTTTGGAAGTCATACATGCCACATCCTCCAGACTAAAGAGGAGAGGGGCCATCTGGCTTTTTATCAGTGCACAGTATCCATGATATGGGGAGCATCAGTGCACATGGCATGGGTAGCATGCACATCTGGGAAGGCACCGTTAATGCTGAACAATGTATACAGGTTTTGGAGCAACATATGCTGCCCTCCAGATGACATCTTTTCTCAGGAAAGGCCTTTTTTATTTGGCAAGGCCATATCAAACCACATTCTGCACATATTACAACAGCATTGCTTTGTTATTGAAGAGGCGGGGAGATAGAATAGCCTGCCTGCAATCCAGACCTGTCACCCATTGAAAACATTTGGCATCATGAAAAATATGACAATTGAGACTGCATGAAATCTTACTCAAACACACCCACTTATCTCATCTTCTTCTGAGCCAAGCGATAGGAGTTCCTTGTAATTTCCCCACTAACGACAGTTGTATTCCCAAAAGTATTGTGTTTTGGTTTCAGTATGATAGAGCATTCTAACCATATTTTAGTTTTTTGTATTGTTTAGCCTTCAGGTCACTGGCTTTACACATGAACACTGAAGCTTATAGTCAGGAAGGAAAGAAAAAAAGTTTGTATATGCTTTGATTTAACCTTCCTAAATTGTGAAAAAAAGCAAAAATATCTTTGCTCGAGACATTTTATGTGACAATATGGAATGATGTATTTTTCGCTGATTAATGATTTTTAAGTTGAGAAATCCTGAAAGTCCTGATTGGAATGCCGACATTTTTGGCTAATTCTGCTCTGTTGGGTCAAATTTGCTTATAAATGCATTTCTCCAACTTGTTTGCGTGTGAACACGGCTCTGTACTCTTCTGTGCTGTTCACAGTAGCTGAAGCTTTTCGTAAACACCGAAGGAAAGCAGACAGAGAGGAGGAGGAACAAATAAACAAGATCTCTAATGAGGTGGAGATTAGTTTTGGAATCGGTCCAGACTGCTGTGCGGCCTCTCACTTTCTCCACAGCTACGCAAACACCATCAACCACAGGCTAGAAAAACTCATAAGTTGGGACAGAAGAGTAAAAAGCATATGGGTGCTATTGCAAATCAGATTGGTAATGTATGTACCAGCAAAACAGCAACATGTATGGGAAGTAACACTGCGTTTTGGTTTTAGGTTTGGTTTTAGGACTACTTGTAAATAGCTTATTTGGTTTAGAGGTGTCTGTACAAGGCAGTTTGTAAACGATGCACTTTATCATCGTACATCTAAATGCAGGATCATCAGGTTGTCATCACTTATAAAGGAGCTCCAGGCATGTGACACATTGAGTGGGAGTTTTTAGTGCTTACTGCCTCTGAACATGCAAATATGACTCTTGCAGAGCCTTCAGCCCTAATGGGAAATTAGCATTTCAGTCAGTTTAGTAATTTCTTCTTATACCTGTTGGAGGTAAACTGCGACTTTGTATTAATCAGTGAATGTTTTCCTGAGCTTCTGGTGATTTTTGTAGATGAAACGGCTAACCTAGGGCTCCACTGTGCTGACCGTTTTCTCTGCCTTGACTTTGCTTGGACTTTCCCTTCCTTTCAGATCCTGACTGTGTCATCATTAGTGCACATATTGATAGTTTTTGTTTATTATTTATGGTAGTTGTTGGTTTATATTTTAGACTAAATTGTATAGAATACTGATAGTTTCTCCCTCCTTTGCAGAGACATTAAGCCAGATAACATTCTGTTGGATGTGAATGGACACATTCGATTGGCTGATTTTGGCTCTTGCCTTAAACTCATGGAAGATGGAACGGTAAGAACAATCTATGCTCCATTGTTTTAAATACCTCTAACTTTTTGATCAGAATATTTATTAACAGGAAATGTAATAGCTGTGTAGTGATTAATGTTGGGGATTAAGGTTATTCTTGATTGTGAACCTAAACTTTGTCATTTAATAGGTTACTTTTGCTAATTATTTCAGAACATCAAGGTTATAGACTATGTATTGAGTGTGAGTGAATAAGTATGAGAAACAGAGAGAGAAAGAAGAAAATGTTTGCATCCACGCCTTTTTACGCTCCCAGGCAGCTGTAGCAAGATGATGCTAACACACAGTCTTCATTAGGGCAGTCAAATGGGCTCATAAATGTTTAAAGATATCATAATTTTAAGTAATTCTTCACAAAAATAGCATAATTGCATTAAACAGTATTTTTCTATCCATGAGTGGACACTGAAATATCTGGCTTCCTTCGAAGATCTCTTAGCCTGTATGTGTGAGATGGTTTTCTGAAAAAGGTGCTTTTTTGTATATACATCTTGAAGAAAAACTTTTCCACCAGCTTCCTAGCCAGTGATATGGTGTTCCAAACGTGTAAAAAAAAAAAAAAAAAAAAAAGTTGCTCAAATGATGAATTGTGGAAAAGAATATAAGAGTTTCTATGCAAGTACTTGCAGTGTATAGCACAGATTAGCCAAACAGCTAAACTAGGAGCTACACTACCTCCTGTGTAAAAAAATAAAATAAATAAATTAGATTGGACCACTACAGAGTGTCCATGTTTAAAGTGTTGGAATCACAGACAATACTGGTATCTAAAGCAGACCATTGAGAGAATCAATGGACATACTAATATAGTATGGCGAAAGGTATGTGGACATCCGACTGGTAGGTTTATCGGATCTCACTGGACAGCCCATTCTAAAATGAACTTGCCCTCTTCATATTGAGACTAAAGCATGTCTGTATGCGTTTGTGTTTTTCAATCAAACAAGCATTTGTGAGGTCTGTGACTGATGTTCAACAGGGAGAGCCTGATTTGCAAAGATCCCAAAGGTGTTCAGTTGGGTTTAGGTCAGGTTTCTGTACAGGTCAGAGGGGTTTCACCAAACCAAGTCGTCAATCCATGTTTTTGTGGAGCTTGATTTGTGCACAAGGTCACAGTCATGATGGAGCAGTAAAGTGGCTTTGACAAACTGTTACCACAATGTTGGAAGCATGTAGTTGTCTAAAATGTTTGTGTGCTTTAGTATTAATATTATTATTCCCCAGAACTAAGCCTAAACCCTGAACGTCCCAAGACCATTATACCTTCTCTACCAAACTTTACTTTTAACATTATGCATTGCAGTACTTGGCGTTCTCCTGGCATCTGCCAAACCATTAGACTGGAAGAAAGTGAAGCATGATCCATCACTCCAGACCTATTACATGAAGTTCTTGTGCTGTTGTTTCTTCCAGAGCTAGTGGGGGACTCTGTAGTGTGTAATGCGAATGAGAATGGGTGATTTTCTGCTTCAGAACGTGGTGGCCCGGGTCTGAGAATCTGAATCTGTCTACTTTGAGGCTTAGCTATTGTTGCCCCTACATTTTTCTGTTTTACATTCACTACGCTCTTCAATATGACCCATTCTATATTCAGTGTTTATCAATGGAGATTGCCATAGTATGTGCTTGATTTTATGCACCTGTTAACAATGAGTGTGTCTTAATCACCATACTTCAGTAATCAGGAGGGGTGTCCATGTACATGACCATATAGTGTATTTCTGTATTAACTTTATTGTTAAAAGTAGACATAGTTCTCTATTCAGAATGGTTTAGCAAATTACTAAAGAGTGATGTTTCCAGATTTATTTTACGTTTAAATACCTAATTAAAGCCAAAACAAGTTGCTTACTTTTATGTATGATCAGCAAGTTTATGGTATTTTGTGTGTTTAGTAGCTGTTGTGTGCAAGAAGGCGCTGCATTTCAGTGCAGTTTTTATTGAATTAGACATTCATTTTATTTTAATATTGTTACACAAATTTACTTGGTTTTTGTTTATTATATTTGCCAAAACATGCTGCACATCTCCTTGAATATCAGTGACGAGTTTGTAAGGTCATGAAAAAATGAGTGCAAAATTATTTTTAATGTTTACCTGGCTCAATCCATGGACAGCGATCCCAGGAGAATTGTTAAAAGGACAATTTGTCTACACTCATGGAAAATCCTAAGTCAATGCCAGAGTGAGGAGTGTGTCTTATGACCCTTACCTGAGATTTGCTGCTATTTTTTGGCACGTCACAGACAGCTCGGCAGGATTTCCCTCTTTCCTCCGACAAGACAAGTGTGAGTGCGTGCGTGTCTCGGCATGCTCACACGTGCGTGCTTAAAGCTATTCACGTGTGTTATTACGCGCATTAGTATATGTAGAAGGACTGAATCACTGCAGGGAAACTGCTCATTTGTTGCCTCACTTCCACAATTTCTTCCAGCTGTACACATCTGCACATAGGCTTTACACAGCCAGCTTCCCTCTGCTCAGCCTCCTGATAGGGAGTAGCAGCCCCCTTGTCCTTCACAGTGCTGGGCTTCCTCTCTCTAAACCACCTCTCCTCTCTTCAGATATCACAAACCTGGCTAGCTGCTCTTTAAGAGTTTTTTCTTATGGGAAGATCCACACAGTGAAACATTTTTATCTAAGACCAAGCATGGTTCTGCTGGTTGTGTCCAGTGTGAGAGCATGGACCACTGTGCTTCAACACATTTGCATTTCATTGTGATGACCTATGTGGAAAAGGAGAGGCATTCCTGAGCACTGATGGTATCAAAGCTCAGACAGAGCTGAGAAACTTTTTTTTTTTAACATCAGTCACTGAGTTTATGATGAAATCTGGTCAGATATGCTTTTAGATACAGGGGCTTATGTTTGTTTTCCTGTTGACATTGTTGAAAGATTGGCAGCAAAGAGCAACAGATTCTACAAGATCTTGCATCTCTCAGCACCATTATGACCTGGTGTTGGATATGACTTGTAATACTCTAATACTGCCTTAATTAGACATGGAAAATGCTTGTCTGTCTTTGTACAAAGTTTAGTGCTCAGGTACCTTTTCTCTATATTAAAATAATTCTAAGTACATGATATACTGTAGTTATGAAGACAAAGAATGTGACATTAAAGAAAATGCTTTGCTACATTTAAATCAGTGTGATTTTTCAGTTGGATTCCTAAACCTAGTATATCTTCCTTTGATTTTCTGTCCTTCGTTCTACTATGAGACTGATAATGTGATATTTTTAGGTGCAGTCCTCTGTGGCAGTTGGCACTCCAGATTACATCTCTCCTGAGATCCTTCAGGCCATGGAAGATGGCAAGGGCAAGTATGGCCCTGAGTGTGACTGGTGGTCTCTCGGCGTCTGTATGTATGAAATGTTGTATGGCGAAACTCCTTTCTATGCTGAGTCCCTGGTGGAGACCTATGGAAAAATCATGAACCACAAGGTGAGGAGTTACTGTGGTTTGGAAATAAGTTTTTATTTTTATTTTCCATGTAACTTCCAGTAATATTTAGATACCCGTTATGTTGAAGACTGGGAGACGCTGTGCTTTCCAAAGTGTTTTTGTGTGCGTTTTTTTTTTTTTGGGGGGGGGTTTGTTTGCTTGTTTTTTTTCTTCTTTCTTCTTTTTCTTCTTCTTCTTATAAATAGTCTTCAAATAAAATACTATTTTTGCACTGTTTAAGGAGCGGTTCCAGTTCCCTTCCCATATCACAGAGGTTTCTGAGAATGCCAAAGACCTGATACGCAGACTCATCTGCAGCAGGGAGCACCGGCTGGGTCAGAATGGTATACAGGACTTCAAGCAGCACCCCTTTTTTTCTGGCATTGACTGGGACAACATACGCAACTGTGATGCACCATACATCCCTGAAGTCAGCAGCCCTTCAGACACCTCCAACTTTGATGTGGAGGATGACTGTCTCAAGAATTCGGTGGGATATTGTTTGGTTTAGAATTCAAAACAAGTTGTAATGTTTTTCAGCTTGCAAATGATTTCCTGAAGAGCTTGGTGTGTTAGAGCTAATTAAAGTATTTTTCCATATTTAGGAGACAATGCCTCCTCCTTCTATAACGGCCTTTTCTGGACACCATCTCCCATTTGTAGGCTTCACCTACACCAGCCAGTGGTAAGAGCTTGGCACAATGCTGACTTTGGTGTTCTCCTGTCAACTGAAGAATTCAGTATAGTTAGCCTTTTCTTGGCACAGCTTCATGAGGGTGTTTTATTTTTTCTAAATTGAATCCTGTTTGGATTTTGAAATATGCTGTGTTCTGAATTATATGACTTTGGGTAGCTTACAGTGCCAGTCGGGGTGAAATTGTAAAGGAAATGTAAAGCAAGTGGAACTATAAAATTGACCGCTTCATTCACTGTAGAAAGGAACTAAACAGTTTTAACTGGGCAAAAGGTTAATTTAAAAATAAAAAAAAAAGTTTATTTATACCTTTTACCCGGTTTGCTATGGTTCTAAGGTTCTCTTGGGACCTTTGAAACTTGGGCTCTGACAGAAGCTGCCTTTGTTTTAGTTGGCAGTTTGTTTCCCAGTTAAGTTTATGCACATTATGGGAAAAATCATGTAGTGTGTGGATAAACAAGCACACATATCTCAACATCGTATTATTTATTTCCTATTAGACAGTAGAGGCAGGTCAAAGCACAGTGAGTATTCCTTGTCTCTAGACTGAGATTTTACACCAGCATTGTCATAAAGTGGCATGACGAGATGCAAACGAAAACTGTTTAGTTGTGCAGTGTTGACTTTGCACATTCTGCTGGTTCTCCACAGTCCGCATAACCTTGTCTTAGTTAACACAATGTTACCTGCAGCCACTTCAGCTAAAAATTGAAATCACACTTAACTGATTCAGTTAGCACCACATGTGATACTCAGCAGTGGTGAAACAGAATGCTAGTTGTGATTATAACTGAATTAAAACTCATTGAGAAAAGACACTTGAAAGACATCTTTGTCATGGTCAATAGATTGGTATTACATTGCTGTATCAAATGTCATGTCACTGCATTATTTTACTGGTGCAAAGTCTTGGAATTGTTCATAGGTGTATCTCTGGTGGCACATAGACAGCTACAGCTATACCTACTGTTAGTGATTGACTTGCAGGAATTGTTCTGATAATTTTATGGGTTTTTTTGTTTTGTTTATTGTTGATCAAAATGTGGAAGAGGCTTTTGGTTGACAAGAAATTTAAGAGTTTTCTGAGGTGGTGTGGCATTACAGCTTTTTGTTTTGCTAAAAGTGAGTGCATTACAAGTGCAGTCCCAGATGACTGGCTTTAAAGTGAATTTTTGACTGAGTTTGGCTCTTGACCACTATACTTTCAGCTCTCTGTCAGACCGTGGGTGTCTGCGCGAGTCTGCAGCACCTGTACAGATGGACGTTTGTGTGCAGCGTAGTTTGGAGGAGAGCCTGGCCACGGAGGCCTATGAGAGGAGGATCCGCCGTCTAGAGCAGGAGAAACTAGAGCTCAGCCGTAAACTGCAAGGTCTGTCTCCCATTCACAGCATTAACACTGTAGTTCACATGGATAGCTGCTCGCAGCCTAGATGATATCTACAATATAAGCTTACTGGACTGCACTGACTACTTTTTGTGACCTGATTTTAAGAATGTTTGAGGAAGAGAAGAAGACAGAATTTGACTTAGGCAAGTTTAATGTTACCCCTTATTTAGTCTTGTTTGTGCTGTTTTTCAGAGTCGACTAAGACAGTGCAAGCTCTGCAGTACTCCAGTGGAGATGGTCCGGTCTCTGCAAACAGGGAATTTGAGATTCGAGGTTTAAAGGAAGAGCTTGAGAATTTGAGGAAACAGATTGCAGGTAATTGAAAGTTTATGCCTCACTAGCTTGTTTGCATCTTTCTGCTGTCTTTGACCAACTGGTATTGCTTTCTTTCTCCCCAGACTCTGGACAGTTAGAACAGAAGTTGGAGCAGGCAGGTGCAGCCCGCAGGGATCTAGAGGAGTCCACCAAACACATTCGCATTCTAGAGAAACAGATAAAGACAATGAAGCAAGAGAGGGAGGATATGCAGAAGGTATAGCTTTACAGTTGCAAACAGACAGCTCTGAATGAGCACATAAGTTGTCCCTTGCTCAGGTCTGTGTTTTTTAAAGTTAACTAGTACTTTCTCAGTATGCCGTATGGTGTCTGAGTGTCATGCTTTATGATGATGAAAAACAAAAGTGACGTCCTCGTTTTTGAAATTCTGTAACCCAATGTTGCACTGGTCTGTTGTGTACAGGAACTCGTAGAGTCTGCAGAGAAGCTAAAGGGTCAGGCAAAGGATCTGAAGGAGGCAGACAGCCAAAGGAGGCTAGCTATGCAGGAGTTCTCAGAGATGAGTGAGAAGGTGACAGAGCTGCGCTCCCACAAGCAACGTCTCTCCCGCCAACTCCGTGATAAGGAGGAAGAGATGGATGCTGTCAACCAGAAGCTGGAGGCCCTGCGGCTGGATGTTCGCAAAGCAGAAAGGACAAGAAAAGAGGTGGGGAATGAAGAGAATTGTGTGTATGACTTTCACAGAGCTGTAAGAAATGTCATTAGGTAATCTTGTGCATGTTGATACATTAGATGGAAAGCCTGGCAGAAGAGCGGGCTGCTGAAACCCAGAAAGAGAAGAAGCTGAGGGAGCGTAGTGAACATTATAGCAAAGAACTGGAAGAGGAACTTGAGAGAATGAAGGTACATGATCAGTGTGTTCTCAGTGCTCACCCTTGTTAAGCATATACATACTATGAACCATGCCTGTGTAGTATTGTATTATGAGTTATTGTGTTGTCTGTATTATGTAGTGTTTACTGTATTGTTGTAATGTTGTTTAGTGCGCCGTCTGCTCAGTGTAAAGTGAAATGTCACCTGTAAATAATATGAATCTGATTATATCAGTCTTCTTTAAGAAAGCACTGAGTATTTAATCCGTTCTCTGCACTTTGGTACTGTCAACATGAGTAGCAAAAGCAGGCTGGTCGCTCTCCAGCTGCTGGGGCCCATGAACAGCACCAGGAGCTGAGTAAGTTGCGTACAGACCTGGAGAAGAAGACCGTGTTTTACGAGGAGGAGCTCTCTCGCCGCAACCTGCAGCACACCAATGAGTTGAAGAACCTAAAGAAGGAGCTCCGTGATGCTGAGGCCCAACAGGTCTCCTTGAAGAAAGAGATCATTATGCTGAAAGACAAGCTGGAGAAGACTCGCAGGGAAAGGTATAACCCTTATATTACTCTGGGGATTATTAGTTTATATATTTATTTATTTTATTAATTTATTTGAAAGATTTTTAAAATGTGTTTTAGAAATTATTTATGGGCTCAGTGTTAAATGATTCTTGTGTTCATTTTTGTTTATAGTTACCCCTTAGAATTATTTTTAACCATTCTCTCACCTCCAGTCAAACTGAACGAGAAGAGTTTGAAACAGACTACAAGCAGAAGTATGAGCGAGAACGAGTCCTGCTGACTGAGGAGAACAAGAAACTCTCCAGTGAATTGGACAATGTGAGCATTCTGCCTCTCTGTTCCTGTGTCTGTTTTTCTTTCTTTTTCTTCATTTTTTTTTTTCTTCTCACATTTTTTCCACCTACTGCCATATTCAAACCTAAATTTAGAACTACATACCATTTTGGTTTGGTCATAATGAGTTGGAGCAAGGTCCAGAGGATTTGTACAACAGATATGTTGTACTACTTGTCTAATGAGGGCAGCCAGACTCTTTAATGATACAAAGTCAGACATAATTTTGTCTAAGTTATTCCAGACATGCAAAGTGCCTATAACAGCACACATGGAAAACTATTGTAGAGACTGTGTGTGATGCAGTATCCTCACATGCAACCTATGTGATGCAGTACTCTCGCTAATGCTCTCTCTGTTAGGATGCTCTGGCGTCTGCAAGCCTGGCTTCTGCAGTAACAGCAGATCAAAGGCAGTGAGAGAGCCAGCACAGTGTGCTGTCGTTTTAGCTCCCATAAATGGTATCCTCTTACAAACCCCTTCACCCTTTCTCTGTCCTTTCATGGCTCATCTTAGCCTGTCTCTCAAATCAAACAGCCAGTTTCAATCTAAAACAAGTGAAATGGTCTTTTACATATACAAAAAGGGAAAGACAAAGCTGTGTTGTTTATGGTTGCAAATGTATCTGAAAGAAAATGGGCTCCTGTAGAAGTTTTGACGTATTTTTTCTTTGCTTTAAAAAATTTCTGCCTGCCAGAATTTTCTTGGGAAATCAGTCAGTAGCCTCAGCTTGTGTAAGCACTGTGTATATGCTAAAAAAACTTTGGAATTTGAAAAGCATGAGCAGTCTATTCTTTTCGAAACTGCTGCAGAGGTTCAGAGCATCTGTCAGAGTACACTTAAAATATGAAATGTTTGGAATAATTTGTCAGTAATTGCGATGTGGTGGAAAACCTCACTAGCCCTTGAAGTAAACACAGAGTCCTCGTTGCGGCCAGCTAATGGACATGTTTACAGTGGATAGACAGAACCGTGACTCCACAGACTCATGTTTATGAATGAGAGCATGGCTGGTGGAGATCAGGGGTTTAGGGGAGCGCCTGCTCAGAGTATCAATGACACAGAAGCTTTGTAAGCTGCTGTGCTCACCTCTCGCCCTTCATAAGCAGAGCATTACAGTCCTCTCTCTTCTCGTCTGTCTTGTCTTTCTCGCTGTCAAGTTTTTTTTCTCTTGCTCTCTCTCGCTCTCCCTATTATCAGTCCCTCTTTCTTTGTTCATTGTCTTCTCCCAGATGTGTTCTTTTTCTCTCTCTCTCTCTCTCTCTCTCTCTCTCTCTCTCACTAATTCTGCTGCACTTGCTGTCTTTGGGCCACTGCTCAAGTGTACTTAGTTGTATCTGTAGACTATGTCTGTGCTAAAGTTCCAGTAGTATTGAGAGTTGCCTCACTGAGGTCACCAAGTTCTGATGACTCAAAAATGCTGCACTGGAGCTGTTGAGGCCAATGCAATGATTTTACCATTGTTTTCAGCCTTAAGGTTATCCTTCAGAAACATTGCATGTGTACACACACACACACATACACACATACATACATACATACATACACATATATATACTGTATTGATATTTGTGTATATGTATGTATGTGACTCTGTACACTGTATGATTGTACTCTGTCACGTGTGTGTGTGTGTGTGTGTGTGTGTGTGTGTGTGTAGCTGACAACCTCATTTGAAAAACTGAGCATCAGTCATAAGCAGGTGGAGGAAGAAATGAGGGAGCTGACTGAAAAGAAAGAAAGTGTGGCACATTGGGAGGCCCAAATCACTGAGATCATCCAGTGGTGAGTGACATGAAGATGGGTAGTTGTGGGTCAGAGGTGCTGGCAGTGGAGATTTATGATGCCATCTAGTGGTAATGAAATTGTTGTACAGGGTGAGTGATGAGAAGGATGCACGGGGTTACCTACAGGCTCTGGCCACTAAGATGACAGAGGAGTTGGAATCCCTGAGAAACACAAGCCTTGGAGCCCGCTCTACAGTAAGATGGAGTGTTGTTCTTTGACCCTTCACATAAGCTTCAAATTTTTACTTTGCTTTGGGAAACCAGGTTTGCATTGTTATTTTTCCTAATCAGTGTTATTTGTTTGTGTATTTGACATTAATAAAATCTGTTTCTCCCCTGTGGTAGGATATGCCCTGGAAAATGCGGCGCTTGGCTAAATTGGACATGTCTGCCCGTCTGGAGTTGCAGTCTGCACTGGATGCGGAGATTAGAGCCAAGCAAACTATTCAGGATGAACTTAACAAAGTCAAGGCTTCAAACATGGCCACTGAGTGGTACAGATCATTTCCAGATCTTGTATCCGGTTTTCAGCTCTGGATTTTGTATTATCATTAATGATTACTTCCTCTTCCTCAGCAAACTTCAGGAATCTGAAAAGAAGAATCAGAATCTGCAGGCAGAGATTGAGAGACTGAAACGAGAATCAGACGATCTGCGGATGTCTAAAGGTAAACTCAATCACTAATAATAGGTTGACCTCTAGCCTTTTTGACTGTATTTATTTGAGCATTTTTATATGAGGTTGTGATCTTTGTGTTACAGGCGTCAAACACCAAGATTCACAGAACTCCTTCCTAGCATTTCTCAATGCTCCAACCTCAGCTCTAGATCACTTTGACGTGAGTATTGAGAAACGACCCATTTTCGTTATTAACTTTTTTTTTTAATATTAACGTTGCTTGTTCAGGCTTTTCTAGGTGCATCTGTTTTCCCCATTTATTTTTTTTGCGCTGATCTGGGCTATTGAATTAAAAAAAACTAAACAATCACCTGTTGTATTGTGGATTTTACATTGTCTGAGGTCACACCCTGTATTTTTGATGTCTACTGTTCATTTTTGTTTTTGTTTGTACTGAAGCGTTCCCCTGCCTGTGGCCCAGCCAGCAAAGGCAGACGTGTAAGCTCCTGTTTTTATGGTGGTGTTTTTAATGCAGTTGACGTTCTCTTTCAGTTTTCAGTGGTATCATTTCCACTAGCAGTGTGATTTCTTTGTGCACTGTGTGGCTTTGATGCATGTCGCTGCATCCTCTTATTGCATGGGACTGGACTTTCATTAACAAGACTGCAGTCTTGCAGCAGTATAGTATATTTTGCATTGCCCTTTCATCAGTTTAACTATCCATCAATTCCTATTCTAAACACATTTCTATCGCTCTGTGCAAAGTGGGGTTCCTACTGTGCAACACACTTTCTTGGTACAGTCTTTATACTATGTTATTAGAACACTGTAGTTTGTTAAATAATGATTTAGAGAATTGAAGCCTCTTACATTGACTCAGGGCTGTATGTGCACTGGAGTAGCCATGTTTTTCATAATTAGTATTTGTTCAGGAATTCATACTTTGAGTGATTTCGTTTAGTCGAACAAAAGGGGGGATTGAGGAATTTTCATTTTTGTTTTTTTGCTATGGTGTCAGAAATCAGAAATTAAGGTGTTGTAGGCGACCACAAAAAATGTCACCACTATTCTTGGATTATGACTTTAACCTGTAAGGACTTGGATTCTAAAACCAGCTTCTTTGTATAGTGTTTGTTTTTAATGTGTACTGTACAAAGCATGCTTTAGTTCTTAATGTGTGAATTGTTTGACTGCTGACTTAATGGTGCAATGTTGTTATCTTCATTTACAAAATGTAACATTTAAATCCTAGAAACTTTTACATAGTATATCTTTTAAGGTAGCTGTTTTTGCTGCCTCTCATCTTGGTCTTCTTTGTTTTAGATTGACTCCATTGATAACTTCAGCTTGTCTAACACGCCATCCAGGGACGAGGACCGCAAGTCCCAGCTTATGTCCCGCTCTCGCTCTCCTTCCACCACCAGTGACATGGAACCCCTTGAGGTGCCCCTTAAACTCACCACAGCACATGTGATTTACACACTTTTTTGCTGCTGTTGTGTTTTTGTGTAGGTAACTTGCCTTTGTTTTCTAGCTGGTGGATCATCCACAGAGAAGTACACAGACTCCTACCATGCGTTCTGGAGGTTACAGTGGCTCTAGCCTTAGCACACCTAAGGTATTAATATACATAATAGAAAAAGCTCACTAAAGTAGTCTGAATGACTAAACTAATCTTAAGAATTGTCTTTTTACTTTTGTTCTCCCCTGCAGCCAAAAGCTCATCAGTTTGTAGTCAAGTCTTTCAACACTCCCACTAAGTGTAACCAGTGCACCTCTCTGATGGTAGGAATCATCCGACAGGGCTGCACGTGTGAAGGTGAGGAGCAATGAGTCCAGCTGTACTGGGAAGAGACTTTGTTGTAAGCTGCACAAAAAATGAATTTAAATGGCATCCAAGCCTGATGAGAATAGAATTTGAATTTAGCCTGCAAGGGACATTTGAATTTGCCTTATAGTAATAAGTATAGGAGGTAAAGTATCCTTTTTAAAAACATTATAAACAAAGATAATAAAGTGGTTTAATATGCTTATTAATAACATGTAAAAGAAATTACACCGATCAGCCACAACATTAATACCACTGACAGGTAAAGTGTATAACATTGTATATCTTGCTACAATGGCACCGGAAAGGATGTATTAGGCAGTCAGTCCTTGAAGCTACTTTGAAAGCAGGATAACTTGGCTAGATATTTTTGTGGGCTGTTACTGGTGTGCAGTGGTTGTTACTTACCTAAAGTGGCATGCGGGGGTCAGGGGGTCCCAAGGCTCTCTGATACACATGGGGAGTGAAGTCTAGCCCATCTGGTATGTTCCCATAAAAGAGCTGCTTTTTCTCTAATTGCTTGAAAGCTAATACCAACTATGATGGAAAGGTATTAGAACAGACAAGGCTGTGTAGCCATAGACTGATCAGAGTACCCATGCTGTCCATCACTGAAAACTCCAACAATTAGCACATGAGCATCAGAACTAGATTATGGAGCAATGGGCACGGGTGGCCTTATTTGCTGAATCACGTTTTTTTTTATTACATTATGTAGATAGATGGGTGTGTGTGCTTTTCTTAACTGGGGAAGAGATGGCACCAGAATGGATGGAAAGCAAGCAGGCAGATGCAGTATATTGCTTTGGGAAACATTGTTCTTTGAAACCTGGGGTCCTGGCATTCATGTGTATGTTACTTTTACTAATGCTGACTAGTATGGAATCTTAAATATTATAGCAATATTTTTGGGACTATATATAGTGTAAAGTGATACATCTCAGTTTTGAAATCTGCTCTCCAGCACTTTTGTTAATGTTTTTGTAGAGCTTAGATCAGGCCCAAAAAATGAAACCCTACCCTACCCGAGCCCATGCACCTTGTGTCTGAGCCCAGCCCGGCTCGACACATTAACTGTAATTATCGGCCCGAGCCCGATTTAAACCGACAATTTTTTTAATACGTGGGATATTATAACACACGTTCTCAACTGTGGGTGCGTTCATAAACTGACACTCCGAGTGCTCCGAGCACCCCAAATAGGCTAATTAAGTAATGATTAAAAAAAAAACAAATGCTTGATCATGGCGGGTCGGGCTCGGGCCGCGTTCGGGTTCAGGCAGAGAATCTAAACTCTGTTTTTGTAAAGCCATATTAGGATTATATTTAAGTTAATTGTGACACGACATCAAAAAAATTTCCAACAGATCTGGAATTTTTCTTCCATGTAGGCTACATGCATAACAACTAAGGTTGTACAGAATACCATTTTTTTGGGCACCAGATCTCAGATGTAGCAACAGCTTTGGTGTGTATTTAAATAAATATAAATTTCTCAAGAGTTAAATTTGTTGGTGCAAGGATGTTAATCAAACATGCTATCCTACCTTAAATAGCGCAGCAGTAAATATGTAATGTTACACTATTTAAGGCAGCTTGGAAAATAGTTCTATTTAAGGCGGGATTTAAGTACGACTCTTCATGGCAGTGGTATTCTCCAATGACAGTAGCATCTTTTATCGTCGTCATGCGTCTCACCACACTGCAAAAATTGTTCGCAAATGTTTTGAGGAACGAGGTCTGAACCCCAGGTTGTAATTTGATTGATCACATGTAACGTGTTGAGTAAACAAGTTCGGTCCATGGTGGCCCTGTCTCACAACTTGCAGGACTTTAAAGATCAGCTGCTAACATTTTTGGCCAGCTACCGCAGCAAACCATTAGTGGTCATGTGTCCATGCCTCGAAAGGATAGACCTGTTTTGGTATTAACACGGGGACCTACACACTATTATGTTATGAATACACAGTACATGTACATACACAATTGTTGTTAGTAACTTGAGAATCTTACCCTTAGATTGTTCATTCTTTTTTTACAGTCTGTAACTTCTCATGTCACGTGACATGTGCAGACAAAGCCCCTGCAGTGTGCCCTATTCCTCAAGATCAAATGAAAGGGCCCCTGGGTATTGACCCCCAAAAGGGCATTGGTACAGCTTATGAGGGCCAAGTCAGGGTAAGAACATCTCCAAAACATTTTAGGTGCTCACATGATCAGAGTTGATTAGTGCATTAACTGTGTACTTCCGCTGTACGAATATTTTGACATCCTAACAGGTGCCAAAGCCAGCAGGAGTGAAGAAGGGTTGGCAAAAAGCACTTGCAGTTGTGTGTGACTTTAAGCTCTTCCTCTATGACCTTGCAGAGGGAAAGGCTGCTCAGCCTAGCGTAGTTGTCAGCCAGGTCATTGACATGAGGTTAGTCAAAAAAGACAAAGTTTTAGATTTATCTAACCTAACTTTTCTATGGTGCCTTGATATATCTCTAAGGGTTGTTCTCTGCTTCAGGGATGAAGATTTCTCAGTCAGCTCAGTATTGGCATCTGATGTCATCCATGCCAGTAGGAAGGACATTCCTTGTATTTTTAGGGTGAGTTTAATGCGTCTGCATTTCAGCTTGGCCTGGTTTTATTATTTAAAAAGGCTTGTTTTTGCTGCAGCTTTGGTTTTTAGATTTTTGTTCTTTGTACCCATTGTCAGTGACACAAATGGCCACTCTGTCATGTTGGGCACAGTAATGTAGTGTAATAACTATGCTATTTGTCAGCATTATCATTGCCTGGTCTTGTTGCTGAGTTTCATGCAGTTTGTTTCATGTAGGTCACAGCGTCTCAGTTGTCTGCCTCCGGAAGTAAAAAGTGCTCCATCCTGGTCCTGGCTGACAGTGATCAAGAGAGGAATAAGTGGGTTGGTGTGCTGAATGAACTGCATCGTCTCCTAAAGAAGAACAAGCTAAAGGACCGCTTTGTCTATACGCCTAAAGAAGCTTATGACAGTACCCTGCCTCTCATCAAAACCACTCAATCTGCAGCGATTATAGGTATTGCTTTACTTGATAGCAATTAAAGCACTGTCAAGATTGACTCAAAACTCTGGCACTGAGACATTTTTTCAGTACTTGTTAATCTCCAGTTATTTCTAACTAGATAAAACTCTCATTTGCATATTTGTTTGTTTTAGTCTAATCTCATGGGTTTTTATTTATTATTTTATGTTATTTATTACTCAGATCATGAACGGATAGCCCTGGGCAACGAGGAGGGGCTCTATGTTATTCATGTCACCAAAGATGGTAAACATGTAATTTAAAAACTGTTGGACTGTTCTTTTTCCCCTCATTACTGTGTTTATGAATTTGCTGTGGTCTTCCTTACAGAAATCATCAAGGTAGGAGATAATAAAAAGATTCACCATATAGACCTCATCCTTTCTGAGCAGCTGCTGGCAGTCATCTCTGGCCGCAACCGCCATGTGCGTCTCTTTCCCATGGCATCTCTGGACGACCGAGACACAGACTTCTACAAGTTACCGGAGACCAAGGGCTGCCAGACTCTGGTGTCAGGCACAATGAGGCATGGAGCTCTCACATGCCTGTGTGTGGCCATGAAGAGACAAGTAATCTGTTATGAGCTCAACAAGAGTAAAACACGTCACCGGAAGTTAAGGGAGCTCCAGGTTCCTGGTCTGGTGCAATGGATGGCCTTGCAGGGGGACAAGTTGTGTGTAGGTTACCAGGCTGGCTTTCTTCGCTACAACCTGCTGGGGGATGGGCCGCCAATAAACCTCCTCCATCCAGAGGATCACACCTTGGCCTTCATTGGACAACTTAATCTGGATGCACTGTGTGCTGTGGAAATCTCTACTAAAGAGCTGCTCTTGTGCTTCAGTAGTATCGGAGTTTACGTGGATTGCCAAGGCAGGCGCTCTAGACAGCAAGAACTAATGTGGCCAGCTACACCAACTGCCTGTTGTAAGTGCTGTGTACACTGACACCATGATAAATCAACTTTCAGCAGTTCAGTTTCTCACTGCTGGAGGCGCCTGAAAGATATTGACTGAAAGCTTTTTTTTCCTGCAGGTTACAATGCACCTTACTTGTCTGTGTACAGTGAAAATGCTGTGGATGTGTTTGATGTGAACACTATGGAATGGATCCAGACCATTCCTCTGAAAAAGGTAGCCTTTTGCCCATTCATATTATACAGGTTAGACTGAATAACAATAATAAGACTAGGCTTAATCCTTTTCTGGGAAACCGACCCATTGTGTTGCGCGCTCTGTAACGCCAATGTTTTAATGCTGTAGTTGGATTCTGTGTTTTAGGTTCACCCTCTGAATACAGACGGATCTTTGAACTTGCTTGGGCTAGAGACGGTACGGCTCATCTACTTCAAAAACAAGACAGCTGGTAAGAACCCTATCTGAAAATGTGCATTGTTTTTAAAACAGGTATGGTATAAATTTACATCCACAATGCTGTGCACCGTGTTTACATGCCAAAAAATAAATACAAATTTAGTACTAATGATCCGTAAATCAAGCTGTAAGGAGCAGATTAATTTTGAGTAATTATTTTACTTTCAATCAGCTACTTCTGCTCCCTGCAGCTTGAATAGGGCATCATTTATTTCGAGCTTAGTTCTTGCTAATCCACTAATTAGGATGTTGTAATAAGTCTGTACTGATAATGTCATCTGTTGCAGAGGGAGATGAGCTGGTGGTTCCAGAGACATCAGATAACAGCAGGAAGCAGATGGTGCGCAGTATGACGAGCAAACGTCGCTTTTCTTTCAGAGTGCCGGAGGAGGAGAGGCTGCAGCAGCGAAGGTGATAGAACTTAACCTACAATAAAAACCTACCACTTGTACAGCTCAGTACTGGACATTTACAAAAAGTTCAGCTGCCCTGTCAGCACATTGTAGTATAAATAGTATAAACTTTTAACATGTACAGTTCACTGTTTATTTTATGTCATAATGTTTTTTTTCCACTTAATGCTTCCAGGGAGATGCTTAGAGATCCTGAGATGAGGAATAAGTTGATTTCAAATCCAACAAACTTCAATCATGTTGTTCATATGGGCCCAGGAGATGGGATCCAAATACTTAAAGATTTACCAACGGTAAGACCATTAAATCTTTAGAGCTGATGTTCTCCTTTCTTGTCTCTCTCTTTAATTTTAGTAGCATATCTGAATGTGGTATTTGATTTACCTATTGCACCTATATCATTTTTTTCTCTCTTCTATTTCTGATCTAATCTAGCATATTTCACTTCTGAGTTTCCTTATCCCCCTTCCACCATCTTACTCTCTTCGACTCCATGCTCTTCTCACTCTTGTGCTGTAGCCAAGGTCTCCTCTCCCCTCTCCCCATCTGCGCATCATCTCCACCCCCACCAGCTTTGAGCATGTCTATCACATGACTGTCACCTCTGCTGACAACTTCCTGTCCCAGGACTCCCCTCTTTCTTCCCACTCCCCATCTCTAAGCTCTGCCCCAGGGACCCCTGCCTCCATCTGCTCACTGGTAGGACCAGGTCGCTTCACATACATACCTTTCATCATGGAAAATGGGGTTGACCTGCTTTCAATTTGATTGAAAATCCCTAAAACTCTTTGCCTGATTGCCATCTATAGAATTTTCCCCAGTCATTCATCTTTCTTATTTTGGATGTTTCGAACAATGTTTGTTTTATTCCTATATTTGTTTACTTCGTCTTGATGACCAATCTGTAAATGAAGAGCCATAGATGTCTAAGATGAGAACACATGCCAGTACAGTTACACCAGGCGTTCCCTGTCTTAGTCCTAGAGACTCAAATATTTGTTTTCCGTCAACTGGCACACCTGCTTCCAACACACTGGCTAATTAATATGCTCCTCTTGTGCTGCGTCAGGTGTGTTGGAGTATGGAAAACACACAGATATGCAGAGCATGGAATCTCTAGGACAGCTGTGATAAAATGTTCATATTCTTGCTTTCAGGAAGAAATGAATCAGCTAAAACCAACATTCACTAAAAATATTTTAAATTGTGTTAAATTCCATCATTTTTAAAAGTGGCAAAACTATGTAATGTCAGGGTAGCACATGATTATGCTTTGCTTTTTGTGCATACAAATTTCAGCCACTTTTAGATTCTTTGACTTGAATGTGGAAATGTTTTTAATACTTGAGTCCTTTGTGCAGCATGTGCGCCCTCATGAGAGCCGTGGAGTGCTGGGTGGCTCTGTCAGCATCCCCTCCATCAGCAAGGCCCGACCTGAGCCCGGCCGCTCCATGAGTGCCAGCAGTGGTCTTGGCACACGTAAGTGCTGATGTTTCACTAGGGCAGGGGCAGTGAGAGAGATGCCCTGAGCTATACGAGAAATAATTTGAGCTCTGTCTTGCAAAATAGAGTAATTGTTTCCCTACAAAAAAAATAGATTTTTCCTTTCCCTTGTAGGTTCGTCTTCTCAAAATGGCAGTGCTCTAAGACGAGAGTTTTCTAGCGGAAGTTACAAGCGGCAGGCGATGACCTCACCCTCTGAGGGCTCCCTCTCTTCTAGTGGGGGTGTGGATGGTGGGGGTGATGCCCCTCTTTCCCAGTTTGACAGAGAGGTATGCAGTGGTGCAGTGGGGGAAGCCTGGAACACAAATCTGTGGTTTTGACATTTAACCAACCCTAGTTTTAGTGCTTGCTAAAATATAAATGGAAATATGTGTCATCCTTACTGTGTTACAGAAATGGCTGTTCATAATTTGATTTGGTGAATTTTTTATTTTTTTTAATGTATCTGTGTACAAAATCTACTAAACCTGACTTTCAGGAGGCTGTTGACAGGTAACTTTGCAAATCTTCGACCCCTGGAATTCTTTGCTTCATTCTAATTTGCATTTGGCAGCAGTCGCAGGATACATTAAAACAGTTTACTCGATTCAAATGTGAACATTTTGAACATTTCTACATGAATATATTACGTGGAATATATTACATTTATTTATGAGTATATTGCATCAACAGTTATTGCCAGAAATAAATCAACGTAAAGACAAAGTTCTGTTGATGTTATATATGTCATTAATGGAAATGTGCGTATTTGAATCAAGTACATTTGAAACTTTACTTTCAGTAGAGTTGTTATACTGGATTTGGTCACAGCTAGAAATGTATTTCTTTTAAGGCATGGTATTGGTGTGAAACCAACCCTCTTGTGCATAGATAAGCCAAAGCTTGCATTTCACATTCAAAACGCACTGTTAATAAGAGCTCCAGCCATTTCTTTCCCACCCTACATGCACATATTGAGTGATGTGAAGTGCCACCTTACTTGAAGAATGAGAGCTGTTCTCACAAGCAAACCACACACACACACAACTGCATTCTGTTCCACCGCATGGTGTGTGTACTCCATTATGATGGATGGTCAATGTTTGACTTTCTGTAGTGGCAGTCAGTCTCACCCACAGGCAAGACCCCTGATGTGAAAAGGGCCTTAAGGACCCTGATTAGTAAGATAAAGGTAATAACCAACAGCACATTACCCAAGTACCCCTCATACAGCCATCCAGTTTTGCCTCTTGTGAACAAGCTAGACTAGTAGTGCTCTGTGCTCACAGTAGAGCTCTTCATAGGGTACATTTAGACACAATAAAATATCACCCAACTGTCAAGTTGTAGTAGAGTTCAACAATTAACATGGAGAAATTGTTAGATTGGTTAGTGCCGCCTTTGTTTAGGATGATAAGTTTTTTCTGAATGTAAATTCAGGGGCAGCTTTACAGATAAGTACTGCACATCATGCCCTAGAGTTGGAAACCTGTAGGTCAACATCTTGTCATGGCTCATATTTGTCTTTTAAGCCTTATTCAAATTTGGTCTATATATGAACTATGAAGATCTCTAATTCAGAGCACTCCCCAGGTTCGTCATGTACTCTCAGCAAAAATGTGCAGTGTTCTTCCTTAAGTGATGGTTATGGCCAAGAGACGCTGCCGATGCTGGTATTGACCTCAAAGTTCCGCTTCTGACCCCTACAGCACCAGACACTTATCCAGAAGTTTAGAGTCCCTTTGCTGTAAATTGTATTAGAGTATTATAGATGTGATAGCATGGTCAACCTCACTTTTCAGACATGAGTGCTTTCAATGAATATGAAAATAGCTCCCAGACAATTTGTGCTAGCAAATAGTATAGTATTTGGCATTGTACTTTACAGACAAAATATTGACACATTGACAATATTGTGATTACTTTTTCTCTCAAATCCACAGGACTCTGATTCCCCAAGGCACTCCACCGCATCCAACAGCTCTAACCCAAGCGGCCCACCAAGTCCATCATCTCCACATAAGAGCAAGTCCCAGTCCCTGGAACGCAGTGAGCACCCAGGCTGGGAGACTTGAGGCCAGCCACAGTCCTGCTATACACTCATCCTGCTTTGTGGCGCAGCAGGGAGCCTCTAGAGCTTGAAGACCCCTCTTTTCCCTTAGGTAAAAAAGATAAACGATGAACTGAGTCCCAGAGAGGACTTCTTACACTACGTTTAAAGTAGTGTGTTGGTAAGACAATATTGGGTTATTGTGTTTTTAGACAGGAAACACATTTAAACTACACCCAAGCCTTTTTAAGCCTTGCTTTGGCTTTTTTTTTTTTTTTTTTTTTTTTACCTATCTGTGAAAGAAAGGTGAAAGACCTGAACTAGTGCGTCGTGTCTAGAGGGAAAATATCTGGACTTTTATTATGCTCAAAAAGATCAAACATTGCCCTCTAGTGGGTTTTGTTTTGTTTTGTTTTTTGTTTTTTTTAAAAAGACATCTAGTGCTTTCCTGTCTTGCAGGTTTGCAAGGTTTTAATGCTTTTATCTGCCAGTCACAATATTATTTTAAAACTAAACATATTAAATATTATCAAAAGAAGACACAATTCCTGGATCTTCTTTTGCCTACAAACTGAATTCATAAAGGGGTTAGAAATTGTACACTTATTAAACCACTTCTGCAATGGAGACAAGACAGTATATGGTTGTCCCCAGCCTTGGCACTACACTTAAACCAACCTCTGCACTCTGGTGCCATGCTGATCTTTCACGAGCAAAGCTCAGAAATCAGTAGAAATAGAGTAAGTTTAATAATGTACATAGAGTTTAAGTAGAGTATAATATATTATAACACTTCAATTGGGGTTAAAAGTGTGACTTGGAGAGTGGTATTTTCTTTTTAGGCTGTGTCAAAACTTTGGACATTGATGCAACCAGTTTTAATACAAGCAGTTCAGCTTTTTTTTTTTTTTTTAATCACAATACCAAGCACTCATAACTCCACTGATTTTGGCTGGATGAATAACATGTTATGGAAATCCTAGTGAATACTGTATCTAAACATAGTGCTCACCGGGCACATTAATGCATTTGTGTATGGATGTGTACGAATACACACCAGAATATATAAGAGCATAGAATCACAATCCAACAGTCACATAAGCCTTGTGGTGAATGTATCGAAGACTCCTTGCAGCCTTCTTCTGTGTCCTCTCCTTGCCTACTTTTATGTGCTTCATGGTTCCTTAACCGGAGCAATAATGCTGTTTCCAAAGAATTTTTGTTAAATGGTTGTTACATGTTTTGTCTTTTGTCTTTGTGTTAGGTTCAGTTTGTTTAAATGTTTTTTTTGGGTTTTTTTTAATGACTCACGTAACTCAGAACACAGAAACCAAACTTAGCCTGAGGTCTATCTGTACATATAATCTGTATGTTACCACTGGTTTTATAACACTAAAGTCACTGTTGTGTGACACTCAGAATCACAGTACGGTTAAGCTTTGGAGTGCTTTTCCCTATTGGGAAGCATTCAAGGGCTTTTAATTCAATCTCACTGGTGCATATATCTGTTGCCTCTACTTCTGCTACTTTATGTAGCTTGTAATGACACACTGTGGACAGTGAGGGGAAAGTAGTTCAAATGTTAATGGGAAATTGTGAAATTAATAATTAAAATAGGTCGAGCAAGGGAATAATGCTAAGCTGTTTTAATATTCAGGGAATGTATAGAGTGCAAAGTATAAGCACCCCTGGATTTCACATACCTCAAATTAGTGAGGCAAGCCATTGACTACAATTCAACTACAAGCAGAGCAGCCTACTAATCCCCTGAACTAAAGTTCACACTTGCAGTTTTGTGCAGTTTTATTTGGGAAGCACACATCCCAAGAATGTCTTCAGCTACAAAACAAAGATACAATGCATACCAGGCATCTTCGGTTGGATTGGGTGCATGTGCTACATTTGTCAAAAACTTGCCACATGAGTGCATAATTAATCAAAACCACAGAAAAGCAAGTCTGGACATAGGGGCAGGCCCTTTTTTTTTTTTACTACTCTATACACTATGTTAGGATGATATTAGATCTTATGTTTTTGTCATCAATTGACAAAGTTTATTTTAAAAAATCTCTCATTTTGTTTAACGCTGATAATTCCTTTCAAGGTATTCATAGGGCCCAATAATTCAGATCTTTGGAACAATGCAAATTGCCTAAATTCCAAATTTCAGAAAGTGTTTGTAATGCGTGTTGAGGAAAAAATGTTCAGTATAAAAGCACACCTCTGAATATGAGGATCACAAGTGTGTGTATACCTGAAAGTGTCACAAGACCCTGAATGGTTGTTCTTGTCAGTTTATTGTCGCAGTTCTTTGAAAACTTTGTGTCTCCTGAACAGTTGTAAGAGGAAGAGAGGCACTTTTGTATCCTTCACTCTTCTGAACTGATTATATACTTAGACGTTTGCAGTTGATTTTATTAACTCTCAAACCTAAAGAGGACATAAAGGAGACTGTTGAGTGAATGAGTAGAAAACAAACCTAAAAACTCTACACTGGAGCAACAAGGTTTTCTTGCAACAGCGACAATATTTTCTATACCATTATGCAAGCATTATTCTTACTTTCACTGTGGACCAGTCCAATAAAGTTGGTACATTGTATTACTAAATGAACAGATTATTTGCAATAATTGGTATTGTTTGGGACCTTAGTTATGCCTTTGTGGTATTACATTATCATGTTTATTCCTACTGAATTTAAATGACCACTCTCCCTTATGTAAGCTTAATGCAGAGTGCTTTTGCCTTGTGGAAGTCGGGCTATGATGGGTTGATTGTTAATACCAGAATTATGGTATAACATAACAGGACACCTGTTTGAGATGTTACTCAGGTATGTTCGAACCAATGATTTATTTTATTACATTGAGGAATAGAGAGAAAGAACACTTGGTTATTCCTTTGTCATATGGTGTTATTTTAAGACTGTTAACTAGCTATGTATAGGAAAGCATTAGAGGAAGGTGCCTTAGTTGAACTTGGTTTGAATGCTGGGCAGTTTATGTAGGAATATGGGTTAGACTTTAGAACAGAATTGAGGGAAGATTGAAAACACAAACACACCTGCATATTAGCGAGTGTTTACTCTGCCTCGTATGTTAACTGCTATTTCATATCATTCATTATATTTCCTAGACTTTTAGGTTGTTTTTTTTGTTGTAAGAATATGTACAGTTTTGCATGTCATAGGTGTACTCACTTGTTTAAGATTTCAAGGCTGGATTATTTCCACTTGTTTTGTTTGAGTTTATTTTATTGATCTGTGCTGTGGAAACTTGGGATGTAAACGAAAGGATGATCCCATTACATTTTTCTTTTTTTGGGTGGGCACATGCTTATTTAAGGTGGAATGTCATGGAGTTTATATTTAATTAGCCACCATTCTTTTCACATTGAGAATTTGTGACTGTATTTCAATAAAATGGGGAGCTGTTACAAAACAATTTTATACTCTTGATGCTTCTCTTATGAAAGTGGGAGAAAAAAAAATTACCCAGGGTATAATTTACATTAGATATAAAGGACTGACATTTACTAGCCATCTTTTCATTTCTTTATAAAAGTTTTATTTGAATCTTAGTGTGGCCATACAACTTCAAATAACATATGTACACATTCAACATAACAGCTAACCACTGTTAAAGTGCTAAATTGTGTTTTTTGTTTTTTTTGTTTTTTTTCCTCTACAAAAAACTGCATTCTGTACAACATGGAATTCAGCATGTAGATTAAGCATACTTTGGAGATTGAAGGCAAAGATACTGGAGAAGCAGTAGTACCTTTCACAAATGTGGCCATTTTACAAAGCTCAGGTCCACAGTCACATTTTCAGGCACTGAAAACCACAATGTTAAATCTTTTTCAACAAGTAAACAAAAGCACTCAGGATAACTACCCCAACACTTCAGCTTAGCTACATTTGAACAAATGCTTGACTTGGTGCAGGATCAACATGTCAAACGATACCAAATATTAATAACTAGATATAAATAATTCCAGTTGTATCAAATTCTGTACTCTTCCCCAGATAAGTCTATCTGGAAGGAGAAATAATTTACAGTGTCAGACAAATACCATCTTACAGTAGGGGCACACATTGCATACTGAGGTGAACAAAAAAAAAAACATTCCGGCAGGAATACGCTTTCCAAAGCTTTTTGCATATAGAGTACTGCAAACGAACATTAACGTACAATGAACCTAGGCAGAATGTTCAGTCAGATTTGAGGAAAGGCAAGCATGGGACCTCTGGGGATAATGAGGTAGGCGCAGAAGGGAGTGTGGGGATGAAGGACTAAGCACATCTGGTGGTGGTGAGGTTTTCTGGTACATTGTTCTTAAAGAGTACTGCAGTTAATGTACACAATGTATACAGCAGGTGAACTGACACGATCTCGGCCTTTACTTTCCCCATCCTCAACTCTACCAAAGGAAAATGATGCATGCAGTCACTTGCCAGAGGCAATAACAATCGAACAGAATGGGCCAAACATCTCCCTCTTCCTTTATCTGATCTTGACTATGACTGCTTGGAACTGAAGAAACCCGAGAGCCAGAGGATCCTCATCAACAGTTTTTCAGTCACTGGGTTCCAGGGCTGCTTTAAGGAGGGTTTAGATGAGCTAATGTGAAAAGGCTGAGCCTGTGGACAGCTGCATGCTGCCTTTCTTTTCCACCCTTAACTGAAAAACTGCTACCCCACCAGTTATTTAAAGGGCGGGGGGGAGACATAGTACTGCTGCTGTATCAGCTTACACTTACTTCACCTACCAATTACCCTGAACTTCACAGTATCAAAGAAACCATCTAGTCTTACTTAAGTGTCAGGCGTACCACAAGCCATGCACGGTCTAAAATGTGCTTTGTGGACATAACTTCTAGTCCACTGTGATGGTGCGCCAAAACATGGAAAAACAGCGCTGTGGATTACCAGGATGAGTGAAGTCTTCTGATTAGCACCTTCTCCTGCTTGTTCAGAGCAAAGAGTCTCTTGTGTAAGTGTTCAGGTCCGAGCTCAGCCCTGTTCTGACACTGAGGGCGGTGTCTGTAAACACAACTCCACTCCTTTTAATTATGCACTTGCTCCATTTTCTTCCATCACGCGGTTCATGCTGGAACCATGTGTTAAGTTGGTGGGTGGAGCATTGCTCAAGTCCCGCACACTGCTGTGCCGAGATTGGCTGTCAAGGCGGTGAAGGCTGCTGTGATGAGAGAGCTGCTCATTAAGGCGAGGCATGCTCCCATAAGGTGGGCGTTCCTCCATGCCTCTGTGACTAGTGGGAGTGTACCTGTAGGAAGAAAAACAGGGGGTAACAAATGTTCAGTCTTTTCACAAAACCTGTAGCGTGAGATCACTCAGTACTACAAGAATTGCCCATTTGGTACAGGGGACAATTATTGTCAAGGAGTTCAGTCAACTCGATGACAATTACGTGTGTGTGACTCGACCCTAAAAAAAAAAAAAAAACACCACAGGTTTGTCAGTACACAGTATACCTCAGCCAAAGGAGGTTTGTGAGACTTCATAAATTTTTCTGTAACCTCTTCCAGTGTCATGAGCATCAACAGCCATTTTTATGAAGTGTGGACTGTCACGCAGACAGCGTACAAACTGGAAATTTTAAAGCAATTGTCACCCTCGGCAATGGTTATACAACAAAAATCACTCCCAAGAACAAAGCATAGAATGTTCTGGAAGGAATCACAAAAGAACACAGGAAGCATTCTGGACAATCTATTGTCAATGTTGGTAAGTTTGTCGTCAGACAAACACTGAACCACAGTGTATATGAAATGACCACAGGCAGACCACTGCTGCCTTGTTAATACTGTTGGACTCGCAGGGCAAAAACAAATTATTGAGAAATGTTATTTTCAGTGAAAACGGAACACTGCATTTCAGCATGAAGACCTCAACCCAGCAGTGAAACATGGTGGTTTCAGTATCACCGATTTGGGTTGGTTTCCTGCCACTGGACCAGGATAAGTTGACATCATTTGATAGTCATGTGAACTGTAGATATCAGCAAGTTTTATCCAAGATGTCAGGGCATCTCTCTGTAAACTGCTCAAAAGATGGGCCTTGCAGCAAGATAATGACCCTAAACACACCACTCACAAACCACTCGGACTACCAAAGAAATGCTGCATTCTGAAATGGCATCCAGACCTTAATCCAATAGAAATGTAGCAGGACCTGAAAAGTGGAGCATTCATACAAGAAAACCTACCATCACCACTGAGTTGAGGCAGTTTTCGGAGGAGAAATGGGTCAAATAATTCAGTCTCAATATGTGAGACTGATCAACAGCTATAAGAAACCTTTGACTGCTGCTCATAAAACCCCCATCACATACTTTTGCCAGCAGAGACATTAGATGGATCACTTCATATTTTACTGCTTTATTGAACAATCAATCATTTTGTTTCATATTGGGTTTTCATTTATCTGATGTGATGATCTGATTTCTAGTTCATATATATGTAAAAATTAAGAGAATTAAAATGTAATGTTAAAATGGACAGTGAATGTAGATAGATAATGTACGTAATGCAATTTAAAAATTATTTTGCTTTTAAATGCTATGGTAATTCTTTTTTTCCAAAAGTGGTGTCTTTTGCCGGTGTCGAAAACATTTGGGTTCTTAACAGCCACTCAACACTCAGATAAACGGACTCCTTAGGGGCCTCACCTGCCGTCCCGTGAGCGGTGCAGGCTGCCATGGTAACTACTCATCTTGCTGTGGACGCTGCCGGCCTTGCTGCGCACATCGTCCAGCATGGCTAGGTGAGTGGACGAAGCGTGTGTGGAGGTGCCCTGTGTGGAGGTACCACGTGACTTGCGGATGATTGGTGTGTTGGGGTCGCGCAGCAGAGACTGGGCAAAATCAGGCTCTTGCAAAACCTGCCGACTCTCATTCACTGCGCTGCTGCACGGGGGCGGAAGAGGGAGAAGACAGATGGCATGTCAGGAAAAGGCAAGCGAAGGGCTGTAGGCATTCAAACTTGTGAGCTATTAAACGTAAAGGAATGATTTGGCAAAAAAATCTAGGTCTGTAGAAATCCCACTCCAAACATCAGACAAGATGTGAAGTTTACTTTAGTTTTACACTGAAACTACCAGGCTAAAGCTGGAGCCAACAAGTAATCAACACTTACAACCACAGGAATAGCTTAAATAATCATACCTGCCAAACCAGTTCAGAAATCTCAAAAACCAAAACTTGCTTATAAGGTTTCTAATTCTGTATGGCACACTGTTATCTACAAGAATATATTGCTGTCAAAACAAATCTCCATAGGATATATCTTTACAGGAGAATGTGTTTTGTCACCTTTACCAGTTATCTAGTGTCCAACTAAACAGGCAAACTTTGGCTGACTGCTAAACTGTTTCAGTAATACAGAGCCAGAAAAAAAACAAAAACACTCACTCCTTGCGTCTGCGGCCGTGGAAAAAGCTGGCCCACTCGAAGCAGGTTTTCTTACTGCCTACCCAGAATACGGACGGGATGCCAACAATCAGCACCATCAAATACTTCATTAGGAAGAGAACCAAGTCAGGTCTGTTGGTCTGCTCCACCTTCTCACACACACACAGGCACACATATAAACACATTAAATACATTTCTTGTAAAAGCCTGTCTCTCTCACAACTCTCTCTCATGACCCGATGAGCTCCCTTTGCCTGAAGGCTCTCACACACTCTGCACTCTGCTTACAGCTGCACTGTCACTGTTTGGTTAGCAAATGATTTGTGTGCGATTTTATTTGGTTTACACCGTTATCTCTTCGTGACTTATTAGCTTCTCGAGCACACTTTAGTTACCACCTTTTTCACTTTGTTACAGTTTTCCTCTGTTGTGAGAGAGCTCTTTCAGACTTAACAGCTCTGTGTTGTCAGACAATCCATACTTCTCCACAGCATGGGTTCTCACAATGGCTTCCACCAATCCTCCTGGACACTTGACTAGTAATGCAAACACCCTTGATCAAACACAACATTTATATACAAACATTGTATGTGAGTTCATATAAATATCACATGTTACACTGCTGCTGTCTTTTCTCTGCTTGACCTAAATAGTCACACACACACAGGACAAACTGGGATGTTCACTGCATGCACAGATTCAGGGGTTTCAGAAGGAACTATCCAATGACATGGGATGAAATTGGAATTCTTGAGTAATGGAATTCTTCAAAATGAGGACTGGTAAATAGGATGCCCCCCAACGACCACCCCCCCCCCCACCCCCCAGGCAAAGGGTCAAATAAATACCCTTCTTTTTAAGCTGTCTAAATTACAAACTGTTTCTATACAAATTGAAACCAGTCGATTATACGTAAGAGTTTATCAGGTCATGCCATTTGCTGGGCTCTGCTCGTATTAGCAGCTGTTGCAGAAATGTGAGTCAAACCCCCAGCCCTTCCTTGGTGTGACAACATTCTATCAGTTCACACACATGCTAGAAATCCTCTTCAGGAGCTTTGAGTAGGAGCAACATAGGCCATGTGTCACCCCCTGTTCACAGTCATCTCAAACCTACATGAAACACAAAACTCTGCAAGGGGTGACTCAGTGAAGTGAAAAAAACATGTTTACACAATGACCTAAATGTAGCTGATCAGTCAAGACATGTTCGGCTTCCAATGTTTGCTTCTTTAGATTTGTTCCTGTCACTGTATGACATACTGTAATAGTGTACAATTCAGCTTTTGGTTATACAACTTATTTACATTTACATTTACGGCCTTTAGTTGTAAATGTAACAACTTATTTTCATTCAGTTTTGTAGTGTGATAGTTTAGGGCTTACATTTACTTACGTTCAGGGCTTTCATATATAGGCTCCGTTTCTTACAGCTGGTTCAGAGTCTTACTCTTCTAGATTCAGAACTTTTTATCAACTTATCACCTCTAGTTCTGTAATCTTTATTAAGTTGTATTTCATGCACAGCAAGCTGAAGATGGTGAAGTTTTGCACAGCAAGCTAAGCCTGGGGATGGTAAAGTTTTTTTAAACTGTTATCTTTCAATTCTTGAAGGAGGTCAGAGTTGATTTTCATGCATATTTTAAATCATCTTTCAATATCTACCCACTTATCTTTAGTTTCTTTATTGACTGTGAGACATTAGCTTTTATCCCCAAAATCTATATTAAACCACTGACTGCCACAAAGAATAAAAGATCCACCTCATTTCTTTACAGTTGGTTCTTTTATAGAAATGTTTATTAATTTCTTCTCCAAACACACCTGAATGACTCTGGAGGTGTTCATGCTTGCATACAGATGCTATTTTTTGTGATGAGATCACTGTTAAGGTTACTTTTGACTTCCTTCTAAAAATGACTACAAGCATTTTAGCAAGCATGTTTGTCTTGACTTCAATCATTCTTAACTTCCAATTCTTAATAACAGTTTGAACTGTGTGCATGAAGTCTTTAGAATGCAAAATGATCTGTTGAACTGAGCTGTTGGGCCCTATAAACTCTATAAAAAACATTTCTTGTCTGATCAGTTACATTAGTGGTAAGAGGAAAATTGTTTAAATTAGATTTTTTGCTGAACTGTCACTTTAAGCTTAACATTATTTCATTGTAATAATGTAAACTGTATCACTTACAAAGTCCCTGACAGGCAGTGGACTATACACAGGCCACTTTCCTCTGTATGAAAATGCTGAAGTGATGACAGGCCATCACCACCTTCTAATCTTACTGCCATTGTGTGTGTGTGTGTGTGTGTGTGTGTGTGTGTGTGTGCGTGCGCGTGTGTGTGTGCGTGTGAGTGCGTATAGACACAGTTGTCCTTCATTATCGTCTCTGCGCTAAACCCGCATCAAACAGCTCTGCCCTCAGCACTCTTCTCCAAACCACTACAGAGGCCCATCACACAATGCAAGCAGCATAGCGTGACCTAACAAGCCTGCAGCTGATAGAAGAGTGAGAAGAGAAAAGCTGGAGAGACGTAGAGAGTCATTTACACAGGCACTCTGCCTTCCCCCTCATCCTCAACATCTGCTCAGCTCACGCTAATACACCTACCCTTAAATAAAGTGGAGCTCGCTTCAGATACTCAATAATTAAAATGTTAAGCTCTGTGTAGGCAAGGCACAAAGAGTGGGAATATTTGAACAACCCAACCCAAGCCTGGCCTGGCCTGTGGGGGCTGGAGAGAGTAAGCGAGAGAGTGAGAGAGAGAGAGAGAGAGTGTGTGTGTGGGTGTATGTGTGGGTGTATGTGTGTGTGTAAGAGTAAGTAACCAGGCCACGTGACACTCAGGTCCACTTGGTTCACTATGTTATTGTGCAGTGAGAAAGGCTGAGAGTCTAATGTTACATGGTAACGTAAACGCCCAGCGTGTTACCGTGGTGTATCACATCACATCGTCTTTTCCCTCAGCAACACAAAAGAACTCCTAACTGGGATGCCTTTTGAAAAATGTGGGTCTTGAAAAATGTAACCATTCCCAAAAAACACTATCCCATGCAGCCAGAAATAAAATGCAGATTACATTTTAATGCACAGAGGAAAAGTGTATTCTAATAACCCTTAAAAGTCATAGCTGCTGACAATGATAACAAAATGCATGTTGTAATATAATCATTCCTCGCTTGTCGCAGCATATTAAAATAAGTGGCACAAAAGTGCTGATTCAAAATTTAAAAAATAAATTTATATCACATTTGTATTCATAAGCAGAAGACGACATTGGTTATAGCACATGTGGCTAGAGAATATAAATGAAATACAAATGTAATACACTAACTGATGAATTATGTACTTCTGTAAATTAAATTTTAAAAACTATGCCAAAGTAACAGTAATAACCTGGTAAGTCCATTTTGTCCCTGACACTAAGTAATAAAAAAAACTTATGTAAATAGAACACTTGGGCGAGTCCAGCTGTAGAGTTAGTATGCTATTATAGCATGTAAACATGAGATAGTGTAGTGTTGTTACCTGGAAAGGGCAGGGAATGTGGTACTCTCTGCAGCGTTCCTGCACCCAGGTGGTCTCCCACACTGAGCGGTAGGCTTGTTCATATAGGTAACATCCAACCACGGTCAGCAGCGGCACTAGGTAAAGTACAGAGAATACGCCAATACGGATCATGAACTTCACCAGCTTGTCCTGATTCTCCTTCTCTAGGGGGATCTCCATTCGGACTCGGTTTAGAGCCACAATCCCCACCAGCAGCAGAGACACCCCAACCAGGACGTCCAGGCACAGGGGGGCCAGCACAAACCAGCGAAGTGTGTGAATGTCATACAGGCCCACAAAACACACACCACTGATGTTATCACCTTCAATCTTATTCATAGCCAACAGTGCCACAGTTAGCAAGCCAGGTACCCCCCAGGCACTGGCATGAAAAAGCAGGGCTTTCTTTTCAATGGCCTCGCTGCCCCACTTGGGCACAGCAGCCAGGAACCAGGTGATGGTGAGAATAACCCACCACACGCTGCCTGCCATAGTAAAGAAGTAGAGCACCATAAAGAGTAACGTGCAGGCTTTATTATGCGAGCCCTGGGTCACTGTGGAGGCTTTAAATTGAGCTGGGTTGGCTGCATTGCATGACACGCGATCCTCCAGCAGAAATCCCAAAAAAAAGACCAGAGAGACCATCATGTAGCACACGGCATAGAAGATGATGGGCCGCTCAGGGTAGCGGAAGCGTGTGACATCGATGAGGAAAGTGAGGAAGGTGAAGAGGGTGGCAGACAGGCAGACAATAGAGATGACGCCAATGAAGTACCGGGCGAAGGTCAGTTCCTCGCGACGGAAGTACATGTTGGGGCAGGGAGGGGAGCAGTCCCGCACACCCAGGAACGTGTAGCCTAGCTCAGGCTCTACCTTCAGTTCACGTGGGCACCAGAAGCCATAATCTCGTTGCACTGACATAGGGGACTGGTCAGTAGTGTTAGTGCTGGTCAGCAGGTCAACAGCACGAGGGTAGGGCTCTTCACAGTCTGGAAACCTGGGATTGGTGGCACAATCAAATTACATTACATTATTGTACTGTCGGAAAGTTAGATCATTGTATTTTGCTTTGCTTCATTTAGCTGTCGGTTTTCTTAGTGCTATTTCAGACTGTCTGAAAATAAACATTTCATTTAAAACTTACTGCAAAATACAGCAGCATTTGTCATAAGTTCATTAGAAGATATTAACAAAGATCTGCATGGTCGTGAAATGGTCAAATAGCCTTAAATTCCTCGTCTAGTATATTTCAGTTATATTCATTTTCTGAATATAACTGAAAAGTGTTAATAAGTGTTAGCATCAATTGTTATCGTATTATTAACCATCTCTGCTACTGCGCATACAATAGCGCAATGTCAGATATAGCACTCCTGGTACTCCTAGAGATACTTACTGCACTACAAATTCTTTGTGATGTTCCACACTGCTGAGCAGTTTACTTGAAGACCAAATTTTCTAACCACTTTACCTGCTGCACTCCATTTCCTCAGGCCAGGACACGCCAAACATATCCATGAGCTCCTGACAGTCTCTCTTTGAGTGTATGCACAGACTCCGACAGGGCAGAGACACTCGGCCGTACTCCATACACACAGGGGCATAGAGTGCACACAGGAAAGGCCTCAGGTCTGAAGAACACTGCAGGTTCACCATGGGGTGAAAGGGCTGCAGAGAGAGATGATGGAAGGGTTAGATTCTGCCAAACAGACAGTGGGACAGTTTTCATAACCGCTCACAGCATGATGTCAGCACCAGCGCAGTGGAACTAATGAAGTCTCTTGGCTGACGGACAAAGGCACTTTTTTTTTTTTTTTTTTTTTTTTTAATGAAAAGTTTGAAATGATGTGTAAGATGATTAGCAGTATTTCTATGTAACCGTTATATTTTTAGATTTTAGGTGTAATTAGTGCAATAGTGTAATTAATGCAACAGTGTAAGTAAAACAAACTGATTTAAATATTTTCTTTTTTCCCCCTCCATCTATTCAAATTATGCTGGAGAGCTCTCTATCAAGATATATTCCGACTATAAATTAATCAAAAAGGCAGATTCAAAAAACAACGGAATAATCAGTATGAGGGAAAACAGTTACTGCCGATTATCCTGTCGCTTGCTCGCTGATTACCCTTGATTTCAAACACTTTTGGTAGATACTCACCACTCTGTACTCCACAGATTTCTGCTCCTCAAAGTGTTTAGTGCACTACATGTTTATTCCAGAAAAAAGACTAACTCTTAAGACAAAAGAAGTGTCTGAACAATCCACTATAGGGAGTCTGAATGACTACTGCCGCATGGCACTCACATGTTCATCAAAAAACTATTCTTGGTTAGAGCTGCAAGATATGGACAAAATATTTGTGTTGTGATTATGCTGCTACATATTGTGCCTGTGATTCCTTTCAATAAATGAAAAGGGACCATATCCTCACTTTTCTGGAATGAAAGAGAACTGAAGTATGTAAACACCATCTCAAAATTTACATTCACACCCCATCCATGCAGTTCATAAACAGAAACTTAGCTGCAAAATAGTCTGTTTTCAAATCATTTTTTTGTGGTGTCACACACTTACATACATCCTTTTATTCAGGATGTATGTAAATGTGTTTATCCCTGCCCATTCAGGCTGAAGTTCTAAGGAGTGTTTCAGCCCTGTGTTGCCTTTTCAATGAGCTGCAATACAGGGAAGCCAATCAGCAACAGATCATTTACATTTCAGTCTTAAAAGTACAGATACAAAAAAATCTAAGGGGTAATGTTGAAATCTAAGGGGTAAACAAAAGGTCGGGAAATGGATACTAAATTATGAACTATAATGAATTATGAAAAATATTGTTCGTTAAAATGTTGGGGAAAAAATAAAATGTGGGTCTTTTAAAAACACTACAGGGAATCTTTATTGGTTAAAGATTGGCCAAAATAATTTCACTTTTGTTGGTTTTCATGAACACCTTGATTTATTAAAAAACACCCAGTCACTCTCACCTGGAGTCAAAAACACTGACTGGCTAGAGGCTCATTGCATATTGTAGCCTTCTGCGATATCTGGTACTCCTTCACTTCCCTTTCACATTATGGACTTAACTTGCAGTGCTAGTCCATTCGCGTTTCATTTTTATGGACCTTTCGCTGCTTTCTGGACATTTTCAATCTCACCTTGTGCTCTCATAGCCCCCCAATTGTTTTGCTCATATTCATTACATACAAGTACAATCCGTCTATTTGGTCTCACTTAATATTTTCATCTGTAAAAATTCAGGTATATCTTTGCACTTTACTCTTGAATACTTTACTATATACACTTTCTGGTTGGCTAAACTGCATTTCATTGTTTCTAATACAACAATAAAGTTTAATCTAATCTAATCTAACGTGTCTACAGAGGTATGCACTGACTGGCAGGCCAGTTCCAGAACCAGTTCAGTACTGAAACCCAATACCCACTCTCCCGGTCTCACTAGCCTATGGGTGGCTTGCTCTGACTGTGCTTTTGTGTCCACAAGGAGCCCAGTGCATGCTGAGAAACAGAGCAGCTATGGATCTGGGCATTAATATGCAAATATCTAGTGGAGCCAATAATGGCCTTCCACCTGGGGCCAGCCAATACACATGCACTTCCTGCTAGGGTCTAGTCCTTTGTCACTGTCCTGCTGACTGGGGTGTGGAGGGATGGAATGAGAGACACACACACACTCGCACGCACACACACACACGCACGCACGCACGCACGCACGCTCACTCAAAGAATTTTCACAACAAGAACTCTCCAACTCAAAGCTGAGCTGCACATATGACACATCTGACCTTAAAACCAGAGTACTAAAATAATTCTGTAAAATTCACGCAATGGAAATGAGATGTCAGAGAGATCACATCAATATTTAGGAGAAGTCATTAAAAATTCAGTGGCTCCCTGGTGCTGCAAGATTAAAGAGAAATCAAAAGAAACATGACCAGCTGATTTTACCAGAAGAGTCAGCAACTGTAGCACACCTCTGCAACAGAGGAATAACCAGGACAGAGCTGATATTTTATCTCCATGTTCATGTTCTATTCATTCTCCTTAGTCCCTGCTCTAGTGTTACAATCTGTAAGCAGTCACTTGCTGGACTGACAGTTTCGCAGGCTGCTGAAGGGTTTAGCATAGCGAGAAATGAACTAGAGCCCCCGTGCATTATTCACGGCTGAGGTAGAGCTGCAAAGGTGGGGCTGTATGTGCAGCAGGACGTTTTAATACTGCATGTTAGACACGACTGAACAATTTAACAGCTGTATCAAGTTGTGGCGCATGTGGCATAATAAATGATTATTAACTTAGAGAATTTGTTAACCCAAGCTAATATGTAATCCCTAATATGAATGCACTAGCCAAGAGCCAAAAATGGTACAGTTCGATAACATACGGTATGATACAATATACTTTAATTTGTTGAACTGTGACTGACTGAAAATCATGAATCTATTTCTGAAATGCATTATTCCAGTGATCTATAAGAATATAAGGCAGGCAGCATCTTTAGAGATTTAACCTTAAGATCACTGCACTTCATATATATGGATTACAACCTGTTTTGAACTTCTTGAGAGTAAAAAAAAATTGGTTAGAATAACGAAATTCGTGTCGTCCACAAAAAGATGTTAAATCATTTATTGCTCTATTGGCCCAGAAATTTCATTCTGGTGCATCACTAAACAAAACTTCTTGTTTCAGAGTGGGATCTAGGACACGTTCAACTGAAAACATTTTCCTTTATACTAATGCATATTCCTCGTGTACAGTACTATGTCATATCAAAATGATCCTAAACCTCTTTCATTTTGATGCCAGTGTGTAAAAGTATATGTTAAAGCAGGGATTGTAAAAGCAGGGCTGCCAAGATTTATAGAATCTCCCAGACAGTCTTAAAGTAAAGCTAAGAAGTTAATTAGCCTGAAAAAGCGTTTAAGTCCCGACGATGACATGCTGACCACTAGGCTAACATTTCAGCTAAGCAAAAGATCACAGTGGTGCATTCAATAAAAGATTCAACTCTCATAACTTACAATTGAAACTGCCTGGGAAAGCAAGGAGGGACAATCCTCAGAGCACTGAAAACAGAAGGATAAAAAAGGCTCTTTCACATCCATCAACTCAAACACTGGGGAATGAAGCACTCCGATTTCAAACTGGATTAAAAACTTTTAGTAGACTTTGTAGACACACTCCAAACAGAATGCTGCAGTAGCTCAAGAGTCTCCATCTCTGTGTTCCAGCAACGTGAGCACCACTCATGCACACTCGCCTCTTCTCCTACAGGATTTTAAAGCACATTTGGCCTCAATATTTGATGACTACGTTGTCCAAACTGAGTTTGAAGTAAACATGCGGGTGCTAGAAAACGTGTCTACTCTACCACAGACTGCTACTGAGTGTTGTCAGTTGAAACGGTAGCCAAGGGGGAAAATGGTCAGCCCTCTGGTCCACTCTGTGGCTAGGTGAGGTTCTACCCTAGTAAACTCATTCGCAGGAGGTATTTTGTTCTGAGAACCATCCATGCAGGACACAGTGCATTCTGATCATCAACTGATTCTGACAGATTGCATTACAGTGACTATGAATGTGATCTGATCTTATACATCAACGGACCACAGATCACGCAAGGTAGAAATAAAATCATTTTATATGTATAAACTTAAGAAGTGTCTATCAACACCTACTCCAAGAAGAGTTTTCTGTGTTTGTACTATTTTTACCATTTAAGAACAACAGTGATGTAATATAAAACAGTCACAATGAATTAGCAAAACTATATTACACACTCTTAGTATTCTTTTATACAGCTTTATGTGGAGCTGCTGGCTTGTTAATAAACTCATACACATGCATCTACAAATTCCAACCATTTAAGCATGTGCCTTTAGATGAGCACCTAAGATAATGACAAACACACATACAGTTATACTGAAACTAATTATTTATTTCTTCACGTGAGGTATAAGGGAAAAAAGAACATTGCTCTTATAACAAAGGGAGGTGGAGGAACGATTGAGGATTGACTCATATTACTGTCCTGAAATGCCAATAGTGGCACATTATCTAGCTTAATCTCCATGCCTAAGATGGTAATGGGTAATTAAAACATTGGAGCGTTGGTTCTGAATACAGCAGTGCCATGCCAGGCAGGCCAGACTGCGGAGGAGGATCAGCAGGGGGGAGACAGGGTGGGCTTCTTGGCAGGAGTGAAAAAGAACACATTTTGTCTCTCTCAGACGCCAGCAGCCACTCCTCTTCAAACACTTCAATGAACGGATTAAGTTTCTGCCTGTTTTTCTCTCTGTCTAACCCATGATTTATATAAGGAATCAATGCTTGGAGGTTAGCTTTGAAAGCCTTTCAAACCTCAAGAGTTGCATGCTTTCGGTGCTTCCTGGGCTACACGGGTCCATTTATGTGTGATGTGAAAGCAGTCCATCAATCCATGCAGCAATTCCAGTCTGTATAATCAAAGGAAACACCCTGGTCAGCTATCAAATTGTCGCTATTCATATAGAAGCATATAGAAGTGGTAGTGGCCTAGTGGGTAGGCTACTTGCCTCTGGATCAAGAGGTCATAGGTTCGAATCCTACCTTCAGCACACCACCACTGGGGTCTTGCTGAACCACCACTGGTTCAGCAAGACCCTTAAACCCCAGTTGCTCTGGGGAGACTGTCCCCTGTAGTTAGGGAATGGAAGTCGCTTTGGATAAAAGCCTCTGCTAAATGCCGTAAATGAGTTAAAGAGAGAAAAGTTTGGGGAGGGGAAATAACCAAGAAAGATGGTTAAAGAAAAAAAAAAGCACTATAGGGAGCATTCTGGGCTGAGGTGTCTGTAATGCTTTTGACAGACAGCTCCAGTAATCTCTGGCTGGATAACTAAGACTGTGGGGCTCCCTCTCAACTGTGCAGGTGGAAAAGCAGTCAGCTTGGGCTGCTGCTGGTAAAAAGCAAAGTTTGCCAACTTTCACAGCAAGCCTGTCTGAGGAAGAAAGCTGGTCTCCCAGAGGATTAGAAAGTCAAAAGAAACAGACTGAGAACCTGTCGCCTTTTTCTACTGAGCGGTGAGTGTGTGCCACTCAGAGCTTTGATTAGCATTAAGTGTCTGAGTTCCTGTTATACATGTACAATGGGTAACTACTACCCACATACTTCCTAAAACTGTCCCAAGAGATTTAATTATCACTGTGAATTTAAGGACAGCGTTCAGGTCAAGCGAAACATTTCATGCTATACTGAGCATCCGATGGCTCACACATTAACAGGCCCAATAACTCACAGGCTAAGCTGGAACTGAGTTCATTAAAGCTGTAGGGTTCAAGTTTGAAAAGAAGTGATATGCACTTTGTACAGAAGAGATGTACACAATTCACCTTCTCACCTGTTCTCTCTTTGCATCTGTGTGCTAGTTCCAAAGGTAATGCATATTATAACAGTAGTTTCTGTGTTCCAGAGCTCTGCCCACAGCAGGCTTATGTGAACTGTACAAGGAATGTCAGAATGTGCATATAGAACAGCCTTCTCCTTGTAGCCCAAACAACTGTAAGATACCCCATTAAAGCAATAATTTGATGGTGTTTTGACACCATGGGACATAGGGAATTTATGCAAATTCTTTTGCCTCTTAGCTTCAGTGCAAAATTGAATAATCAAACCTAGGACACCAAACATACTGTGGGTAAGGATAAAAAATCATAAACATTTCCTAAACCATCACTATAACACTGATTTAAGGGCATCATGGAACTTCAGTGTAACAGCCTTTCTGACACCATCATTCATCAGCATCTCTGAACTGAAATGACAGTGTCCCAACTGACGGGTCAAAGCACTTTCTCCACTTTGTCATAGCTTGCGTTATGGACACATACAAACTGTTTTGACATGTGCTGCAGGCTTCGCTCACTCTCAAGGACGGAAAACGCATTTTTTTGGCAGGAAGCCACTGACTGAGAGCTCCTAAATGAGGACGTGAAAGAGCTGTGTGAGTGACATGGCAACCTGCTGGTAGCTCTAGTCAGGGTGAATTAAATGCAGTGTGCAGGGACACACAGAGCACAAAACAGAGCCTGTCTGTCCAACCAAGATAAACTCCATCTTCACCAACTGATTGGCTCCGGACGGCCCTCCACACTCTTTCACACAATTGTGAAAAGCCCGGCAGGCCTAAAAGAGAAAACTGGCCAAATGGGGACTTATTTCCTTAATCTTCGCTCTTTTCTCAGTCTTCAGCAAGAAAAGGGTAAAGAAAGGACAGGCAGCTCCCACACTCCTTCTCTTCTTCTTTCCTGTCATTCAGCCATGCCTGAATCACGAGTAGTCTCTTCTCTTCCTGGCTGTGTCTTCCTCCCCTCCACTTGATTCAGTTCTGCATTCCTCCCCCTTGCCTTTCCATCAGCGTTGCCATGGCAACCACTGATGCGGAAAACAGGCACCTTTAAAGAAAATGCCTTTGATGATTCCTCATCTCAGGGGTCGGAGGTCACTGAGAGAGACCACCTCCTGAGCGCAGTAACGCATGTCCTTTTTTGGCTGCACAATTAAGACTCGTTTCCATAGTTACCTCTATACTAGCTAAAAGAAGAGGGGGCGTCCTTCATGCTCCACTGTAACCACTGCAGGGGTGCAAGAAAAGAAACTACATGCATATAAAAAAAAAAAAAAACCATCAGTGTCATTTTAACTAAATGAGAAGTTGAAAGACAATATAACCAGTGCTACACAATTCTAAAATTAACATCCATGAACGCCTGTGTTGTGATTGAACAATCAGAAATCTCTCATACATCATAGAACAGACTGCTTACTTTTGCTATTTTTCACCTTTTAGAATAATAGCCAAGACACCATATTGTGTTCAGTAGGTGTTTATATGTATATAAACGGGTTGACGTAATGAGTAGTACTGTAATGAGTACCTACATGAATAAATTGTTACGCAACAAAATGAAAAATTTTCTCTGTGCCTTGGCCTTGGCGTGGTTCGGGTGGGTGGATGCTAATATTAGCGGCTAACTGCCTTGTAAAGCATTGTGAAGTCCTGCGCGCAGAGGTCTGTGTCTCAGCCGTGTCTCGGGCCGTGAAGTTGAGGGGAGGGGCGGGGCACGCAGTATGAAGTTATTCAAATTAGGTACGCATTTGCACTGTGAATACTGAAAACTGCCACGCATTTGCGTACCACATACGCCAATTAGTACTTACGTACTACTTATGTCAATCCCTGTATATAAAATTATATTTTATTTTCATTTTAGTAGCTTCTAATTTCTTTGAATTAACACTTTTGGCAGACTCTTAAGCATTCAGGCTTTCACTGGGGCTGGGCACTATTAGCCATGGTTCATTGTATTTAGAGCAGTGTTCTAAATTCATAATTCTTTCATTTCTTTTTTTGTTTGTTTGTTTACCAACAGTTGTCAGACAAAATAAACACTGTGCATCATGTGAATTTCATGTATATCATGGAATACATTTTTTTCCCCAGACCTAGTTTCAACATCTAAATTTATATTTGCATTGAAAAAAGTCTGCCTTTCTCTATGCACTACTTCCTCACCAACCAGCTCTCGTGCTGCCTTAAAATCTCTGACAATTTGTGTTTTAGCCAGTTTTCAATGATAAGAAATAAGGTCCCACTGGAATGTAGTGAGATTGAAGACCGAACACAAAATTACAGAAAGAATCCCAAATTGTACGACTTAGCAGAACAGATCTTGAGAATTCCTCAGTGATTCCAGACCTGCCAAATGTGACGGCAAAAACAGATCCATGCCATTTTACTGTATCATTCCTGACCTCATACAGATCCCTATTCAGGCCTGTCATTATCAGCTTGTCAGAACTCATCTCTCTTTACTGAGACCTCACAACTACTGAAACACAGGCGGCCCGATTCATCTTAGAAGCATCGCCTTGCAATTAGCCCTACATGTTCTTCATTCCCACGGCCTAAACAGACTGGGATGGAAATGTTGAGTGTGTATTTTAATCACACACTCTGATAAAATGCTGCACTGCTTTGCCAAAAGTGATACCTTCATGTGGAATCTTACATGGTAATGAAAAGTAAAGGTTCATGGAAATACATGAGCTGGAAAAATGCATTGTTATTATCAGTTCAAGCCACAGGTTATCTCTGACTAGCTAAAAGACAAGGCACCATGAGAGTATTGTGGAAACAAAAATAAAATAAAAACAATGAAATCTTCCAGAACTTTTACTGAACCTTATTAGGTCAGAGGTAGTCTGACACTTGATCTCAGGGTTGCGTGTGAAAAGGAGAATGAATTTCCAGTTAATACACCTAGTTCAACCTACACACATTGATAACCTATGTTTATAGTGTTATAGCTCTTTCAAACAGCTATTTCACCTCTTCTTGTTTCAAAAGCTCAGTCCAAAAAAAGAAAAGAAAAGAAAAAAAAAAAAAAAACTAAACAAAACCAAAAAACTTTCCTTTTCAAATAGTCGAATTCATCTGATCCACTATGTTCTTGGGTTAAGTGAAAAAATAATTCCGAAAAGAATTATGAAGCTCTCATTCAGCACCTGCTGTTCTTACAACGAAACACGTGTGGACTAAACTGCAACACTCTTCTAACAACTTTTTAATAAAAAATAGAAATAATCATAATGATAATTCCCCATTATGCTCCAGTTAGGCATCAATGAAAACTGCGCTCCTTTCCCCTTCATTAGCTCTAATTATAACTGCTACATAACAGGGATGTACAATTTATAACTGTGATTTGCCTTTCATAGACAGCACAATACATCATATATCATTTTATTATGGCAAATTGTATTGGAGTTCCAAGGCTGTTACTTTAGTGCTAACATCTTGCTTTGTGGGTAGCATGTTAGATTAGGGCCCCATAAAGCACAGTTTTTGTTTAGTGTTTGTATGCTGCTATGAAACCAGACTAAGCGGATGAGGTAAAACACCATTCTGCTTTTCTGAAATGTCAAATCTTGTACTTTTATAATGCTGTAATAAGCTAAAAATGGAAACCCTATGCATTATTATGAGTAACCAGTATCTTTGCTTTTGCTGTATTGAGACCACCACTACTGGGGAGCCAACATGGCCCACACTAATTCCCATTTTTCTGTCAGGATGGATACACCCCTGTACCCAATTAACACTGTATATCACTACAGTGAAACTGAAGGGGGAGGGATTGTTTTACAGGGCCAACTGGCCTGTGGCTCGTTTTTCAGAATGAGCAGAACATCTCCAGTGTGATGTAATACAGATCCAGGGGGGATAGTGAACACTCGTGACAGATGGACAGCCGTGGGCCTCCCCGCCACCCGACGCTGCAGCAGTGCTCACGTGACTGTGCAAAGCTGTAGTTATCTGACAGTGGGCACTCTGTTGTGTCTTGAGAGGGCAGGGCAGGCACGGACGCTCTCCGCTGGGCTTAATTGACTGCAGTAATGGGAGAAAGAAAATCACTCAGCAGCCCCAGTCAATCCATCTATTGTAGGTCTCAGCACAGATTATGAGGCAGTTAGCAGCGGTGAAGAATGTTAGCTGGCACCATTAGCCTGCCCCCCTCTGTACCAGGAATAAAACATCCTTCAGTGAGCATTTCACTCCCTTGCCAAGCTCAGGATAGCAGGGGGAAAGGAGTATACAGTACTATACTGCTCTCTCTTGAGCATTACTACTGCATCTCCAGTGAGATTGTTTTCAACATACTCATTTAATTAGAAAATTTTACAAATTACAGAAATGCATTTATTAATTGCAACCATTATATTTATGTCCTTAGGCCAGTGGCAAAAAACAAGGGGTCAATCCTTTTTTCAGTATCACTTTAGGGCTGTCACAATTACTTGATTAAAACATGTTATTCATTCAAAAATAATCATTTAAATGACATTCTCCATGAACCAGCTTAGTATTTATTTTGCAAACAGCATAGGTGCAAGGAGGATGATATTTTGTCTCAGTGTGTACTTAATGTATACGGCTGGGATGACAATAAAGCTGTACTTGACTTGAATATATACTTAGTGATCTAGTGCTGTCACTTTTGAACACATTAGTAATGCAGTGATTATTTTGATGATTAATAATGTATCATATGCATGCAATGTATAACAGCAAACATTTCATTTTACTTCATATATGCGAAATGTGTTACTCCGCTCATACATATATGTATATATTCAGCAGCACTAATAAGTTACATGTATTCAACAGATTTTATAACACTCGTGAAACCACTTTTCATAATGATTTTTCTTTTGAGTCTAAACCACCAAACCAGACAGATCCAAGGCTGAACTAAAGGCTTCCTGCAGCACCTAAGGAACTGCACTGCTGCTCACAGTTCAAGGGCAGTGTAGAGGACAGCTCTGATAGTGACAGATGAATACAGCATGACACGATCAGAGCCGGAGGGATTGTGTCATTCAGGTGAATAGAGCATGCACAATATGAAACATTATGCAGTGGAAGATTGGAATGCGGTGTTCAAATACGCTTGAAAATACTACAGACGGCAACAGCTCTGCAATACTTTTTACAGTTTACTTCACAAATAAGATCCTGGCTGAATTATGAATCTGCAATATTTGCTAAGAGTCACCTACAGCCTGAATTACTCAAGCAGGTTGGTGAAGACAAACCACAGGCTCAGCCTGCACAACAACAAGCACCATGGCAACTCAGCTTTTCTCTCCTAACCTGCCCACACAGAACAGCAGGAGACAGTGAAAGGGAAAAAAAAGGAAGGCACAGTTACCTCCATGGCCAGAGCAGCCGTCTGTTGGTCGTAGTGGTTGAGCAGATTGGGCATGAAGGTGCTGTTGTAGGGGAGATCCTGACACATCCGCAGGCCTATGGGCTCACAGGTGAACGTGCTGTGGCTTCCAGCAGAGTCCATGAAAATAGCAGAACTGGATACAAACATAGAAAAAACTAACAGCACCCAGAACAGCCTCATATCTCTCCAGCAGAGACTAAATGTAGATACCAGGATATCCAAAGTGTGCCCCATCCTGAATTCACATAACACGGCGAAGTGAGACTGGGAGGGTGTGTGAGCATGGGAGCTTATTCTTCTCCCAATGGATATCCACCACACCCAGGCAGTCTGGGAGGTAGACTAGGCTGATTTGCTGCTTCCATCCCCCGCTGTGGAGTACACTGCCTGCTTGCTCACTAGGTCCTCATGGGTGCCTGGGTGTTGACCTCCTGTCTGGGTCAGTGCACACTTTGATCAGCCACTTCTGCTTTGCCTTATGTTCATACAGGCCTGCGTAAGTTAAAACGAGGTATTGTCTTCCACTTGGGAGGTCATCATAGACACACAAAAACAGCAAGCCAAGAAACAGGTCCCATGATGTGTGGACAGCAAATATTTTTCACTGCACCTGCAACATAAAACGTGAGTAAAAATAAAATGTACTGACGACACTAAATACCATGACATATTTAAGCATGGCCGGCACACAGATCATTGTAAATGATCTACTGAAATATGGTGGTTTTGATATGTAACTGGTAACATAAAACAAACACTGTAACAATTACTAATGCATATTGCTATACCAACATTCAGTCAAGCTTTTTAAACTGTATTCAGATATTCTGTACCATCTGGTAAGGCGGTACTTTGGAGTAACTTGTTTTATTCCAATTTCAGCAGATGCTTAATCCTTTCTAAATGAGCACAATTAGGTACTGTACAAATATTCTAAAAGAAGATAATATTTTAGCCAAAATATCAGAATTAAATAAGCTATATTACAAAAGAAAAGAAATAAGGTATACACACACACGCACATAATATATAAATATACACACACACACATACATATACACACATACATATGCTTTCTAAATTATCAAAACTGTATAATATAAAAGAAAATATTTCACACATACCGTCCGAATTAAATTTGCTTTATTACTATAAATATTCATATACACACACTCAAACACACACTAGCCTTGTAGCCGCATCTTCAGCGTGTAAACCCACCCCACCCCCTACAAGACGCGTCCGTGTAACTACACACATACACATGGAGCCTATACCCCTACACCACTGCAGCAGCTAAACACGGTGTAACACTCAGGACTCCGACAGATGCGTCTAGAGACGAACGTCAATTTCTTACTGATAATTAGAGCTAACGTTTAAACAAAAAACTACATCCCGACACCTTTAATGGGCTTTACTCACGTCTTCACTAACTGAATGTACAGTTTATCATACAGTCGTAATCCCATTACAGCGATGTGTGTGCGTGTCTGACTAACCCATGTCATCCTCCACCGGCTGCTCAGCCTGCAGCCCCCGAGATAATTCATGAACGCATTTTAATCCACCGTTAAAAGAGAAAAATCAACTTTACCGCAGCTCGACATTATTCTTCAGCTCTTCCACCCGCAGGCACGGCTCCGTTCTGCATGTGTGTGTTCTCAGCTGAGAACCAGGTTCAGTCTCTCTCTCTCACACACACACACACACGGTCCGCCTGGTCTTTAGAGCCTCGCTGTACTGAATAATCTGCCTAGACTCCCTCATGAGGAGCAGCCCGGAGGACTGCCTGCCTCCTTTGCATAGTCCAAATGAGCCCACTCCCTCTCGCCCCACCTTCCACTCAGTGCGCATGCGCACGGACCATGTTGTCAGAAGACGTAGGAACCATTATGGGTGACTGTAGTTTTCAGTGATCCAGTAGTTCTGTACAGACTGACTTGGAAAAGAAGCAAGTATCAGCTTTTTTAAACTGATGGCCTGGTGGTTAGGGAGTTGCCCTCTGCAATCAGAAGGTTGTGGGTTTGAATCCCAGGACTGCCAGTGGCACCATTGCGCCATGTACCTTCCCCAGGCACTACTGCCCAGGTGCTGTGTCGCTGGCTGGCACTGCATCACTTGGTGCATCAGTTAAATGCAGAGAACATTTTGCACTGTTCACACTGTGTGCTGTGGTGTGTTCACATATGAAAAATGGACACTTTACACAAGTATGCCAGTAGGGTTTTACTGACCCCCTTATCTAATCTGCTTACAATAAATAAATATGATAAACCCAAGAAATCTTAAAGTGCAACACGATATGAGCATGAACAAATGTGCCTCTGTAAAATGAGTGGCGTCTCTTGATATGGTGAATGGGCAGCAGATGGGGCGTCAAGCACTTCAACAGGTGCAATGAAGTGAATCAGGTCAGCGCTACAATACCAAGAACAGCGTCCTTTGGGTTGAGGCCACAAGGAACAGAGGCTCAATCCTCTGAAGTATTCCATCTGTACAAAACTGCATCTGAGGACAACTCGGCCAAAGCATACTTAATAAAGTCTAGCTGTCATTTGATTAAATAGCTCCATGGGGGGGGGGGGGTGTTACTGAAGATCAGAATATTATAATTTACTTATATTTATGTACATTTTTGTTACATCTACATTAACATTCAAATTATAGTCATTAACATTTAGTTCCTTTTTTTTATTTAATTTCATTATGTGAGAGCAAACAGCTCTGTGAACTGTCACCAATTTGTGAAGTTCAAGACAAAAGAGAATAATGAACGTAATTTACTAGGCTGATGGATGAGGTGGGTGCTGGATGAGGTGGGAAATTCCCCAGAGGCTCTTAAAGTTTTTTCATCATTATTTCACAGTAACAGCACTTACACTGGAGTGAGTACGGCTTCAGGCTACTCTAAATACCTCTGCCAATAAGGAACAGCATTCTACAAAATAATGAGGGCAGGCATTGTTAAAAACACAATTATCACGTAACAATGAGCTAATATCAAACTAACTGATAAGCTAAAGTGGGAAATTTGCATTGTCATGACAGAAAGTAGACAGTACAAAGGTAAGAGCAGCAAAACAATAGAATGAAAGCTATACAACACAATAGTACAGTACAAAAAGTACACTATACAAATAATACAAAAATATAAATATGGACATGTGTGTATCCAAATATGTATGTATGTATATATATATATGTGTGTGTGTGTGTGTGTGTGTGTGAGTGTGTGAGTGAGTGTGAGTGTGTG
>JBBJLS010000001.1:32046845-32066250 GCA_037577275.1 Bryconaethiops microstoma
GCACAAACGCACAGACACACTCGCACGCACACACACACACACACACACACAGTATATATGTGAGAATGTATGTACACATTGAATATATGTACATAGTGGATATATATGTATGAGCACCAAGATGCCTTAGGAAGTCTGACGTCATTTTTCGAATGTAGCCTACTTATACTAACAATTACTACATTTTATAAATAAATGCATGCAGTAACTTTGTTGTTTAGAAGTATTTATTAGGAGAGTTATTAGAAGTATTTTTTGGAATAACAACAGCGTAAACAGAAGAAAAATATTTGCTTTAAGCAGATACAATGAAATGCATCAATCGAATGAAAAGCACAATAACATCATACTTAGTAGAAATGAATAGACTTCTGTAATTTCTGAAATGCACCATTATCACCAAGATCTAAAAAAGGAGGCTTGGTTTTCATACTGAGGCAATCTTCTTGTTTTGACAGTGTCAGTCACATGTTAAAGTCAATATTTATTTTTCCCCATTTCAAAACGTGGGATTATCTCCAAGAGCAAGATTTTCACTGCACCACTAAAGTAAGCACAGATTAAGCTCTCTGGAGCACCAGCTCTATCTCCTATCACACATGCCTCACACACTCACTCTCTCTCCTTAGGACCAATTTCTGATTTCAACGGATCTGAAAACATTTCAGGGCTGTGGCCGTTAAGACTACAGTGCTTTCTACAGTCATAACGAAAGAATAAAGAAACATTTGGCTGCTAGTGCTGGAGTGGTCAAAATCTTTAACAAATCAGGCTGCTCACAATAGATGCATTTTAGAAGCAATATTAATCACATTCAGAGGGACCACAGAGGTCACAAGTAAACACTGTGTTCAATTCTTAATTAATGTTTATGGCTAAAATTAATTTACAGTTGTTAAAATGTAAAGGAATACTTAAGATCTTTTGGTCTTTAAAAGAATAAGCAGTTAGTCAGATTTTAGCATATATAGTATACAGGTGGTAAACCTTATCGAGATCCTGAATGAATAACGTTGGAATAAACAAATCAAAAAGTATTCCTAAAATTATCAAATTCCAAATTAAACCAAAAATCTGACACACCTTAAAAAACTGAAAATAAACTATTTTTACAATGTTTTCAATTCCCCAGTCAAAACACTGATGTAAATGTTTACTTTCAGCACACAAATAGCATGCAGTGTAAAACAGCACTGTAAAACACACCAAATAATGTACAACACAAACATTTAGTTTACAGATGTCACCATAATCTATCAGTATCACTTTGAAATCTCTTTTTAACAGGCACTTTTTACTTTTTTTCAGTTCACACATGCAAAAAAGTGGAAAAAAATCCTAAATCAGTCCAAAGTCCAGGGACGGTTTCTGAGACTCAGATTAGGACAAAGCAATTTCAGTGATGGATCACTGTTGGAAATGCAATTTAATCCTAGACTAAGCTGAAACCATCTCCACAAAACTGCACTTTAGAGTCCAGGGAAAGACTGAGGTGTTATTACCTCTGAACGGCAGAACAGCTCTACTGAAATAAATAACAAAATTCTGTTAGGCAATCTGTTTAAAAGCAGTTTTAAACAACTAAGAAATCATTGATAAATAGTTTAGAAATGCACTGAAAGCTTTGCACAATGCACAGAAAGCAAAGGATACAAACATTTTATTCGTCTCCTGCTACCACCCGAAGATTAAAGTCTGAAGACAACTGAAATCTCACCTTAGCTTTTTGTTGGTTTTCTTTGCTAATCACGAGCAGAATGATGTTCAATAAGGCGTTGGCTTGGAGCTGCAAACTCTGGATCGGTCTTTGATTTGGATGCCATGGCCTCTTCTTCCAGCTATTATGAAACATAATACCACAAGCCAAAAAAGGAGGAGTGCTGAGGATAAAAAAAGTTGACTAAAAAACAATAAAACAATCCATCATGTGAGCATGACAAATGTGTGAAATGACTGATGACAGGGTTTTGTATTAGTTGAAAACTAAATGCTTCCCTGCTGTGTGTGCAGTTCATGGTTTACCTGCTCTTTGATGTAGGTCTGACCACATGGCCCAATGCCTCTCAGTGTGAGACCTATTATAAAACACCAGACAGACAAGCCTGCCTCCATGGCTGAAAGCAGAGTGCAGGGGAACCACAGACTCAAAGTTGTGTCCTTAAGGAAAAGTTAGTGTAGTTAGCAGTAGCACTGTCACTGATGACTTAGTAATAAAACTTAATACACTCCACAGTAACACACCATTCAACTTTGAACCATGATAGCTAATTTGTGTACTAACCACCTTTCCATACTTCACAAAATATATTACTGAATGCATTTGTTGTTTTTTTTTTACACATTATTAAGTGAAGTAGTTTGAAGTTTGGGATGCAGCCTTATTGACTGCAGAAAATACTGGAAATTTTTCTATCATTCATCTTGGTTCACTAAAAAATTGATAACTTTTTCATCTTGCTCTAAATGCAGTCGATCGACCAAGTTCAGCATCTCTAGTTTGTTTTTTGGGTTTTGTACTTTAGTTACTAGACTAATGTAGAAAGTAATCACGTTACTGGAGTCAACATCTTTCTGAGTATCATAAACTATTATATTAACCCCATAGCTCTACTGCAAAAATAAAAAAAGAAGCTTGATACACTGTCTATTGATCAACTGCATTAGGAGTAAAAGATCCATGGAAATGTATTACCTAATTACTGCAATTAATTATTTGATAACTGCTATGAAATGAATACACAGTTGATGCGATGCTGAGTGATGATGAGATTATCATCCTAGTAGTGTCTCTAACAGCTGTTAAACTGTCCAAACAGACTCACATAAATACGTGTGGTGTCGAAGGGGCAGTTAGCAGAGACAGGTGAGCGGGCATTGATGGGCATATCTGTGAAGTTGCAGCCGTACAGAAGCATACTGCCGTTGGCTCTAATAGTGAGGCTGATGGCCAGCAGCAGTCCCACGCAGCAGGCCATAGAGAGCAGTGTGTTCAAGAAGGAGCTCACCAACAGGCCCACATGCTAGAGAAACAACAAAGCCTTACTAAAGTCTCACTGTTATAATGGAGTTCAAACCATATATATCACCATATAGAAAGGTCCTTTGAATTAATTTGATTTAAATGTTTCGTTTGACATGATTGATCATGCACAGCATATTTCTAAAATTATCCAGACACCCCTTCTAACGAATGAATTCAGCTACTTTGCGCTAACTACTGGCATCATGCTCTGGAGCACCAGCAAGTGAGGCTAAGATCACCATGCCGACTGCCAGGCGTCAGCTACAGGGGTATAAAGTCTTCCAGCAGTGAGCAGTGATGGACCTTTAAGGTACAGGATGGAGATCCATCATTCCATCACTGTTAACTGTATGGTGATCTTAAGCTCATTTGTTGGTGCTCCAGAACATCATGGATGACTTGGAGTTTGTCCAACATCAGTACCTGACTTTCCTAATGAAAAAAAAAAGGTATAGCTTCTTACTAGTTTCCAGTTGGTGATATTCCTTGACACCAATATTGCAACAATACCACTTGCAATGCTCTGAAAAATATATATGAAATGTAAACTGCCTGAAATATTAGAAATCACACTCTTCCCAAGTTCATGAAACACCTAGTGCAACAGGAACTGGGACCTACAGTCACATCCAAAGCTTAGAAAACATACTCACCAGTAGTCCTGATGTGACTGCGATGATGTTGGACACTGTGTATTCTGTGGATATTTTACCACTTGGTTTGGAAATGTGCCTTAAAATACTGCCATGAACAATGGCACCCAAGATGAAATTGATGTGGCCAACAACGATGAGCGTCAGTCCTTTGGTCATGAGCCTCCCAGGCCCCTTCTGCCTGTCTGCAGAACAGATGGAGGACATTACTCAATATTCATGACACCTCACAGGCCTGTAAACTGTAAACAGCTCGCTGTGCAACAGCATCTGTTACACGATTTTAGAACTTCTCACTGCCTTTCTTCAGTTATTTACACGCGTGACAGACGACAGACATGTTCAACTTCAGAAAACAGGTTCTTTTTCAACTCGCCTGCATGCACGTTATTAACAGAATGTATTTAATCATTATAAAAGTCTATATTCACAACTTTATCACACAAAAAAATCTGTACTAGGGTTCGGGTTAGTACAGCCGCTGTTACCTCGCGTTTACACCGTGACTCATATGGCTAAGGAGCCAAGAGAGAGTAAAGGTAACTGAGCAAAAGGAAAATGTTCTTACCAAAACCACACATTTTTGTGGATTTCAGACGAAAAGGTGAAAATCAGATCTTTGTCTATAAACCACTTTCTCCTCGGTTTCCTGTTTCAACAGCTCACCTGGAGAACGGAAGTAGGCGGGGCTCAAAGACAGTTTGTTACCATGGTGACCGCGATACGCACAACCGTGCTGTTTACATTTCTTATAAAATACACATTTCTCACCACTGATGTTTACTTTAAGATTACCCTCCAAAATGTTTGAGGTAAACAGTTTAACCACAAATGCACAAATCAAGGGACTCTGGAGACCACACCTTGAACTCTTTCGTGTTCCTCAAATTAATTCTGAACTATACTATGTGGACCTTTTAATTATTGAATTCAGATGGTTCCTTGCGTCCATCTTAATGCTTCAGCATACCAAGACATTTTGGACAACGCCATAAGTCCAACTTTGTGGACACATTTTGGCAAAGACCCTTTTCTATTCCAGCATGACTGTGCTGCAGTGCACAAAGCAAGGTCCATAAAAACATGGTTGGATGAGTTGGGTGTGGAAGAACTTGACTGGCCGCACAGAGCCCTGACCTCAACCCCATCCAACACCTTTGGGATGAACTGGAGCGGAGATTGTGAGCAAAGTCTTCTCCAACATCAGTGCCTGACCTCTTAACTTCTCTACAGAATGAATGGTTAGTTTTAAGCTCCTTTTTAAAACTGACAACAGTTGCAGCAGATGTGATCTCCTTGGGGAGCTGGTTCCAGTGGGCAGCATAATCACTAAATGTCATTTCACCCTGTACATTTTGATTCTGTGCATCTTGGTACCGTCTCTTCCCCAGGTAAGCAATAGAGATGCACTCATTATGTTAAAGAAAACGTGATTCATCAGATCAGACCCCTTCTTCCATTGCTTCATGGTCCGAGTCTGATGCTCACGTGCCCATTGTTAACGTTTTTGATGGGGGACAGGGGTCTGCATGTGGGCATTCTTGCTAGTCTGTAGCTATACTGACTCAAAAACAGCAAGTTGTGATGCTTTGTGTGCTCTGACAATTTTCTATCAACGCCAGCATTAACTTGTTGAGCACTGTGCTACAGTAGCTCTGCGGTGGGTTCAGACCAGACAGGAAAGCCTTTGCACCCCACATAGATCAATGAGCCTTGCCCCCACATGATCCTGCCACCAGTTTTCTGGTTGTCCTTTCCTGAGCCACTTGTAGTGGGCACTGACCCATCGGGCATACTGGGAACACTCCACGAGTCTGTTTTGGAGATTCTCAGAGCCTGTCATCTAGCCATCACAATTTGGCCCTTGTAACAGTTGCTCAGAAACGTATGTTAACCCATTTTTCCTGTTTCCAGCACAAGAACTGTGTTTAACCATTGCCTTTAAGGGTGCACGTTTTAAAAACTGACAAAGTGTTAAAAGTCAAATATGGGAAATGGTCAGACATGAAGAACTCTCTTCTTTAGGAAACCTGCTGCAGTATCAAGAATGCCACGAGCAGCTGCTAGATATCTGCAGTAGAAACACTTTTTTCTGTCTCCTTGTTGATAAAGACATACTGCTGCCAGCCCTGACAGGTCCTCTCTCATGTAATACACAAAAGCACACTCAGCCATGTGTCCTATATCTGTTCTGTGAGTGTGTATTAAGTTTCTAAAGCCTTGGAGATAGGGAGCAGCTGCCTAGGGCATCTACTGTACATGTCAATCAAGTGAATGCAGCACTATATATCTCTGAAAGCTAATGTTACACAAGTTATGCTGTGTGTAACCCCCTTGCGCTGAGATATTTAAAGTGCTGTGATGTTATTAATTAGGCTGAAGACTCTATTATCTGTCTGCACATGTTAACAATTCAAACAATGGACGAGCGCTTTGTTAGGATAGGATAAGATAAAGAACAAGGCCTGGGTGAGCAAAGTCCTATCGTGTTTAGATGACACACCTACAAATGAAAGCATGAGCAAATATTAGAAACCACACAGGGTGTGTCAGGCCATCTACACAGCAGACTGTAAGATAAAAACATTGCAACTGCTTATTCATGAGCAGCATCAAGTAGTATGACAATTTGACACAAAATATGTAAAAAAAAAAAAACACATTGGGTGTAAAATATTTCAGCAACTGTGCTTTGTTATTTTTTTGGGAAATTTGCACTTTACTGAAATTGCATACCTGAACTTTTTCAGTTACAGTTTGGAATAAAGGTTTCATTATGAGCTTTAAAGTACTTATTGCAGATCTCAAATGGCAGGAGATTTTTCTCTTGCTAGTCATTCAGGTTCTCTCACATTTGAATTTACTGTTTTCCTAAAATATTCAGTCAAACTCATAATTATAAAATGAAACTGCCCATAACTGTGCTTTATTCTAGAACTAATGGTATCCAATAGTCGTCATACCACACACCACTAAACGACGAAAACTTTTCACCTTTATTACTTTCACTCAAGTATTCTTGGCTCCATACTGCCCCTTTTATCTGAGTGAGTACCTTTTCTACCTGATCACTTGGTCTCTCACTCATCCCATGACCTTAGGGGTGTAATGACAGATACTTGGGGAGTCAGTGATCTCCACAGTTCTTGATCTGCTGCTTTGTGTATTAGGGTTGAGAAGGTGCAGCAAGTCCATTCTTTACTGTAGCCAGAATAGGGATGCATGTTTTTCATATAAATATCAGTATTTATATAGCTCACTAAAACTCAACAAAGCAAGAAATAATAAATAAAAAAAACAAACTCTCCAGCCTGGTCGCACAGCACCACCCAGTGGCTATAGAGCCTAATAAATATTTGGGGTCATCTGAAGGTCGGTACTTTATCAGGAGTGACGTAATAGGCTGACTTACTTCAGCATTTTATTCATAATGAAATAAAGCAAAAAAAAAAAAAACTGTAAAGGACAACACCCAGTGATGTTATAGGTTGTCAGAATGGTATTTTGTCTGTTTTATTTGAACTGTTCTGGAAGCTAAATATTTGCCTCGGTACAAGAAACAAATACAAACACTCACAATAAAAACCAAGCCCACTGTCCAACAATACACATCTTGGTGTTCCCGGGCTGAGGAAAACACGTCTCAGCAACAAAATCATGAGTGCAAGGCAGGGGGCCTTCACACTCAATCTCAAACAGAAGACCAGAGAGAGGGTCACAAAAGACTAAGGTTGGAGCAATATTAAACTAGGCAATACAAATCTAACTGCCATACATTCAACATCAAAACAGTTTAAATGTCAGGTCTACAAAAAACACAGAGGGAACCTGTGTGGAAATCAGAGGAGAAAGTGAGTGACAAGACAAATGATTCATGGTTCTTGGTTTATAGACTTTGAAGATGGAAAATATATAAATGTTTCCTGAGAGGGGTGGCTCTTGGCTCCGGACCCTTTCATTTTTTAAGCTGCCATCTATTGTCTTAAAACACTCAAACACAAAATAAGATTTTTTTTTGTTTACACTGAACCCAATATGTGATGGGAAATCCTGATATGCCTAAATTAAAAACAATTAACACATGTGGAAATCAACACTGTACTGAAGCAAATTTCAAAGTCCTAATGTTCAAGCTGGTGGCTGATGGACTTGTGCGCTTAGGTATATATTCGACTAAGGTCAGGTGGTTAGAAGGTCAAGTAAGGAGAGCAATAAGGGTCATGCTAAAGATTATTATAGTTGCTACAGGCAACACTTTCTGTTTTCTGTTGATAAATACAAAGTATAATGTAATAAGGAAACACTCTGAACAAAAAGACAAGGACTAATTTGTTTGGTTTCAAAGGAAAGATAATGTTAAAGGAATAGAAAAACACGGGTTGACTGACTAAATTCAACTAGACGTGACACTGTGTTCGGTCAGACAAGGCAAGTGATGTCCAAGGTCCTTCAAGCATTCTGACTGATCAGCCACAGCAGCAAAGATGAAAGGTGGGTGGAGTTTGTGCTAAACCACACTCCCAAACTGGAAAACCTCACCCACCTGCATTTGCACAAGTATGAACATATGCAATAAGAAGACAAGAAAAATATCATGTTGATGGAAAAATAACAAAACAAAAAACATCTGGAACAGAAGAACTAAAATCCCTTGAACAGACAGAAGGAAAGGAACTCCTCCACGGAGCACGTTCAAGCCGTCCCCACTGCAGTTGTGAACAGCTGTGAGCCAGTTCTTCTCTTTTAGTTCCTGACTTGAAGTCCACTGGCTAACTGAACAGATGGTCAATGCTGCTGGTCAGTGGCAGTTGCTACTGGAAGTCCTTGCGACTGCCGTGGTTCTGGCTCTGTATGGAGTTCTCTGTGCTGTGTGTGTGTGGCTTACTGGGGGAGGGGGCTTGGCTGGGTTGGGACACTGGCAGAAGAGTGTGAGCATGGGCACTGGACTACCCCATCTTGCTTTGTGCCCTCCGCTGGACCTCCAACAACACCAGGAGTCATGCCCACCTGACCCTGAACAAGCCTGCTGCAGACCCAGAGAAATATGTTCACACACACTTTTTAAAAGAGGCTATATTCTATTGTTTCCCTTGAGAGCCATTAATGGTTTTATGTTCCAAAACCAGACATAATTCTTTTTTTACATGTATCCTTTACAATTATACAGGCGTTTTTTTGTTACTGTACCTTTAAAACTGATACGTAAATGACCTTTTTTGGACTGATGACAATATGGCAGTTCAAAAAGCAGTCCAGGCTAAACAATCATCTTAATTTTCTCAGACAAAACATTATAACTGCAACTAACTTTTCAAACATTATATCAAACAATGATATTCATAAATGTCATTTGGTATGGGGAAGTTCGACAGATCCCTGAAGAAGTCTGAGCAGGCAGAATAGGATAGAAGGGTACAATCTGCAGAATAATCTCTAAATATAAAATAATGACTATCATGCTGAGGTCTTTACAGAATTTATCGTAAATGATTTTTGTAATTTTCTGTACAAGTCTCATTACAAATTAGGGAATTAATTTTTAAAAATCATTACGATTACTGTAGAAGCACACATAGTTTGAGGTAGGCCAGATTCTGTATACTGATATTTACCTGACTGGATTTAAGTATACATTTTGTCTTGCAGGCCGCCAGGAGATATGGCTGGTAGCGGCTGGGCCACTCTGCCAAGTAAGAAAATCGGTTAGACAGAACAGTACAACGAGGCCAGACAAAGTGTGTGTGGGTCTGGATGGATAACCATGGAATGTTACTAGAACACTGTGATTGTGAGAAATAGCATTTTGGTATATTAAAACATAAAAGCATTAATCCCTGAATGTTCAACTGATGTATTTACCCACTCTTACAGTGAAAGGCACCCATAGCGGCTGAGAGGGACAGATAGAAGTTAGGTGGAAAGATGATCAGCAAATGAGAAAAGGCAAGTATCTTCTTTTGTTTAAGATTCTCTACTCTTGCTCACCTGTATGCACCACCATTGAGCTCTGCATGCACCTGCTGCTCTGCCATTCCCCACGGTGCAGTGGCAACAAAGAATTCTTTGTTGACACAGTTTCTGAGACTGTCAGGAATACGACCTGCAAACACAGAGAAAGGCAATAGCACGAGTCTTGAATATGTGCTTACCTATGTCTTTATTTCCACACTGGAATATTATACAATACATTTCAGTAGTGCCTGGACATGCTGGAAATTTAGTGGATGATACAAATCAAACGGTACAGTTCTGCATTAAACAGAAATGACACATTACCCCTCATGTAACTGAATTGTGCCTTTATAGCCTTCAAAAGAACAACTGCCAATTTGAATCCCCTAAATGGTCGTATCCAACCTAAATATCCAGTGTAGTGAAACTTTGTAAGTGTTGGCTCCCTACTGCATGGAGATAGTGAGTTGGATCCTCTGCAATACCACAGCTGTCTATGGCTGAGAGTGCAAGGGAGAGCTTCTCTCTTTTTCTGTGTGTGTAGGATGGACCTCTTCACCCCAAACTTTAAGCATTCTGAGCATTCTGCTCAAAATTTATTGAGCTGCCCAGTGATGCTGCATTAGTGGAAATTGTAAAAATACTGTGGTGACTCTAAAAACTCAGTCTTTAAAAGCTAGCCTTTAAATGCAAAAAAAAAAAAACCTTTAAAATGATTTCAATCATTTTTCTTATGTTTAGGATATTTTAAGATTAAGAAATTAAGTTTGCATGTTGGAGGTATTGCATATTTGGTCAAATTGAAACTATAACTTCTTCAGTTGGCATCTTGCCTTCTTTTGCATATGGCAGCCTGGAACTCCCAAGTGTAGAGTGTAATGTTTGATTTCATTTTTCAGTGGTTCCAGTATATCAGGTAGCAGTTGACAGAACACTACATTACTCTGCATTTTACAGTGTGAGCACACTAATATTATAAAAGGTTACTGCTATATGTATGACTACTTGGTTTGAGTGTATGAGTCATATTGTTTAAGAGTCGATGGGTGGAGCGCGTTAATGTGTGTTAATGCTGGTAGATGTGTGCAGGCAGTATATACCTGTAATGGCTCTTCTTATTTCAGTGGCAGCTGCCTCCCGCATCTCTAACGAGGCCTGCTCACTGTACCAAGCTGTGTGGGGGGTGCAAATCAGATTGGGGGCATCTTTTAGTGGACCTTGGGTAAAACTAGAGGAACAAAGCAAGAGAAACAGAGGTAAAGTATTAGATAAGGACAGCATACCAAACCAGCTGTCAAAATCAAAGCATGAACAGAGCAAACGAACAAAGTCTGCTGTATGTAGAGGTATTAATCTTACATGAATGGCTCTGACTCATGGACATCCAAGGCAGCTCCTCGGATTCTGCCCTCTTTCAAGGCCTGAGCTAAGGCTTTTTCATCCACAAGCCCACCTCGTGCACAGTTCACCAGGAATGCTCCCTGGCGCATCTACAACACAGAGGCAACATGTATATGAAAGTGTCAATTGAACTGCATAACTGATACAGTATCAAGAATTTACTGGCCAAAGTAAATTTCTACCTAATTTTCTAACAGATGTAAAAATGTTTATATATTACTATCTGTATTCCACTGCTCATAAACACTTCCCTCCAATTACATTTATGTATGCAGTGTATCTTGGTGTACAATAGTAAACTGATCTGAATAAAAGAAAAATCTAATCAAATTGTGGAGAAATCTGAAATTTCATGATATACTAAACTGCATCTTATAGATCAGAACTGAATCATCGAGGTCAGTTCAAATGCCCATTTCTTCATTGGCGCTGCAGAACAGCCACTAGGTGGCAGAGGTGTATTTAATACAGTGGCATAGAGAATAAATCCACTGTATACTGTACAATTACAAGAAAATTACAACACTGTGCCTGTAACTGAAGAAAAAGAGGGCTTGCAGCCAAAAAGAAATCTTTCCATAATCTCAACTCAGAAAAACAGTCAGGCAGCAGAGTTTGGAGTCGTTCATGGCTGGAGAAAAGAGAGCAAAATGGAATGTCTATTCACCAAAGCAAATCTTAAATCAGCAGATTAAGTTTCCTAGTTAGCTCTTACCAATTCAAGGCAGGTCACTCTATTGGTGAACTTTATGTGGGGTCAGGGTTATGTAAGATAATACATAAATAATAATATTGTAACTTAATTTATAATCTTGTCGCTTTCTCTCTGTCACACGCACGTCATTCCTACTCATTGCCAGTTGCATTTAGAAACGCATTGTGATGCCACGGTCACAGATCAAAATTTCTGCTCTGCCAGAACGTTACTGTATAAAGGTTATGGCCACAAAAGTGCTAAATCGGTCGGCATGAGAAATGTACATTAAACTTTCAAAGACTGCAGAGTTTAACTCCCAAACAAAGAATTCTTTAATGATTTATGATTTTTGTCAAAGAAAGTACTGTGACAAAACTGTAGCAGTACAGGGTTGTGCAGAGATGTTATGGGGCAAATTTTGTCAGTGTGGATCACTATGGCCAAAGGAGCCTAAAACCTTCCCTTTGCACATGCACAGTGTAGAATAACCCTGCTTTAAGACAAAGCTATATGCATGTTACTGGTGTCTTTGTGTCCGTCGTGTTTGCACTGATGTCTCCAACTGACACACCTGTTTGATGGTAAAGTCATTGATGAGGTGGTGGTTATGTTCATTCAGGTTACAGTGTAGAGACACGCAGTCGCTCTGGTACAGCAGGTCCTGGAGGGTGTACACTCTCTGGACTCCCAATGACCGCTCTAAACCGTCCTGCAGATACGGGTCATAAAAGATCACATTGAAGCCGAACGCTTTCGCCCGAACTGCCACCGCCTGACCCGATCGGCCTGTACAACACACAGACAGATATACACCAAGAGTTACATGCACATTCCAGATTTATTTTAATGCCCCAGAGACTATACAAAGTCTACAACAGAGTTATACACAATATATTTTACATGTATTTCTTTATATATATACTTGTATTTCATTTTTGGGAACAACAAGATATTAACTAATAATATACTATAATTATTAATGGTACTTGTTAAGTTTTCTGCCTCAAGTTTTTCAAATTCTGACACTCTGGATGGTAATTTTATTGTAAGTACATTGTAAGTGCATTACGAACCTCCTATTTTAATCACATATACATACACACTACCATTCAACGGTGTGAATCACTTTTCATTTCAATATTTAGTTATTTTGAATACAAAATGGTCTACATGAGTGGTTCCCAACCCTAGTTCTGGATGTTCCCATGCTGTTCACACATTTTAGAATTTTCCATGCACCCAACACACTTGATCCCACTATGCAACAAATTAACAAGTCTTTCCTGGGTTTAAGTGGGTGTGTTAGAGCAGGGAAAACACTAAAATGAGCAAAGGGGTCTCCAGCACAGAGGCTAGTTCATACTGGTCTATACAGTAATGATTTAAGTATTACAAACAACACAACAAATGGTATTTATAAGTGATATATTCAATATTTTGAACATGTGTAGTACCAGTTAAACAAAAATTAATTAAATGATGAACCACTTACAGTAATTCTATGTTTACCTTCATTTTGCCAAGCTTTCCACCTTGAGATCTGATCATCAAATCTCAAATCAAATGAGATATTCTGGAAATTACTTCTTTATTAATTACTTCTTGATACATCAAAAACCTTTCTGACCGCTCCGTAGCTCCCTATTATTATGAATAATTTAGTAACTGTGAAGCTGTTCAGGACCTTATACATACGTCTGCAACAAAATGTTTCATTTTATTGATGAGTTTTAGTCAAACTTTGTTTACAAACAGTGTATATTGTAGTGTATATTGTCATTATCCTCTAAATCTGTCAGTCATCACGTCTTACCAAAGCCAATAAGTCCGAGAGTCTCTCCCCGTATGCGTGCGGCTCCTGAGGCCAGCTCTCTGATCTGCTCAACACTCTGGACCCGCGAGCCCTCCCGCAGAGCCTGGTACAGCCAAGTGTTCCTGCGGTACAGATTGAGGATGTGGCAGAGGGTAGAGTCTGCTGTCTCTTCTACAGCTGCTGATGGAATATTGCACACTGCGATGCCTGCACAACCACACAAAAAACAGAGACAGGCACAGGGTTTGTATGCATGCGTGTGAAGAATCGTTCTCTGAAGCCTGCATACGATTCAGAAGATATGAGTAGACAAGTGCTCTTCTGGCTTCCAGCTGAATGGATTCCAAACGAAAGTTACAGCTCTGAACACATGCTGTGAAACCCCTTGAAGGCAATATTTTTTAAAATGCAAATATCAGTCATTGCCCACACACACCCACACCCACCCAACACACAAACACACGTGCACCCACACCCACACACCCACACCCACACCCACACAAGTATCTATAATGCTTCTTGTACTACTTTGGTAATTACAGTGGAGGGCAGTAGGGAGCCATTAACTACAAGGCTGTAAAGGGAGACTTGTCTCTGCTTTAACATCACAGAAATATGGAGAGGTTTCAGACCTTCCCTTGCTGATTTGGTATGAGAGTGGCTCCATGCCCTGCTTCAGCTCACAGTACCCCTCCCCCAGTGCTCTGTATCTCTCCCTGCGTCTAGGATTCAACTTTCTTTCACAACAAAGTGCTGCCGTGGCACAAAAAGCCTTCTGTTTCTCTGTCTCTCTCAACAGGCATTTTTCTCCTGGAAATTGTGCTAGAGATTATGTTTCTCAAGACAGGGACAATAAAGAGCATTCTGCTTTTCAGAAAAGCATGGACAAAAGCTTTAAAACGGATGTCCTTTTCAGAAAGCTGACAGTATACTGTCAGTCGTAGATTCAGAATTACCCTCTTTCTTTCATTGCCTGTAAGATGCAAACTGCTCTAATACTAACCCTAGAGTGAGTCATGTACTGTCAAAGCCAGAATTTTACAATCTTCTCTCACTCTACTTACTCCCACACAAAGCTTCTGAACAATAGCTGTTAAGACTGGGCAATATGGCAAAAAATATAACATTACAATACTTATGTATATGTATTGGGATATGATTTTTCTATCCTATAATGCTTGCGCACAAGTTGGAATAGACAAAATATACCAGCGAACCATTACTACCACATCTAAAGGAATGTTTTTTGCAAAAATAACATTTTTTCACATTTTCCAGATGTAGTCAATCATCCAATACATGAAATCCAGATTCCGTGCCTTTACTTTAGAACTGAGCTACAAGACTAACACTGTTAACAGACACAGCTAATATCTCCCTTTTTTCTTATACATAACTACATCCTTAAAACCAGGTACAGCTCATCATTATTGTGGAGAAGCGGTTTAGGGCACAGTATGACCGTAAGCTATATAAAGAAACAAGACCAATTTCTATAGCCTGCAATTTTGGACAACAGGTTCTGTTTTCACATACCACCTGAGGAGTATGAGTACTGATTTTAAACCTAGTTTTTGTGATCATAAATACAGAGGAATCTGATCCAAAATCAGTCATCACCATCCTTGGTGTTGTCTGAAATGGCAGTCTGTAGCAGTTAAGTTTTTATAGTTAACAGAAAGAAATACACACTCTTAAATCAAGAAATTGTGGATGCAGGTTAAGAGAAGATTTGGGAATGTATTTTTCTGAAGACAATTCAGGTAACTATTGACTTCTAGAGGTGACATTGTGGTGCAGTGGGTAGCAAGTCGTCTCACAGCATCTAAGGTTTGATTCTCAGCCTGGCAGCCAAAGCTCCTTTTTGTATGGAATTCTCCCTGTGCATGCTTGTATTTTCACCAGGTACTCTGGTTTCCTCCCACGGTCCAAACACATGCACATCAGGTGAATTAGAGATGCTACATTGTCCCTCTATGTGAGTGTGTGGATGGACATTTTGTCTGTGTTTTTTCCATGTTATGGACTTCTGACCCGTCCTGAGTATTTCTCTGCATTTTACCCTTTGGCCACTGGGATATGCTCCAGCAAGGCTAAACGGTTCAGATAATGGACGGATGGATTGACTTCTAGTGTTTATTTACAACATTAGCCTTGCAGCTTTAGCTTGACCATACCTGGGACAAGTATAAATTGTGTAAAATTGATTATCAAATTATTCCTCCTGAACATATCAAATGGTTTTATAGTTGTTTTGTTAAATCATATTCAGTGTTTTTTAAGGCATCAGCAGAGTATTACTGCTCAGCAGAGTAGCAATAATACAATTTTAATACACACAGGCTCAAACATGACATGCATTATTTTGTATTGAGTTCAAACCGATGAGCTGAAAATCTAACATGGATATACAACGATCAGTCACAACATTAAACTACTTTGTGAATAACATCTTGTTACAATGGCAACTGTCAAGGAGTGGGAGGCACAGAGACCTTCAGAGGTCTTGTGAGGTCCTTCAGAGGTCAGAGGTCTACATTTCAAGATGATGTGTATAAAGTCTTTGCGTGATTAGTTGAACAGACATGATGAAACACAGGGACACTCTGACTATCAAAATCACCAGACCTCTCATTGTGGTCTTGCTGATTAACAAAGCCAAATGTTAGGTTTTTTAGATTATCAGAATCAACATTTTTAATTCAACTGACAAAAGAAATTAAGAGCAACTGGGTCTGAAGAGTTCAAAGAGGACAACTATCCGAAATGCAGAACTGAAATGTAGAACTGAATACCAACGTTACCAAAGAATACTTTTAAACATTTAAATTATTCAGGCCAGCCCAACCAGTTTTGTGGTTATATTGAAAAAAGCCTGAATTTGCACTTTGTTGCAATGATCCAGTTAACTAAAAGCAGGTTTATTTATGTAGCTATATCATTGAGTAATATGAGTGCCAATGCAAATGGAAATATTTTAGCTATCATACTGTGAACGTACATTACTCACCCTTATGAACTGGTGTTATGGGTTATAAGAATGTCATAGGTAGCCTATGGTCATTATGACAGAAGTTACTATGAATACTGAGTGTTGTAGACCTAACTTGAATGGAATAGCAAACATCAACAAGTTTAATTGTTGATCCACAATTTAGCTCGCTTACAAGCAAAAAAAAAAAAAGAAAGTCTATAATGTTATTTCTTGCATGTCACTTACCAGAGCTGGTCATACTCTCAGTCTCAACCTATGACAGCTAGTAACATTACTAAAGTGTCTCTGACTCTGTTTCAACTATGTAAATTGTGACATGATCGTTTTACTGCAAATGTGTATCAGTTCCAAATATTGGTTATTAGTCTACTTGATTAACTAACAGTTGGTGTCCATATAGGACCTCTAACTGTGAAAAAATACATATTTTAGACATTTTATGATCTATTATAAGATATTATAAGATATAACAAGTATCTGTGGGAAACTATCAGACAAATCAAACAACTGGTAAAAATTAATCATAAAACATAATATTGGTATAATGTTCCTAAAACACCAACGTCTCACCCATTTCTCCAGCAGCCTTAATGTCAATGTTGTCGTAGCCACTGCCGATGCGGATGATGATACGTAGGGCTTTAAATTTCTCCAGGTCCTCTCTGGTCAGAGTGATGGTGTGATACATCATTGCTCCTACAGCCTCATTTAGTACCTGCCAACAGAACTCAATGATTTAACCATCCTCATCTTTGACATTGTAGTAGCATTAGAAGCTTCAAGAAGCAGCTGCACTATAAGCCCCATCAGTTAAACAAGGGTGAAGCGTCCTTGTATGTAAAGCTAATTAGTAATGTGCCACTGGCAGCTAGAGAGACGAGAAACCTCTGGGTAAATCTGATTGGTACTATCAGTACTTAAAAACTCAGATTTCAGTTACCCCTTAAGATTATTGGGAAAGCAAAGAAAGAGAATCCCACTTTCATGTAAAGAAGTTGAAAGATATCAGCAAGCAGCATCTCTTCTCTTCTGTAGTATACTGCCTGACATAGAACATACAGAATTATGGAGTGACCAAATAAAATAAGCACATAAAAGCTGCTGTTTTAGATTCTCTTTTTAGGCAGTGCTCTTGCACACTCTTGGCATTCTGTCAGCAAGCTTCATGACAAGCCACTCGGGATGCTTTTCTAACAGGCTTGGCGTTCTGAAAACTACTTGGTGGGGGGGAGCATGTAAGAAAATATTTGAAATTTGTGTTTTAGAAATATATTTTTGCACATTCGTCTTCATGATTTCCTGAGAAACAAATTTCAAGCCCGTAAGCATAAACTCTTAGAACCAAGTGGTTTTACAATCATGAAAAACTTTTGGCATGTACTACAGTGACAACTATAACACTTTAACACGTACCTGTTAAAACAATAATAAAATATGCAAGGAATAAGAGAAGGAGCATGACATTAGAAAAATAGAGGAGGCATGTGTAAATGCATGTACCTTTTCGTGGATCTCCTGTGTGGACTGGGCATCGCAGAAGGCTACAGTTGCCAGATCTTTGAGGATGGGCATCTCCACCGTACAGTCTCGCCCATCCAGCAGGGCCACCAGCGGCCGGGGATGCATCGGCCCATTCATGATCTGAGGCCTTATACCTGCAGAGAGCGAGAGAGAGAGTGAGTGTGAGTGAGTGAGCGCACGAGAGAGAGAGAGACTGTTGATGGGTTTGTGTATTTCAAAGAGCTGGAGAAGTACTTTGCATAAGAAAGTGTATGAGAAACGGATTGAAGGAGATGGAGAGAAACACACTTTGCATGACTTTCGCGCTCACGCTCTTGCTGTGAATGTGGTTGTCATGGAGATTACAGGATTTGAACAGGATTATGAATATATTTAATTTAATGGCATCTGGAAGACAGTTCTCTCCCCCTCTATTTCTCTCTGCCCATTCTTCAGCAGTGCTTGAGAATTATTTACAGCGCTATTATTAAAAAGTAATAATCACAGAATCAGTCATCTCCCTGGTTTCCCTATTAAAAATAACATGCATTTCAGATCAAGAGATTGGAATTAGAATTAAGGCAAACTGACACATAAGACAGCAATGCTGATGACATGGCAAGGCATCACACGCACGCAAACACACACTTTACACATCACACTGTAGCACACAGACACACACGCAGTGTGAGACTTAGTGGCCGTGGCAATAACAGAGCCACATTACATTAGACGAGTCCGTTAAAGACAGCTGGGACAACAGTGAGTGTCCCTCACACTTCTGCAAGAGAACATGCTGCCAAACCTAAAAGCTTTTTTGGACAACCACTGCACAGACAAACCCAACATCAATGATTCAAGTTTAAACAAACTGAGTTAAGAGGGACATCCTCACACCACCTTTATCCAAATAGAAGCAAACACACTCACTCTACTATGCGAGAAATCAAACTTCTAAAATCTGACATGAGGAAAGACAGAAAAAGAGGGAGGGAAGGAGGGAAAGTGTGTAATGTAATAATGCCTTTAAAACCACACGAACAATAAGCGTCTGTAAAAACAAAAGGAAATGAGCAAAATTTTCCATTGTGGGGACACAAGGTGACGTGTGTGGGACTGATAGAAAGTAAGAGTGTGTGTGTCATAAATAGAGGGGGGGGGTTTACATCTGAGGCCATCTGGCCCTTACCCTATGGTAGAGATGGGAGGGAGGGAGAGAAAGAGAGAGAGACAAAGAGAGATGATATTGGCTAAAACATACTGAGAGAGAGAGAGAGAGAGAGAGAGAGAGAGAGAGAGAGAGATAGAGAGAGAGAGAGAGAGAGAGAGATATTATTGGCTAAAACAGACTGGCAGTGAAGTGTATTCCCCT
>JBBJLS010000001.1:32081357-32105554 GCA_037577275.1 Bryconaethiops microstoma
AGTAAAGAAATCATCCTCTCCGGTCTTTGCTGCCTTGTGCATGCTCATCTTATGTTGTCCGTCATATGATGTTACATTTCAACTGGCTGATTACCCTCTGCATTCACTTACTAGACTAGCTGTTCATCCTGCATTTTTGCTGTTCATTTAGCCCAGCATTTTTTCTGTGAAGTTTTCTAGAATGTGAGATGGTTTAACTTGTTTGCAGTTGTTCCAGAATATGCTTGGTGATAAAGGAAACATATGGTATGAAATAGACTATTATACCGAATCAAGTTTGTGGTCTCTATAACAGCAGTTGTAGTCAATACTAAAGAGCTGGTGAATTTTCTGGGTCTGTTCCCACATCCACAAATACAGAGATGGTCTGTTCAGTTAGAGATGGTCTGTCAGTTGCTCCTATTTGAAAATTCTTACTCTGTTTTACAGAGATGAGAGGGAGGGTGAAGACGGTTATGAAGATTCTGAGCACTCTGTCACAGGGACGAAAGTCAAGGTGAAATATGGCAAGGGAAAATCGCAGAAAATCTATGAAGCCAACATAAAGAACACAGAGACTGATGATGGAGAAGTCCTCTATCTGGTGCACTACTATGGATGGAATGTGAGGTGAGTATGAAGAAACATTTAGCTTTAAAGGCTTTGTTCATTGCAAAAAGCAAGTGGTTGATTATGATTTCACTTATCTGCCAGATCTGATGTTATGCAATAGTTTATTGTTAAATTCACCTTCGGACTTCAAATATTTGTTCAACAGCAATTGTAACCAAAATTGAGGTTAGGATTGTTGAATTCTGAGCATCTTAGCTTATGCACTGAGAATGTCCATTGTTTTGATATCTGGATCTTCTTTAGTATTCAGTCATGCAATCAGTCATTCTTTCATGCATTAATTCATTCATGCATTCGTTCATTCATTCATGCATGCATGCATGTTTTAAAGATAATGTTTGCTTTTGCCTTCCAACCAGTAACTTTTACATCGTGTTTTATTTCATGTTCTTTACTTGCTTTACAGATATGATGAGTGGGTCAAAGCAGACAGAATCATATGGCCTGTCGATAAAGGGACGAAGAAAAGGCAGAAAAAGAAAGTCAAAGTATGTGGATTATGTTCATGGGTGAAATATGAATAATTTCACATAATTCTGTAATACATGTCTGTGATTAAAATCCCTACCACTTTGAACAGAATAAAGATGACTGCGAGAAGGAGAAAGATGAGGACAAACAGCCCAAACCAGTCGTAAAACGTGGTCGTCCTCCACTGAAATCGACTCCTCCTGGCACCTCCCGCAGTGTATCCAAAACGCCCAGCAGTGATGGAAGATCAGGAAGCAAAATCTCTCGTCCCACAGACCCCTCCACTGTGCCCAATGGAGAAGGTAAGACTGTACTAAAATGTAGTGGAATTAATTACACGTTTTAAAAACTTAGTTATTAATCTCAGTGTTACATGTGTCCTGGCAGGAACTCCTCGACGACGGACAAGGAGAACTTCTGGAATGTACGATTCAGATAGGGCATCCAATGGTATGTTGGACCGTTTAATATAAAATTGCACTCCTGCCCACTCAACTCCTGAAGTCTAAACCTTTTAATATATTTAGTTTTCAGTTATAGAGTGGATGCACTTGACCTTGCAGCACTGGAGTTCAACACAATTATCTGAATGGTCTTTTTCTCTTTGCAGACTCTGGAAATTCATCAGAGGAGAGTGAGTGTGAAGACTCTCCTGAGAAGAAGCCTGAATGGACAGAGACAACTGATCCTGCCACAGCACGAAGGCAGGAAGAGGAAGAGGCAAGGCAAGAGGAGAAAGGGAGGCTAGAGGCTGCCCAGGCTGACCTAGAGTGTCCAAGTAGCCCGCAGGAGAAACTTCTACCCCAGGAGAGAAGTGAGGTGGAGAAGCCTGAGGAGGAAATGGCTCTGTCACCAGAGTCCGATGACAAATCTCCCAAATCTAGAGGAAAAAGAGCTCGCCAGAGGGAACCTGAGATTGAGACTCATGCACAGCTGCCTGTCACTCCCAATCACACTGAGCCTGAGGTGCCCTGCTTCCTATCACGGCAGGCTAAGAAGCCTCAGGAGATCGTGCACAGCAGCCCTGCAGAACGAGTTTCTGAAAAGGCTGACTCTGACACTGACTCTGCTACTGAGGACATTAGCCCTCCAGAGAGAATCTGCATAGCCAAGCGCAAAGCCACCGAGCAGCGGACACCTGACAAGAAAGTTCGTCTAGATCGTAAAGATGAACCTAAGACTCTGTCGCCACAGAAGAGTTCAGATTCAGAAATACAGGCAGAGGCTGTGGAGAAAATAGAAGAACCACTTGCACCAGCAGTACCATTCTCAGAAGCGACAGTAGTTGTAGTAGAAGCTCCAACTGAAGAAGCAGAGATCAAAACCGAAATGCCCTCTCTTACCAGAGAAATCCAGGTCAGAGTGGAACCTCTTCTAGGCTTGTGCACGATAGAGGACACCTCAGGTGTCACAGATGAGGAGCTGATGCCTCAGATAGGCCCAGAGGCACTGGTCTGCCATGAGGTGGATCTGGATGACCCTGAAGAGAGGGAGAAACCATCAGAAGAGTTGGTTATCAGGGAGGAGAAGGGGCCTGTGTGTGTTCCAACTCAGACTCAGCCCTCACAGCCTCTACAGCCTTCCTCACTTCTCTCTCATAGCTTGGCAGGAGCTCCTCAGCTCTCCTCACCATCCTCCACCCCCAGCCCAGATGAATCCCACAGCATCAAGAGTGAGAGTGATGCCACTATTGAGGTGGACAGTGTTGCTGAGTCGCAGGAGGGGCTTGGGGAGAATGGATCTCCACATGGTTTTGATGCCAGTGCCAGCTCCAGCAACTCCAGCATCTCGCTTCAGGAGAGGGACAGCAAGGACAGAGGTTGGTTAGAACATGTCACGTATCAATTTCTGTTTGCAGCTAGAGACTCTTGATATTTTAACAGTTTGCCGTCAGTAATTGTGCTTAGACTGCTTTCTTTTTTCCTCATTCAAACTTTTGTTTCCGTAGGTCAGAAAAGATTGCTAGACTGCAATGTTATATCGCCTGCCAAGAAGCAGAAACGCAACCAGAAACGGCTCAGCACAGCATCGGCTGCAGAAAAGAACGGAGCAGGTGAGTAGAATATAGAAACAGCAGAAGTAGTCTAATTTATTTCCTGGTGTTTGAAAATGTCATGGGTACTTTTGAATGAAATCATGTTGTAGAGCAGTGTTTCCTATCTGTCAGGAGCCTTCTATGTTTCACCACTACTGGAAATTTGACCAGCATGCAAAATGACAAACCACAACCCGGTGTTTTGACATTTCAAATAGAGGGTGGCAGTCTTTATAAAAATGTTTTCAGTCTCATGAATATACACCCATCAGCTGTAACATTAATACGAGTGATGGGTGAAGTGAATAACATTATCTTGTGAAAATGATACCTGTCAAGGGGTGGGGTTTATTAGACAGCAAGTGAAGTCAGGACATTTTTCAGTGTGCATTCTGCTCTGAACTCAGTCACGTCGCAAGTACGGTTCCATTTCAAAGTTTGCAACTAGAAAAGCGTGTATCAAATACCCACAAGTGTCTGCATTGTGTGGGTTTTTAATCAAGGATACATCAGGAGGTATATTGTTGTTTAATTGTAAAAATCAATACAGTGAAAATGCAGGGTATCAAGGCTTTTGAGCCAGTCTAAGCTGTGATGTCAACAACACTGCTGTTCCAAATGCAGACTTGAGTGTACTGCATTCTCCTGTCCTCAAGAGTCTGGACTTGTTTGGGCTTGGGACAAACTCCTAAGAACTGCTCTGTTCTTTATGTACTCTTGTGTTGAGAAACGCCAGTAGTTCTTGAAGCTGAAAATGGGGACAAGAGCCAAAAATGGTACAATGAAGGACGACTGGTAAACTGGCAACAGGGTCATGGGCACCCAGGCTCATTGATGCATGTGGGGATTGAAGGCTGGGCTCCCTTGTCCAATCCCACAGAAGAGCTACGTCTTCACAGGATCGAGGACTTGTGGAGGTTATTCATCCACATGTCAGGGTTGTTTTGGTAGCTCAGGGGGACCCACACAGTATTAAGAAGCTAGTTTTGCCTGATCAGATTATGTAGCAATGAAAGGCTCATTTTTCCCCCCTTAGAATGTGTAGTGCAGACAACTGTTCACTAATTCTGGCTGTTGACTGTTTCACATTGAAATAATACAAATTAATGCACTGAAGTGTATGTTGTCATTGAGTATGCATCTGGCAAAAACAGTAGATGGTAGGCCTCAGGGTATCTATTATGTTGGCTGGCATCACTGAATGGGAAGGAACAATCTTGAAAAACCTGAAGTTGTTGCTTCCAGAATCTTGGTGTGATGTATTGGCAGATTCTGGCTTCTGTAATTGCTTGTAACATTTGAGTAATTGTTCTTAAAAAGGTGTGTTTCAGTAGTCAGCAGTTAGATACTGGATGTTTTAAAAGTCTGAAGTGTAAAAAAAATTGTTCTAAAATGTTTTTATTTACAGCAAATAGTTGTGCTGGATCAGTATGTAATGATGCTGACCTACACCCTGTATCTGCCTTTAGCTCACAGCAGTGATAGTGAAGACCTGCCTGCCATGGATGTCCCTAATAAGGTGACTCCAGTAAAACACTCCAGTCTGGCCAAGGGCCACAAACTTCCTCGCTCTCCTGGAGTTGCATGTCCCAGCAGCAAAGACATTGAGAAAGACAAGCACAAAGACAAACAGTCCTTCCCCTCTGCACGGGCATACAAGTGGACATTTCAGCTCAGTAGGTTACTTTTTTGTATTTAATTTTACTATGAATTTCATAATTTTTTTTGGAGGCTTTAAGGATTGTTTACACATGGAGTACTTGTGTCTTTGACAGACTCGATTACATGCTCCTAGGAAGCTGTGTGTTAAATAGGCACTGATTCTGAGTTTGTTGTGATTAAAGATATTTACCAACCTGACCACCTACTATTTTGATTTTTCAGATGAACTTGATAACATGTCAAGTGCTGAGAGAATTGCTTTCTTGCAAGATAAACTGCAGGAAATCAGGAAATACTACATGTCGTTAAAATCTGAGGTGGCCTCCATTGACAGGAGACGGAAAAGATTAAAAAAGAAGGAAAGGGAAGGTAAGATGTTGACGTTTTCTGTCTCAAGAAAGATGTATGTAATTTACTTTGTGGGTGTACATATGAGCATTTAGCTGATGTTTTTCATTTGCTTTACAGTGTCCCACACCACAGCCTCCACATCATCTGGCTCATCTGACACAGGCATGAGCCCCTCATCAGCCTCACCCACCCAGAACACTGTTGCTGTCGAATGCAGGTGATAGATACCATGCCTCTTCTCCCCCCACCCTGCCCACCTCTGCCTTCTCAGCATTCTGCTGCCTCCATGGAGACATGCATACTGATGAGCCAGAGCAAATGGCCACTAGCACTCGACTGCCTCGCCGCCTCCTCCATACTTTCCAGAATCGCAATCTCACGTTGTAGCCACTCCCACCTCCTGCACTTTGTAAACTTGCCCTGCCTCTCACTCCCTCTTGCCGCCACTTTCAGCATCAGAAAATGGACTCTGTGTGAGGGTTGAATGTAATCTTTAAAAAAAGAAAACAAAACAACAAACACTTTTCTGTCTCTTCTGAACAAGGCCCAACTAGTAACCTCCCTTTACAGCCTGTGTACCATGGGCTGGTTTGGATGCAGTAATCAAATATTCATGTTTCCTGTTATCACATGCTAAAATCCCTTATTAAAGTCCCTGTATAGGTATGGTCATGTAACCAGCTGGATATGGTTAGCAAAAAAAGGTCAATTTTGTGCGCTTGCTCCATCAGAACTGCCAAAGTACACGTTACAGCAGAGTGCCCTATTTTGGAAGAGTGGGACAAAGTCAATTGCAAAAGGGAATGTAGTTTACTGAAAACTGCAGCTGGTGTCTTCCACTCTTTGTAGTGTGTGAGCACAGATAATTATGCAAACATATTTTTGTCTTTTTAAGAAAAAAAACATGAAAATGTTTACAGTGGAACATGGGACAAAAAAATGTTTTCAGTGGACTAATTTCCTTTGCGAGTGTATTTTGTCTTTTTATATGTAATTGCAGAGTTTTTATTTTAGTATGAAAAATTTCAAAAGGTATATATCAGCCATGAAACTATTTAATGAAATATTTCTAGGTCTGAGATTTTGTGTAAAATAAAGGTATTATCTTGCAACTTAAGTATATTTATTCAGTCAGTGGACAGCATTTTTGTATTTTTTACAAGATGAAAATCTTCCCACATCACTTGGTCCATGTAATTAGCTAATGAAAGAATGTTGTGGGTTTCTCTAACAAGTTTAGACTGTGAAGTCACAATTGGGTAACTACTGTGCAGTAAATTGTTCGTACTCATTTCTCCCCTTTTACCATTTGGGCCCAATGCTCTCAATGCAATTTGAGACCTTTATGGAACACCAATAACTTGGTGACCTGCCCTGCCTATTCACAAATTTCGTGGTACTTGTATTATTAATTTAAGCATCTTATTCCTATGTTCCAGCATTGAATTCTCAACCAGTTGAATAAAAGTTGCTTAATGGACATGTCTGTTTAGCCCAGGGGTTTCTTACTGATTGTGTCTTTTGTATATAGATCTTCCAAACCATGTATTTGAAAAATACATTTTACACAAATTGTAAATGATTTATATTATTTTTAAACAATACAGCTTTGTATATTAAATTCTTTTTTTCTATGTCCGGTTGGTAGAAGCATTACCACATCGTTACTGTATATAATCAACCACTGGTCATCAGCAGGAGCCTAAACCAAGACCTCTAGGAAAATGAACCCACTAGTATATTGAACCATTTTATGCTATAGGCAATTACTGAAGATGAAAATTTGCTTCCCTGTAAGGTTTATTTACAGATTCCTGGAAGAAGGAATTGAGGTATTAGGTTCCTGAGAAAAGCCATTGTATCTTTGTGTAAAATAAGCAGAGCTCTTTTCATTTCTAATAAAGTTTTGAAATATTCTTGTGCTTTCATTTTTATTTGAAGTAAAACAGGCTAAAGCTTCCTTTTAGATGGAGCATATTATTACTATTGCATTATGCTCTCAGCTTATTTTAAAACAATTCGATATATCCATTATGTTATTTGTCTAGGCCTCAAGGAAGTACAGCAGTGGACTGTAACACTATACTTGAGTCAGCAGTAACGCAGCAAATCAATACAATAGCTTTGTATAGTGTAAAAAGTCAAGAAAGGCATGCCTGTATCTTTACTTGACTATTGCATTTAGTCAGAAATACAGTGGGAATAGTTGGATCAAATGCCTTTTAGTTGTTTTTAGCAGAACAGAAGACTTTATGGAGTCTTGGATAAGCAAGAATTTAAACTGACCAAGTAAAGGCTTAACTAAAGCCATATTATAGATAACTTCAGTCTCAATTTACCCTCTTTTGACTTCAAGACAGCTGATGTGTCTTAGTCTCCTTTGTAAAGTTATATTCAGACAGATGACTGTTACTGTAGATAGGACATCTTACCTTTATTTTTGTAATGCAATTATTACATAAAAAGGAAAACACTTTCTTCATGGTTTGACCAAGTTATTACAAAGAGGACGAACGAGCCTCAGCCTCCTGGATCATAATGAGATACAAATGTCCCATCACTGTGGAGCCAGTAGGACATCTTCCACCAGTACCACACCAGTGTCCTCTGCTTTGTCATTCCAGTATGGAGATTCAGCCTCCTAGTTGGCATGGTGAGAATTACATCCTGAGGATATCTGAGTCCATACAAACGCACAGCAGTAGACTATCGTGGCTGGCCCAGTAAACCGGCTTTAGCGGCCAGAGCCTCATTCTGCTGAATATGGTATTCCTGGAAGCGCATGGATATCCGCTGGGTCATTTTCAGATACTTCTGTAGACAGCTCTCGGAACATGAGGTCTGAAAGGAACAGGGCAAATGAGTATGTTCTAATTACATTTTATTACAAGGTGAAGAGACTGACATTCATGTAGAAGAAACTTGGTAAAAAGCAGAGAAGGCAGTCAGGATAAAAAAGGAGCAAGTGATCTGTTAATTCAAAACCTGAAAATGTTTATAGCGGCAGCATTAATTGTGTTATACCTCTTCTGCCTTCACTTCTCTGGTAGTGAAATCTTTCACGCAGTCCATAAAGCAGTTCTCTGTCAGTTTGTTGTATGTGCCAAGGAACTCTTTAAACTGAAAAACAAGAATCCAGCAGAAATCACAAATGATGAAGAGGTCCTAATAAATGAACTACATGTTGTGCACATAGGGCTGGTGGCTACAAGGTACTGTACCTGTTTAATCTGGTCTGATTCTGTGACCTGGGCAGCCATAGCTGAAGAGTGGGCTCTAAAAAACAGATTGGACAGGGTTGTACATGTCAGGTTGAAAAAAAAAACATGTCAAGAATAGAGCTAAACTGATCCACTACCTCACTTCATTCCGGCTATTTGTGTTCATTATTGTAGACTTAATGTGAGCAATTTTTTGTCAGTGATGTCTTACTGCTCCAAAAGAACAAGTCCTAGTGCTGATAAACCAAAAGCTTCACTGCAACACGGTAGTTTCATAGAGAATCTCACTGCTTAGCAACCGTCAGACAAATTCAGCCTAAGGCACTACAAGGACAAAAGTATTGGGACGCCTAAATATTACACGAACAGGAACTATAATGACATTGCATTCAAATACATAGATTTTAATATTGAGTTGGTCCCTCTCAGCAGGTAATACAGCTTCCACTCTTCTTGGAAGGCTTTCCATAAGATTTTGGAGTTTCTGTGGGAATTTATGTCCATTCATTCTGTACAGAAATTATGAGGTCAGACACTGATGTTGGACGAGAAGGCCTGGCTCACAATCTCCGTATCAGTTCACCTCAAAGGTGTTGGATGGAGTTGAGGTCAGAGCTCTGTGCGTACCAGTCAAGTTCTTCTACACCGAACGTATCCAACCATATCTTTATAGACTTTGCTTTAAAGTAAAGTTATGCTGGAATAGAAAAGGGCCTTCCACAAAGTTGGAAGCATGGCGTTGTCTAGAATGTCTTGGTTTGCTGAAGCATTGTGATTAAAACCTTCACTGGAAGTAGTGTAGCTTGGCTAGCTCATAAACATATAGTGTAGCATGGCTAGCTCATAAACATTTGCTTTATACATACAAAGACACATCCTTCTAAAAATGTGTAAAGACAGTTGTATGAGCACCTATAAACTGAATTCAGAGAGTTATATTACCTGAATCTCTAAAAGCGGAGCCTCTGAAGGACGAGCAACGAGGAGAAGAATCCAGCAACACTCCACTGCAGCACTTTCGTAACAACAAGAGATGCCTTGTGATTTCAAAATGACAACCTGTGCTGTAAAATAATAAAAACAACATGGAATAGAAATGATCAGTGACTAAATGGTTACATGTTATTCCAAAGGTTAGTATATTACACACATGATTGTTTCTCGAAAATGTCATTTTGAATCACGTTTGGAAGCTTCGTACGTTCTGTTATTCTGATAATTTTCATTTTTGAACAATTCAATGTAAAACAAGTTTAATGAATTTTAACCCGCCTGTTACTGAATCTGTACTGTAGGCAGATCCTGACCATTTATTTATTTTTGTTTATTCTTTAAATATTCCAAAATAAAACGATATTAATAACACTTTAGGACTGGTGAATTTACGCATTGGCCTTCTAAAATTATTCAAAATGTTCATCTTGTTGGTTAAAAAGATTTAACTGATTTAGTTATATATACTGATTTGTTTCCACCATTCATTCACCATGTGAATGTCATTCGGTGCAATTTTGTTCAGTACTGTGTAATGTCTCTAAACTATTTATTCTTAATACTGACTTGCTTCTATTAATACCCATACGTGTTAGTTCTAGTTATGTATCTATTTATTTATCATATCCGTGCTGATAGTTCTCAGTCATAATTACTTAATGAATTCGTTTATTTATTCTATCTCCTAGTCTATTCTGGTACAGCTGACACATTCTCCACTTGCTGTCACACTTCATTTATTTGGTTTATATAATTTATATGCATTGTATGTTTAAAAGATATAAGCATCTCTGCAAATCATATCTCGTTGCACTGTACATTTCTGTGTATTGCAATGTCAATAAAGAGATTTTATTCAGGGAACTCGAGCCAGGTACTTTTATTTTGAAATCAAACACAAAGCCAAAAACCCGTTTGAGTTAAGCTGGGCAGTTTCTGACTTCAGGTCTGTTGTCATGGGTTGAGTTTCAAATAACACACCTCTTCACTTTGCATACTACACTACTGAGTGCACTTATAATGGGGGCGCCTCCTTCTGAAACATACTACCCAGTTTAGTAGTGTGCAGTTTAGATCGCGCCCAACTTTGTTGTCAGCAACAGTTATTGTGGGTCCGGTCTCTTTTAGCTACAGTGTAGTATTTACCAACAACGGTCAGGGGAAGCTTATGGATAGTATATTAGTTTTAAGTGCTATTCCTTTAAGAGTACTTTTCTGTGGTCGTCAAAAAGAAATTCGTTACGGACTGCAAAATCTGGGCATTCCTTAGTTTCGAGTTCTGACTGCACAGCCGGCGCCAAATTCAAACAAACCGTGAACAAAGACTGCTTGAAGGGCTACAAATGTTAGAAGTGTCTCCTGGCAGGTGTGTAGTTGATGACAGTGCCTTCTTATAGGCAGCACAGCAGATTTAAAATATAATACATGCACTTATGACACTACCAGAAACAGTCTATTACAGCTTTAGTTAAGACAACTACCCAAAATAAGCAAGTAACCGAACTTTATTTTACAGCTTGAAGTGTTGCAACTGTTAGGTTTGTAGTTGATGACAGAGCAATCTTATAGCCAGCACAGGTGGTTTAAAATATAATATATGCATTTATGGTACTGCCAGAAACTGGTACAGCTTTAGTTAGGACAACTACCCAAAATAAGTGAGTAATGGATAATGGCACGTCTGTATTGCATGGCATCACTTTGGATGATTCCACATCAAGTTCTGAGGCAGCAGATATTTTAATTCGCTCAACTAAAGTTGTTTCAGGGCAAAACAGAGATTACAGAGAAGGCCAAGGAGAGGTGTCAAAGTCACCAAGCAGCAGCAACGTGAATATCTATGTTCAAAGGCTGTCAGACTCAGCCCATGGTTCTTGTTCTGTGGAAACATCTAAGCACGGACTGATGGAGAAAATTGTTCCACCTCTGCTTCCTGTAAACATGCCTTCAGCTTTAAGGAGAGGTATTTATCATCATACATGAGAAATCTGTTGCTGTTCATGATACATTTCTGCTATAAAAATATGAATATGTCTCTTGCAGGGTTGGAAGGTGAAGAAGGTGGTCAAATTACACCAGGTCCAGCTGTAAGGAAAAGTCACGTGAGCCGTATCATCTGCATAATTTACTGCACTTTTACTGTGTTTGGAAAGCATCTTAAGTGATATTTAATTAATTTATTTTTTTTCAGGTACCTAGAACAAGTAAAGCCTCAATCAGCCAAATAAAGGACAGTAAAGAAAAAGGTACTTTCATTGTTACCCATTCTGAGATGTATGAAGTGGTGTTTATTGTTTTGAATTTAACTATAATTTAATTTAACTTCAGTTAATTTAATTGTTTAAATACTTCACAGAGCAAGATTTATTAATATCGAGATTCTCTGCTGATGGGAGGGGTGCAGTTGCAGCCGCACTGAAACAGAGGTAAGTACATTGTCACAGCGTCCTAACCTTTAAGCACCGATTTTACAATTTCAGCCACAGACTTACTTTTTAAGGCACTCTGCTTTGCTGATCTGTGGTGTACAAAGACCATAGCTAATCTTTTTCCATGCACAGTTCATGTTAGTCATGTTTTAACCCTTCATTGGTGGTCAGTTTCTGACCATGGCAATGTTTCACTAAATGACAGATTGTGCTGAGAAAGCCCACAGCTCTAATCTATAGTGGTCTAGGTCTCTTGTTTGGTTGGGTAAAACTGGCTGGTTAATTTTGCAACAATAGATGGCCTGGCGTTAATTTCTGTAAATCTGTGAAATGCAGATGCCTTGTAATGCTATATACTGTTCTAATTTCTTGTACCTGGTAAAATAGTTAAAGAGTGTAGATGTATACAACACTGCGCAGAAGTCTTAAGATCTTGTGCAATCTGGTAAAAGCCATTTATCTGATCACTAGGAGACTTGCTGTTAGCAAATACACAAGTTAACCTTGTGTACAAGCAAGAAAGCATAAATAATATCAAGATTTGTTTTGTGTGTAAAAGTACATGAAGCTTTCTGAGCTGGTTAGAAGTTCCAGATTTCACTCTGATACCTTCAGTCTTTGCACTGATTTATGAAACTTCATCAAGTATTGAATGGGCATATTCAGGTATTTGAGGTTTTTGATGAAAACTACAAAAAAACAGAGGTCTGGAAATCATAAAGCAAACTTATAGACATTCATAATCACTACTGTATTAATATTATTTGTGTACATTCTAGTATTAGCTTTTAAAACATATACTACTCAGCTAAACGGGTTTTAAATATAATTTTCTCAGGTGTCTGTTAGACTTTTGTATTGTACTGTATAAGCAAACTAGGAATGGGATGTACTGACTGCAAACTGAAAACCAATAGATGCCAAAGTGTACCACTAAGGCGGGAGGTGAAGGTACATTTTCTGGATGCAGAGGCACCTCAGAGCACTGAACTGCGAGGTCCTGAGGTTCGACCTAACTCTGCTGTTCTATCAGGGAATACTGAGTCGGCTACAACTGTGGCAGCCATTACAGCTGCTGCCATTGCAGCCACAGCTCCACTTATCAAGGTAACCAGTATATAAATGTTTTGGCTACGCTGTTTTGCATCACTGCTTTCATGGAAACCACTAATTAAGACTTTGATTGCAGAATAATTGCAATGGCCATATGGTGCATTATTACTTATTATACAGGCTACAGGCCTTGTTCGGTAGCACACTGTCCGTGTTCTTGCTCTTGGCTTATGTGTTGTATTTGAATGACAGGCTCAGAGTGACATGGAGGCTCGAGTGGCTCAGGTGGCCTCTGAGCTGCGGCGGCTCCAGGAGAGCGAGGGTCGAGTGGAAAGGGCACCAGAGAGCAGGGCAGGAAGTGCTGCGGATAGAGTGACCCAGCTGGAGGAGCAGCTGACCACAGTGACACAGCAGAGACTTCAGCAGCTGGAGAGGATCCAAGGTCAGCAGCTTGAGCTCCAGGTACACAGTCTCTGCACCTGCAGTGTGCCTTCAATTTACACCTCTCAAACATTTGACTGATTTGACTATTAATTTACTAACAACAAAATAAATCTGGTCTGAAATTTCTCAGTAAATTTGCAATCCCACGACTGAAATTCCATTCTTGTCAGTGTCAGTATTTCTTTGCTCGATCCTCCGTCAGAATTGTCTCCTGGGCTCTGCACTACATGCTGTGACAGCACATGCCAACCCTTCCTCACTGTCCACACAGCACTCGGGATCTGGTATAAGTCTGCCAGAGTCCGTACAAAGGCCGGTTTTCAGTGCACGTCACACGGTGGGAAAAAACGCTGCTGCAGATGGTTTTACAGGTATGCAGGTAGACCCTTAGTAGACATATAGTAGCATTCAAATGATAAATCAGGTTTTTTACGTTTTTTTTGTTGTTGTTGTTTTTTTTTACAAATCGCACTGACAACGCTATACATTTTCAATATCAACAGATGTCAGAAGATGAAAAGTATAATGCACATTGTATGGCATCATGTTAGCTATGTATTTCTTCCTAATGGTAGCAGAGTGTTTGAATAGTCTGATTATGAGCCTGTTCTCAGTTCTTTGTAAATGAAGTGCATCGGCTAAAAACATTTCAAATAGTAGTGTTTTAGGAAATATGTTGTATAGAAATTAATTGTGGTGTTGTGTTGTCTCTAGAAATGTGCTTAGTTTTCTTTCTTAACATTTTAAAACCAATATCATACATGTTAATATGTACTATATTAATACATTGAGTATCACCACACATTTATCTAAGAATTGTGAGTTCACCGCTCAAACCTTTTAGCTTCTTAAACCATCGTTAAGGTAAAATATCTTCAACAGAATTCCCAATTCCCAGCACCTTCTCTTTATACATACAGAGATAATTTGATGATTATGATGCTTAGTGTTTTTTTTGTAATTTTTTTTTTTTATATATCCCACTGCATTTTGCCTTTATTTTTGCATACATGCACATGTGTGATAATTTTCTGTTGGGTCATTTTCATGGTCGTGCTGTGCTGGAATTCTAAAAAAATTACAATAATAAAACATTACTCTGGGGTTTTTTCCTGAGCTGTTTATCTTCTTTGTGTTGTTTCTTCTAATAAGATCAAAATCTCTTACAAAATTGGTAAAGCCCCATTTAAGGACTAGCTTGACTGTTGTTTTGTTTGCTGTTTTTATTGACTAGTTGTCCAGGATCAGATCAGAGAGACTCAAACAGAAAGGGAGAAAAGTCCTCTGGGGACCCCAGCACCTCGTAAGGTCATACCCAGACCAACCCACTGGAATTCAGCAGCCCAGAACAGCAAGCAGAGCAGCAGGATGCACGAAGCCACCCAGAAAATCTATGGTTAGTTGTATTTTACTTGAACTACAAACCTTAGGTCCATGTGAATGTAGAATTTTCAATCTGTGCAATTAAACAGAAATGAGTCTACTGTAGGCACTTGCTGGGTATAATCAATGTTAGATGGTAAAGTCGTGTCTGTTAGGTTCACCAAAAGTGGTTGTCAGATCTATAACATCTCCAAATAAACTTATCGACTGCTTTTTGACTGTCATAATGACCTCTTATTTCAGCTATTACTTGACATTTTGGTTATGACGGGGAAACGGTGCCAGCAAATGTACTCCATTTGAATTGCAGTTATGTAGTAATCTGGAGTTCTCACTGAAACCACTTGATGGCAGTAGCATCATTTCCAAATTCTGCTCCCAGAATAAGCTCTGGTAAATGTGGAGGACTAAATAATTGGCTTTTGCTGTTGATTGGACTGTGGATTTTTAAGCTTGCAGAGAAAACAGTGATTCATAACAGGTACACATACATATTTGAATACAATCTGCACTGTGTAAAAACATCTGTGTATTAAATTTCCTTATAAAATACAAATTCTCTATTATTCGCACGTCTTATACATTTTTGCACGTCTTGTACATTACCAAATAACACTGCTTAAGCATGTAAATTGTATCATTATTATAATAACATTTTTTGTATTATTAATTTTTTTTTGCACAAAGCTCTTTATTATGAACAAATTATTATGCACAAAGCTCTGAGCATGTTTTTGAAATGAATGATTTCGATTCTTTTGTTTGGATTAGATAAGAAGAATGATGCATGTACTTAGTAACCATATTTAGGCAAAGCATGGATATTAATCTTCTTTCTGTAATGAACATGGATGCCGTGGATCATTCTGGTTAAGAATCTTTGAGTCACAGGAACAGACACTGTAAGACAGTAATGTTTATATGAGGAAATTACATTCCTTAATTCCTTACAAATTGCTTATTAACCCACCAAAGCGCCCCCTTTTATATGGTACACCATTACGGTGCAACTCTTGGATTGAAGGTACGTGGCAGTCTCTTCTGCAGCAAAAACTAATTAAGGGTAAAACATTTGTTTTGAATGAGGGCTTGGTGCCGAGCAGCTGTGTAAATACGGACAGTTGGTGCAGTTCATTTAAACTGTGCTGTTTTGCTTCACATCCGGTTCTCTCAAAGACTCGAGTGGTTGCTCGAAAAGCTTGAGATGTGCTAGTGCAGGAGACACAGAGGATGCGCTGTCAGCTCCATATAAAAGGCTTTGAAGCATTCAGCCATGACAAACTCTGCGTACCCCCCCCTTCCAGAGCCTTAACATGATTGTGCATATATTAGTTGCCCAACTGGTGAAGGATTCATTGTAGCATATTGACAGTTTTCAGGCAATCTTATCACTCTTCCACTCCTCCTCCCTCTACCTTCGTTTTCTGCACATCTCTCCAGTATAATTATGCGAGCACCATGTTCGGGGGATAGAAGACGTTGGCTGCATCTCCCACATGCTTGTCTGTCTGAAGGCTGGGACAGTTTCCTCTCCACCAAATCTAATCTGCTGCCTTCTCTCTCCCACACTAACATAGAGCTGCTTCAGGGAAAGTAATCCTGTTTCTTTTTAGCCCTCCATCACAAATGTGTGTGTGTGTGTGTGTGTGTGTGTGTGTGTGTGTGTGTGTGTGTGTGTGTGTGTGTGTGGTGAACAGAGAACTAATTAATCGCATTTCGGGTTCAGTGTTAAAACTGTTGTCCCTGAAATAACATACATTTCTTCATCTAAATATAATGAAATCAGTTTGATTTGGAATTTCAGCATCACTCTGACTACATGAGTTGGATTCCAGGAGGTTTTTAAAAAATTTTTTTCATCAAATCGCAGTTCAGCCAGATGTCATCATTGCTTAAAGTTAATAAGGACATATTTTGCTTGAAAACATCATGGCATTATTAACATTTAATAATCTTGTTATTATTATTTAATAGAATGCAGAATTACGTGTTTTAAGGCGTCTGTTTTTTAGTGAGAGTCTATATGTATAGTGTAGGTGTATATGTACAAATAGCACTGAACTGGATGAAGACACATTTGGAATTATTAGGCATATTTACTGTATACTGCTGTCATGACAAGCCTGGGAAATCAGATTTTAATAGCTTTGTGGGAACTCTCTGCCTGTCGTTTGCCTTCTCTTTTTTTTGCGCTCACATGAGTGGACAGGAGAAAAATCCAGCTTAAGATGTCTGTCACTACTGACTCCATTTTGTCGCTGGTGTGCATCTGCCTGGTTGTCGTGGCAACCCTGCTATTTCTGAGGCTCAATCGCTCTCCCCCTGTCCCCGGCTGTCAGACTGCTCTCTCTATGGGAATGGGCTATTTTTAGTCGTGCTGCCTTTTGTTTCTCAGGCACATCATTAAAAGCCACATTAAATCCATGCTGTATGAAGTTACACATGGGGTTTTAGAGGTGGGGCGGGTGTACAGTAGCTGCTGAGCATCTGCAGGATATTTTAAATATCGAAATTCTTGTGTATGATCAGGTACAACAGAGACAGTGGATTATAAAAGATGTTCCATATCCACGTCCAGTAAATTCCTCTGATATATCTATATTTTGGTTGTGTGTGCTCTGTTAGTGAAGCACTGAGTAGTAAAACATTGGGCCAGCCCAGAGCGGTTTGTCCATATCTAAGTGAAGTGCTCTTTCAACATGATAAAATGAAGCACATCTGTATAAGAGGGACAATATTGGTTATTTGTCCCCGGATATGCATGACTTCAAGTGCCCTTGATATATATACTATTATACACTACTTTTTTACTATTCTCATGATATGAGTAAAGTAATATACTCATGATATCCTTTCCAAATGTCCTCGCCTGCTAGAAATGGAACAGCACACACAAGTAGCAGATATAAATTGGATAATGTGTGGACATTATAGTAGAAAAGACTGTGTTATCTAAACTGAACTTGTTATGAACAGTGAAAAAGATAAGTGAGTTAGTCCTAAACTCAGGGTTAAATAAAAGTGTACTTGCCTTACTCTTATGACTAAAGATACAAAGTTATAATATCTATGAGAGAAATCTCCATCTTTCATTATCTGACTGTTTAAGCTCACCATCTTTCAACATGATAAAATGAAGCACATGTTGAATACACACATACATGCATGGAGTCAGAATGATAAATATTGCCTCATTATTGTCTGATCCATACTTTTAGTTGGAGTGAACTACATTTAGACTGTTAACAATGTGAATGCTTGCTGCATTTTAGACACTGGACAAATGAAGGCCTTCACAAGTCCAATGTGACTGTTTTACTTCTGTAAGGAGTGAGCTGAAAGGTGGAGAGCCTCTTGTCTTTTTTTTTTTTCTTTCATTCACTGCTGCTATGTCACCTGGGAGGAGTCAGTGGGGCTTTTTACTCTCCACTGTGATGCCCTTTGTGCAATAAATGGCAGACTTTATTATTAGCCTGTTCTCTTACCTGCCAAGGCACCTAGCACTGCAGATATTCCCTGGGGGTGGTGAGGGGTGGCATGCCATCTATTGCGCCATAGTTAAACCCAAAAAGTAATTTAACACAACAGTACAAACAGTACAAAATGCTCAAAGCTGTGTCACATTTGATAGCCATTCCTTTTAGCACAGAGTACCAGTGTTATATACATACATACACACACACACACACACACACACACACATATACTCCGGAAAACAATAAGAGACCGCTGCAAAAACGTTCATTTTAGTTTCTCAGGTTTTTTCTTTTATAGGTGCGAATATTGAACTGAACAGCTTTGCCTTAGTTTTTAAGAACTGCTGACAATATTCTTCCTGATTTCCAAATAAAAATGTTGTTCTTTAAATAATTATTTTAAAGGAAATGACAATACATCAAAATAAGAGAAATGATGAAGTGTTTACAGAACTTTAATAATTCAAAGGAAACAAATCTCTTGTTCACTCTTAAACAAAACAGTGTTTTTTTATACTTTTCCTTATTAAATAAGATTTGATTAAGGTGATCACTAATCAGTACCTCATAAAGCAGAATGAGGTGTTTGTGTAGGAATTTAACAGACACTAGCATGTAGTGGTTGTCATACGTATAGAGATGCTGATTTAAAAACAAATTGCAGTGGTCTCTTATTTTTTTCCAGACCTGTATATGCATGAGACTATGGTAAAGGTTCCAAAAAAAAAAAGCTATGAAAAATGTCTGTTTATTAGTAGTTCAATCTAACACTAAAAATATGAGTGCACAGGCATGTGCTGTGTTTATCAAATGTACACAAAAAGTGTGCCTTTAAGCATCATAGTTCACTATAAATGGTCAATTAGCTTCTTGGGCAAAGTGAAAAACCACTTGTAAATACCAGCCACTACAACACAGACCCACAAATACCCCAGACAAAATTAGAAAAGAGACCAGTTAGAAAGAAAAGGTAAAATGATTTCATGATAGACTGGAAGTAGAAAAGTATGAAATGTACATGCATATCTTCACTGCATGTTTTACAGAAGCCACTTCTAAAAAGGTTTAGACGTGACTTGTTTTCTCTCAATCTCTACAGCAGCTGCCCCTCAGGCTAAATAACAATTAATTTTAGATCTCATTTCTTTCATCACTGTTTTGTTGTCAGCAAATAGGTCTAGCATTTTTTTGATGAACACCGATAGACAACCCCAGTAAGTATCAGTATTCAGCCCGGCACTGCAATCTTTATAGCACGTCTACACGCCTCACACACTGCATCCCTACAGTCCTGATTCAGTGTAATCAAACTGAAGGAGCGCTCCGAACAGGAAGAAAGGTGTATCTTTTTGGGAAGTTAACAAATGGTTGCTCTTGCCTTGCATCCATTTTAGTAGCCTGTTTATATGTCAGCAGGCTTTACTCTGAGGGGCTGTACTGGTCAGGAGTGCTGATGGTGCAGTAAAGATCTGGGCCTCATGTCGCTGTGACTACCCTTCGCAGTGTCTCAAGTTTCAATGAAACACTGTGTTTATTTATTTAGAAAAGTGTGAGACACCATGAGGTTTACATATTTGGCCGCAGATTAGAGCAAAAAGAAATGGATCAGTCTCATGCAGGTACAAGTTTGAAAATGATTGTATCTTAGGAAAACAACATGAACAGTGTAAATATAATGAGTAAATCCATGGCCTTTAAGGGCCTCCCTAGTGTAATACTAGGGAACCAAGTACATTAACAGACCATTCGTCCTTACGTCTGCATGGTCTGTGATCCTAGCAAACATCTTAGTAAGTCACATATACTGCTATCTTGAGACTTATAATTAGATTCCAGCATTTTATACTGTTTTTGCACTGGTTCTGACAAATATTCAACAAATACTGCACTTCACTAGGTGTAAATCAGCTATTTAGATGGTGAGATGGTGCACTCGTTCATGAGCAGTTACACAATTAGACAAGATTACCCAGAACTAAGGAAAAAAAGAAAAACACATGCCCACCAGCATCACCATGGGGGCAGTACAAAAAAGAGGACCAGGGCAAATGAGATTTTCTAACAGGAGAACGTTTAGGAACATGCCTTGAGGAAGGATATAAAATCAATTAAAAAAATAAAAAATAAAAAAAATCAAGCAAACAGACAAATACATGTCTGAGGAACATAACTAATCTAATGGCTCTAATAAACTCTAGGACATTCAGCTTCAGGGAGCCTCAGCTATCCAGAGTGCAAATTTTACTATTTCATGACTTTGAAATCACAAAGCTCTTCCATGGCATGGAAATGAATGAATAAAATGAGAAAAAGAGACTAATTAGAACTGAAGTGGAATTTAGAGAAATACAATAGAGAGTCCAGGAAAACTGACCTTTCTATCAAGATGGAATGCAGAACATGACTGCCTGTAAATTATTGCTTAAATTATACTTTTACTGTTATACTTTTATACTATACTTGCTTCATTAATATAGTTTTACGACTGAAAATGGTTATAACCTCGTTACATTAATGTAAAACAACACACAGCATGTTACTGAGCATTATTGTAAGTCCTACCAAGACTTCCTGGCTTGTGATGATTCGAATTATAATTATATTACTCTAAAATGACTTTCTTTCTCTCTCTCTCTCACAATTACTCCAAATAAAATCCAATAATGTTAATCCTCAAGTTGCGTGAACTGAACAGTGACATATCCTGGTATTCCCACTTCACCTCATCAAGGAGGACAACTATTTTAGAAACCTCACTTCACCCTCATTAAAGGGGAATTCCTCCGGCTTTTCAGACACTCTGCATAATTAAATGGATAAGATGTAAACAATGTCATTCAGAGTGGTTTGATGGGAAATATTATGTTCCAAAAACACTTAGCAAGAATTGTCACAGAAGTGGTGTTAGGAACAAGCGTGTGAAGCATTGAATGTGTGTAAAAGGCATTTATCATAGTGTGGTTATGTGTGTGCAAAGCAATACACACACGAATACACATAATTACGATACAGTCTACAAAAAGAGCCAAAACAACCACTTGAAATCCATTCACCAATATGGCCCTTTGCTCCTAGTTCTATTTCTAATCTTCTTCCCCTTGTCCTCTACCCATGCTGGTCCTCACCAGGTCTAAATAACTTCTAGCATTTCACGTCATAATGAATATAACTAAGGGCTTTAAAAAAAAAAAACACCACCACAGTGCCCACAGATCAGCACTTAATACATAAAAGCAAGAGGAAGCTGCTCAGTAGATTACCATGCTGAACATCACAAAACACACGTCAGCAAAAGCACTGCCCTTAAGGAACATCTCAACTTGTACTGCTGTACTGTTGAGGGTACCATATGTGTTGCATGAGATTCAAAAGAGCATGCTTTTCATTAAGCTACACTGGTATAGTGACTGGTATAGTTGAACGTAATTAAAAATAAATCAAGGCACTTTCTAAAGCAAGTCCACTACCACTCTCTCATACTTGATAAATAACTCTGGATCATGCCTCTCTGATGGATAAAGCATACTGCTGAGTTAATTGTCTCTGCTTTTCTACACTCCGGGTTTTTTTTGTTTTTTTTCTGGTCAGGCTCTTTTGGCAACCACAACCCCCTCTGGGTCTGTTTGCCACAATCAAATGTAGATGAGATCATTTTCCATTGTAATTAAGCACAAAAGTGGCGACTTGTTTTTGTAGCAAGCCTCCCTTCTCTCTGTGTGCCATTTTTTTTCCAGCATTCTATGTGATGGCAGATTTTTGCTCTGCGGGCTTTAATGTGAACACAATTTCAACTGTGTAACCACCTAATTTAGCAGAACAACGTCCAGAGTAAACCCAGACACAGTATTTTTTCCCCCTGGACCCCACAAACAAATCTGGACCTTGTAATGGAGCTCATTTAACATGTTTGGTTTGATGATACATGCTCAAGTGAAACGAATCTAACTGGACTTTCTTCCCAGTGACGGAGTCGTCTTTAAGTCTCTGGAGACGCGTTCCCCCTGACTGGTTTCCGAACTGCAGCCCTAATTGTTCTGTGCAGAGGGAAAACAGAGCCTGCCAAATCAGACCTCATCCACTACTTACAGAGGGAGGATCAGTGGTCAAGTATATAGTTTATACAGCCATAATATCAGGCAGTTACAATGAGCCAAACCACTATAGTCTTTCACTGGAGTGGATGGAAAACTCCCAGAGTTTAGAGTTGGCGTGTATGTTTATGTCATATGTTTGGCAGTTTACGATCTCATTACTACAGAGCAGCGGAGAAGGTGAAAGAAAAAAAAAAAAAAACACTTTCAAGGATCTTTTAAGAAGACAATCTCTTACACACACGCGCCAGTTTATCCTGCACCTATACTTACTGGTCATTTTGTCAGAAACACCTACCATATATGTGCACTTTGTGGATTTGTGATTACTGACTGTAGCCATTCTGCTGCTGAACAATTTACAAGTCACCCTCTATCATTTCTAATGGAAAGCGAACACTTCCAAGACCAAGTGACCACATATTATTTGCCTTGTGGACTGTTCTCAGCAGCAGGTGTACCAACATGAAAGTGGAATAATGGTGTACACTGTGCTGGTAGGAGTTTGTCAGTTCATCAGTGATACTGCTAAGGTTTTAACCACATCAACATCGCCGCAGCTGTTCTGTCAGCCAAAAAATGGAAATGACCACTGGATGATGACTAATACAATTTGGTAAATCCCTTTCGCATGGGCACTTTTACCCGAAAACACATCTGTAATTACCCGCGAAGGAGTAAGTGTGAACAGGAGCCCGGTGCAGCTGACATGGCAGTTTGCACGTTCAATACCCCAGAAATTACAAGGAGGGCTCATGTGTGAACAGAACCTGATCCTTTACTGAGAAATTAGAAACATCTACATTACTGCACTGTTTTTTCTTCAGACAGTTGTTTAATTTTTTATGGGAATATATTTTGAACATGATTCTAGAAACAATTATTTTAACAAATTTGTTTCTAGGATCGTGTTCAAAATATATTCCCATGAAATAATTGAACGATAAAACCCAAACTCTGACTGTTCACAGCTGCTTTTTGTGCACGAATGACACAGCATGACAAAGAACATTTTTATGGGCAAGTTTTCAGAGAGAAAAAAAAAACAGATATGAAAGAGTTGCTGGCTATTTATGCAAAGAACCCCACCTTTAACAGGGACAGCTGTGTCCAATAAAGTGGCCTGCAAGTGTGTATCTGCTTTGCATACAATACAAAAGCCCTTAAAACATTAAACAATGTAACCACTTTCTAAAAAAAATCTTACCTTCACAGATTCTGTCAAGCCTTTGGCGTTTGACTTTGTGTTTGTCAAGTAAAGCCATCGTGGTGTTGCAGACCCCTTCCTCTTGGCTAGCTGTACACTGGGCTAAGCCTCAGGATACTACTGCCCCCTCAGTCCGCTGCAGAGCATATCGTCACCTTCAGCCTGCACATGCACACACAGAAGGGTCTCATTCAATAGACAACTTTCATTCAAACTGATTGTCTTTTCACTGAACATTGAACTGACATGTTCAGGACAGGTCAACTGGACAGTTGCAATAACAAAACCTTCCCACAAGAGGGAGCTACATTGCTATTCCAGCACAGACTTGCTGAGTTCACAACAAGACTTATTTTAAATCACCCCTTCCTTATTTCATTGCTACAATGTAAACAGTTTTTCAGGCTTTGAGTTTATGTTATGAAAGAATTGTACATGAATTTGTTATCTAGAAAAAATGGACAAACTGTGGCAATCAGCAGTCAGGTTTAAGCCTGTCTATCTTTTCTTACGGATAAAAGTGTGTTAAAGTGTCAAGCCCATTTGAGATGACAACCACTCACTGAGGTCTGATGTAGGTGTGGGATGCAGGTATGCTGTTAAATACCAGCACCAGTTAGCTGTGTTAGTCCTTTGACAATGATGTGATGATTGTACAGGAAACATCACATCTGTGCTGAAAACTGAGAGAATCTCTCTCTCTCTCTCTCTCTCTCTCTCTCTCTCTCTCTCTCTCTATCTCTCTCTCTCTCTCTCCCTCTCTCTCTCT
>JBBJLS010000001.1:32111704-32130765 GCA_037577275.1 Bryconaethiops microstoma
GTACACACACACACACACACATATATATATACATACATATATACATATATATATATATATATATATATATATATATATATACACACTGTACTATATATAGATATATAGTATTGTGTGTGCGAATATATAGACTTTATACCTAGACGTGATTCGCTGATGTAAGCATTTTCCCCCACTGTACAGTGTTAAAGTGAACAGATGAGTTGAACGGCAGTAATACTCGACCTGGCGCTGGTGACCGATTTTACACACAGTCATAGCCAGAGAGAGAGAGAGACTTGTTTTCCCACAAGCCCTCCTTGTTTCTAAGCGAAAACTGCTCAATGTGGTGCGTGTAGACTATGTGTGTGCGTGAGTGTACCAGTCCATTCAAAAGATTTAGTGGGGAGTGGTTGGCGCATGCGCACTGGCGCAGCAACAAGTGGCATGTCGATGTGTAACGGAGAGGAGAGCGTTGCTGCTACTGCTGACGTCACCGCTCCGGCCAGGTGGCATTCCGCGCGCGGGGAGGACGTGGAGGCACCGTCAGGGAAAAAATAAAGGAAGCAAAAAAATAGAGAGAGGGAGAGAGAAAAACAAAAAAGTCAAGCTGAACTCCGCGAGCGCGAGACAGTAAAATGTGAGGCGCAGCCGAAGCCCCGTACCGCCGCCGTGGTCCCGGAGCTCGAGGAGAAAGACGAGAGCAGAGAAACAGTGAGGCTTCTACCCCGTTCGCTCGCGCTGAGCGGCTGAAGCGCAGCAGCGCGTGCAGCATGTCTTCCGCGCAGGTCGCCTCGTCGCGGCGGCAGTCGTGCTACCTGTGCGACCTGCCCCGCATGCCGTGGGCAATGATCTGGGACTTCACCGAGCCCGTGTGCCGCGGCTGCGTGAACTACGAGGGCGCGGACCGCATCGAGTTCGTCATTGAGACCGCGCGACACCTCAAACGCGCGCACGGCTTCCAGGACGGCCGCTCTCCGGGTCCAGGGGGCGCGGGGGTTCCGCTGCCCGTGCCGCCGCCGCCTCCTCCACCGTCTTCCTCCTCGCTGCCTCCGCCGCCGGTCAAGACACACGTGAAGGAAACCGTGCAGCTGAACCACGTGGACGGCTCAAGCAAGCAGCAGCAGCAGCAGGCGGCACAACAGCAAGCGGGGCTCGATCGCTATTCCTCGCGCTTTGACTACACCGGCATGAGCGCCCACGCGGCGCGCCTGCCCAACGGCCTGAACGGCTTCCCGAAGACAGACGACGGGCCTCCGGAGCTGAACCGCCAGAGCCCCAACTCGCGACGGGGCGGCCACGGACTGGTCTCGCTTCCCGCGCAGATGAGTGTCCCCCCCAATCTCCTACCGCAGACCATGCTGAACGGACCCGCCTCGGGGGGCGCGTGCACGGGTCTAACATCGCACGGCCTGGTCGCGCGCGCACCCCCATCTTCATCCTCATCATCACAGTCATCATCATCATCGTCGGCCGGCCTGGGCCTCGCGGAGCCGGGGAAGCGGCCCGCATCCGTCTCGAGCACTGACCAGGAGCGTGATGCGCGCGAGAGGCAACGCAACGCCGAGGCACTGGCCGAACTCGGGGAGAGTCTGCGCAACCGCGCCGAGGAGTGGGCGAGCAAGCCCAAGCTAGTGCGCGACACGCTGCTCACACTGTCCGGCTGCGCACCCTTCGACGTGCGCTTCAAGAAGGACCATGCGCTCGCGGGCCGCGTGTTCGCCTTCGACGCCGTGGCCAAGCCGGGCTCTGACTACGAGCTGAAGATCTTCGTGGAGTACCCGAGCGGCTCGGGCACCGTCTTCTCGAGCGCGTCGGGGGTCGCCAAGCAGATGTACCACGACTGCATGAAGGACTACGGCCGCGGCCTGTCGTCAGGCTTCAAGTACCTCGAGTACGAGAAGAAGCACGGCAGCGGGGACTGGCGCCTGCTCGGCGACCTGCTGCCTGAGCCCGTGCGCTTCTTCAAGGAGGCCCTTGGGGCCGATATGCTGCCGCAGCCGCACGTGGACGCCGGCTGTCCGCTGCTCCCGTCCACTGCCCTCGCCGGCGTGCTGCCGCGCGCCTTACCTGCGTCATCCGCGGCCGCCGCGAGCGCGCTGCGGGCAGGTGCGCGCAAACGTAAAGCCTCGCCGGAACCGGACTCTCTCGACGAGCGCCAGCAGCAGCAGCAGCAGTGGATGGCGAGCCAGAGCGCGGCCGCGGTGGGCTCGTTTGGGGCCTGCCATGGAGGACCACCGCCGCTGGGCCCCGTGCATGCGAGCCGAGCCACGCCTCCAGAGCCCGCGCAGAACGGACAGTCACCCATGGCTGCGCTCATGTCGGTGGCGGACGCGCTCGGAGGAGGAGGAGGAGCGCACTCCCCCAAGGACGCGAACTCTGTACACTCCACCACCTCCGCGCGCCACAGCAGCACCGGCAGCGGCGGCGGCAGCAGCCCCGTCTCTCCGGCCTCGGTCTCGGGCCAGCGTCGCCTGGCCTCGCGCAATGGCGACGCGCAGCAACAGCAGCAGCAGCAACAGGCGCACGCGGATCACGGCGGGGCGCATGGGACCCACGGCGTGCCGGACTCGCCCATGGCTGGCAGTGGGCCGCTGTGCTGCACCATCTGCCACGAGCGCCTGGAGGACACACACTTCGTGCAGTGCCCCTCGGTTCCTGGCCACAAGTTCTGCTTCCCGTGCTCGCGTGAGAGCATCAAAGCGCAAGGCGCCACGGGCGAGGTGTACTGCCCCAGCGGAGAGAAATGCCCCCTAGTTGGGTCCAACGTGCCTTGGGCTTTCATGCAAGGGGAGATAGCGACCATTCTGGCAGGGGACGTGAAGGTGAAAAAGGAAAGAGACCCTTGAACGTGACGCAGCCACGTGCACCCACACAAATAAATATATATATTAATAAATATATATATATATTATATATATATATAACCATGTTGTGAATAATGTGTACAGAACACCCCCCTCCGTGCGTTTCTGTGTTTGGGGGCTCGTGGAGCTCGTGCCTCATGGGAAGGAGGAGGCTGTTGGCCCAGGACGGTGGGGAAGCACTTTGAGCTCAGTCTGTTTTTCCTTTTTTGTTAGTCCAGTTCATGCACTTGGTTTAAAGTGATTTTCACATAAAAAAGAAAAACATAAACACCCCCTACCTGACCACTTGTTTTGTCATTTCTTACGGTAAGACGACAGTCAGTTGGTTTTCCACGTTGATCAGTGGGGCATTTCTTTTCTGTTTTTTGTTTGCGTTTTGCTCTACACATAACAATGTCTCATTTTTATATCTCGTGCTCTGAACGTATGACTATAGTTTACTGCGTGTTTTTCGTTCTCCTCCCTTTTTTGCTTTGAAGATGCACGGATGCTTAAGAGTAGAGCAAAAATACTGTACATTAACTGCTCTGTTTGTTTATACGGTTCTGTAGTAACAGAAGACTTGTAACGTGCCTTGGAGCTGAGTCAATTGTAATAAATTCATTGGTATGAAGATTTTGTCAAGTGTCAGTTTGTTCAGATGTATTAGCACTGTTTATATATGTTCTCCCACATAGCAGAGCTGAACTGGTTATGTTGTAACACATAACAGTTCTTACATGACATTTTAAAGAATTTAGGACGAAATGGGGGCGGCTGTGAGCTTTGGCAAAGCCACTAGTTCTTATGAATGAATGCTATTTTCTGGTCACACTGTTCTCAATGTTTCAGTATGTTTTATGTGTATGTTGCCAAGTAATGCTTGTGAGTGGATGGTTGCTGTGCTTGTTTCATCTGTTTCAATTTTTTTTTTTCTCTTTGCAGTCTCACTTGTATACTTTAGCTTACTGCATGCCTCTCGATTTTATGGCAGGAAATTGCAGGCATTTTCTTTATTGCATCTTACATCTTATACAATCATGTTGGCATTTTTGCTTGTTCTGTGCTAGGCTCATTCACCTTGACCTAAAAATGGAAACATTTAATGCAACCAATGCAGCGCAATGACAAAATTAGGACTAGGCCCTGTTTTTCTCAGAGCGTCATGTCACAACGGTGATACTACTAGGGGCACTACTATTGTGATAGTTGTGGTCTTTGAAAGTCAGCCTGTACTTTTGTGCAGTGCATTTGCAGAGGTTTGTATATTTGCAGCAACATGTTTATGACAAGATGAATGAAAATCGAGCCGACCTGCAGGAAGTGTTGAAGTAATGCACATGTTCTCGCCTGTTGTCATTTGTATTAGATTCTGTCATCTTTCATGTTATAGCTAAAGGTGAATGTTGTGTACCTCATTTATTTGCTAGTTGGTTGTGCGTGTGCGAGAGAGTAGGGGAGAAAGGGAGGGAAAGTGCTTGCACATGCCTGAGACTGCCCTGGGGCCACATTCCTCATTTAGAATTCAGCTGGTGGTCATGTGACCCGTCACTCGTATTCTTGCATTGGCTGCCGATGGGGGGGAGCAGTTGGCGCGTGGCTGTTGCCATGACTCAAGCTAATGCTCTATTTCTCCTTCCAGCGACTCAGACAAATGGTTGGTAGCACAATTCTTTCATGGCGACCAGCCATGAACGGACCTCCAGACTAAATAACAAGGGACTTTAAGGTCAGGGAGCTGTGTATATGCCAGCATGTGTCACCCACAGACCTCTCTCTGCTTGAACCCGTCTGAGGCTATGCACTCAGATGTGATGGTATGTGAAAGGGGAATTGTCCTGCTGTTCTTGAAGTTTGTCATTTATTACTAAGCCATGTGTCTGTTAAAATGTTTGAGAAAGGTGTAATATATTATACAGTAGCAATGTAAAGGAGTCCTCAATGCCCAACCGTCATAGCTTCCTTTTGAAATGCTGTATGAACTCATTAAAAATCTAAGAGCATAAATTACTGGGGCCTGAACAGTTTACAAAGGGCTGCAGTTACAAATCTAGCTGTCTTAGGGCTCTGGTGCTGTTTGCTATGTTGTCCTTCTTTGTTAGGCCACTCAAGACGTGGTTAAGTCTGCTGCATAGAATTGAGGTGCCTTTTACTAGAAAGCAATTTAAAGCCTGTCAATACTGATTCATTAGTGTCTAGTCATTTTTTTAAACACATGACAAGTGTGAAAGCATAGTCTTTTTTAAAATTCCCATACAAATTGATCTTTTTACTATTGTGCTAGTATTATTAGTGTCTGAAGCAGTGGTGCATTGCAGAGATGTAGCAGCAGCAACTGTCCTGTCAGTTGGATGTGTGGTGACTCGGTCAGGATGGAGAGCCTCATATTGTAATTCTAAAACATGTTCTGATCAGACTGGTGCAGCAATATCCCAGACTGCATAGTGAAGAGAACCACAAATAACCTCAGTCCACTCCATGAAGAGGGGCTTTCTTGCTATACAGCTTGTACAGTGTATATTTGGTGTTCTAACACCCTCCTGTGTAGGAAGCAAGTCTTTAGCATGCCATACGTCTCCTCTTATGGATCTCACTGTTTAATGAATGCAGACACCTCACTTCATGGCTGCTGTTGCACTGCAGACAGATCCCTGATCATTTTTGTCTGTGAAATCTGATAAGACTGTGTGCGAATGCTATTGTGGATTGCTCCGTCATTCGGAATTACCATCATATGACTCGGAGAGGGGGGCTCTCAAAAACCACCAGACAGAATGGAGACATGGTGACTCCTAGTCCATTGGCTTCATTATGATTCCAGATTACCTGTATCAGCAATACGGTTTTATGTCAGGTCTCAAGTGTCTCTTGTAGTGCAGCTCATTTGAAACATCAAGCGTTTCTCACGCTTCATGGCATAGCAAAACCTAATCCGTTAGATGTCAGAATAAATGATGTTTGTAATGCACTGGATTCCAGTTCCTTCTCGCCCAGCCAGGCTGTAGCCTGTCCGTTTCGGATCTGTAGTTTTATGGTCGCATTGTGAAATCACTGCAGTCTGTTCTGTCTCCTGGCCAGGGAAGCCCCCACACGCTTCCCCCCCTACTCAAACCCCACATGCTTCTCCTCTCTTGTCCTCCTCTCTTTCCCTCACTCCCTCCCTCCTTCCTTCTGTACGAGGGAGAAGTTTTCAGCAGATAAAAATACAGACACTCCAAAGGTTACTCCGCAGTGCCATCGTGCACGGTTGCCCATGGTAACCAGCCTTGTTCAAAACATCATTTATTCAGGAATGTGCGGACACAAAGGGGGGTACCGCAGCTTACAGTTAACCCTGCGTGTGCTGGACTGTACTCTGTCTACAAGAATTAGGCTTGGGCGTACAATTATTTTTGTTCTTTTCGTATGTTCTAAGTATAGTGTTATCTGTTTTGTCAGTTTTGGAAGTTTTGCACTTGAAATGGTCCTGTTTAACATTTTAAACCAGTGTTGTTATTCTAAAGCACAAAGGAAACAGCAGACGCTCCTCTTATGTTTGATGCTAAAAATCCTAGTTTTCTGTCTTTAGAGGCTTTCTGCTAAGAGACATACATGTGTGCTTTGTGTTGGAAAATAATTTAAATAGGTTAGAATGAGTTATGCAAGGAGAACAGTTTTTACTGGCTTTTATCCTCCTCTACCAAATGATTCTTTCATACTGTGAAGTATACTGTTATTTCTTTTTCTTTCCTCTTTGTCCCTCTTCTCCCTGTCTCTCTCTTCTCCTGTCTGTCTGTATATGTGTTGCCTTGTGTAGACTGAGGGTTTGTCTGGAAAGGGTTATTCCCATCTTGTTTTCATTCACTCTGCCTCTGAGCACAGCCATTTATAGACAGTGATGTCAGCACTATCTTTCGTAGCCCAGGGCCCCCTTGGCAGATAATGTATGCAATCTCAGACATTCCATTCCGTCCCGGCGAATAAGCTGCCAGCTGCTGCAGGCGTGAGCTTCCTGCCTCCTTCTGCAGATATTAAAGCTGCAGAGACGAATTGATTTTCTGTCTTCCCCCCACACCCCCGCACACTACCACCCCTTTTTTCTTTTTCTTGTTTTTAGCTTCTCTTCGGTGCAGAGAGTACAATCTCTCGGGGCTGCTGCAAATGTGAATTTTTAAGGGTTTTTTTTTTTTTTTTTGCTATTCGTGGTTTGCATTGTTTTTGTTGTTCCCCTATTACTCATTAATCATATTTGTACTTTTACATGGAATATGTATATCCTTCCCATTCAGGTCGAGTTCTGGATGTATATTTGCTCATGTGCATTGTGCTGCAGTCTTTTTGAAGGGTTAACCATGTATAGCTCCTTCTTATATAACTGAAAAGCTCAGTGACACAAAGCCCACATGAGATGGAGCTTGTTTGGGTCTACCGTTGACTAATGACATTAGGCTGTTGGGGGGGGCAGTTTTGGCAGGGTTCCAGTCTGATGTTTTTCATTTGCTTGTAAAGGACTTCAATTTCTTGTGGAATTCCAATTTGCATTTCAAGGCCAGCCCCCACCCTTGAGGGTTAGCCTGTTAGGGCTTCCTGTAGTTTCCCGCCAGAGCAGGCTGGGGGGGTTGTTGGAATGGAGGCTCAGAAAAGGGGGGCGGGGGGGTGTTGTTTTTGAGCACATGGAAGCAGACTATAGGGCACCATGGCGACTCTGTCCTTTCTGAAAAGCACCCTGGCTAGATTGTTCAAGGCTGGTTTCACTTGATTGATTCAGGCTATTGAACTGGGAACAGACAGAATACCTGTCTGAGCACAAACCGAGCTCTGTATTAAATGTTGCTCACAGCCTTTGAGGATCTAAATGACCAGTTCTCTTTCTCCAGATTCTGATCTACGGTCATATGTACAGAGAAACTATTTGCACTGTGTGAGAAATTGTTCCTTTAACTCTAATGCTACTATAAACATTAAAATAATTGGTTGATTTATAGACATACAGACAAATGTAAACATTCAAATGCTCATGTACAAAATACATTAAAAATGAATATTAATGTTACTTTTTGTTACATGACTAATAAAGGCATTTATGTGTATTGCTTTACAACACTATAGCTACAGCTTGCATTTTGTGGTTGTTTGTAAGCATGTAGAACTTGTGGGGTTGGAAAGAGTTAACTACAAACCCTGGGGCTGTGCAGCTCTTGGCAGGCCGGAGAAATGTAGCCCCTTTCATTCCTCTGGGTTGTTTACACGACTCTCTGGCAGCCATTTTAGACTGGAGCTCGGCTACCACAGGCGCGGGAGTGGACTCAGGTTTCTGAAGCTTTCACAGTGCAGCGAGTTCAGTCAGCAGCTTGTCCCATCATCCATCTTCTCCTGGGGGGCCTCACTCCCCCCCTCGTATTCAACCTCCCTCATTCCACAAGCTGGCCCTTTTTTCATTTTTTAAACAGCCCACTGAATTTTAGGAGTTGTGTATCCCTCACTAAGCACTATGCTGTTTATTGCTCTCTAGTTGCTTGATGTTTAAATGACTGAGCCCCGATTCCTCTTTCGTGTTTTTAGTTTTGCTTCACCGGAAAATGATTCTTGTTCCACTGCTTTTCTCCTGCCTTGTTTTTTTTTTTTTTTATCCTTTCTTTTGTCTTTTTCTGTCAGTCAGGTTTGCATCTCAGTTGCATAGAAGTCACGTGTATCTGTGTATCCTTGACCTTGACCTTACACAACTGATGGTTATCCATGGTAAATGCCACCGGTAGCAGTCATAAAATGGTAACTTCCTCAACAGTCTGGTGGCAAAACAATATAAAAAGGACAGTCTGTCTGACAGCAAGCAAAGTAATTATTACTAATAATCAAGAAGGCATACATAACGGATGCCAGCAGCTGTTATGGTGAGTCCTGCTTAGTCAGGTTAGTTGCGTTAGTTGGGCAAATGTGTCAAGCCTTTGAAATGTCATTTCAGTAAGCATACAGAGGAATGTACTCCACCTTCTGAACAGCTCTAATTAAGTGCTCCACTGTGAAAACGCTCAACCCCCAAACCAGCCGCACCATTCTTTACCATCCTTTGTAGTTCAACCGCCTTGCAGTGAAACACTGGCTTCCAGTGGGTGTTTTACTGTAATCTAGTCAACCAGTACACATTAATCCTCATCATGTAAGAAGATATGATTGACCTTTCATTGAATCAATAAGCCGTCCATGCCTCGGTGCTGCCAACACTCATTTGTTGGGAAAGATTTTTCTGAGCTAGCCGACATTATTGACATTTCTAGTGTGATGAGAACTCCAGGTGATTTATACACATTTGTAGCCCATTGTTTTTGACCTTTTCAGGTCGATTTTATTTATTTATTTTAATCAAAAGTACATAAAACACAGATTTTGTCTTACATCAGACTGCCCTTTCCTCGTGCATACTCTGTGTTGTCCATTAATAACATGTAGCTAATATGTAGCAACATGTTTTTCACAGCAAAGCCTTTTTTCGCAGAGATTGCAGGAACGGAAAACATGCAGCTACATTCCTGAGATAACATTAATATTTAATCAAACGTGCCTCTCATGCAGAACTGCTGAGCAGTCATGTAATCTCTGTTGATACACCCTCGTTATTTTCTGTGCATATTGTTTTATTTAGTCTTTCTCATCTATCTGAAGGTGGCTAGGTTTGTGCGCTCACCCACCTCCGGTGCTGAGCGCGACGTTGATTAGGTAAAGGAGACATCGTCACTCAGTATGACTCTGGCAGAGGCCTCTGTGCTGTTGGTGATGGTTTGAATGGGTGCAGTTGTTGTCACCACCCTTCCCCCCAGTCACCTGGGCTGAGCGCAAATGCCTCCTTCTTAGTCCCGCAGGCCCATCTGTTGCGTGAATGGGTTCTGTGATGGTGCTTCATTAAGAAGTGTTAGATGTGTCTGCTGTCAACAGATGTGCCAGACTTCCCCTTGCACATCCACCTTTAACTTCAGATGTCTGAATAAGTAAGAAAAATCTCTTTACATTTTCTGCATGTTGACTGATCTGCACATGGTTATGGCACTCCATTTGATACATCAGTTGATTTTTCCATAGTTTCATTTGTAGCAACTGTTACAAGGCTGGACAAGCCTTACAGAACTTTGGCCAAAGTCTCATTCAACTTAATTAGCTTGGGCCAGAGTTTAGAGTCCCTACAGAAGGCTGAGTTACAAAATTTATGAAAAGGGGTAATGAAAAGCTTAAATCATTTTTAATGATTTTTGCCAGCAGCCTGTGAAGTGTATTCAACTGCACGACAGTTGCTATGAAAGAATTCATGTGTGTGGGTGGAGCACTGATAGGTGAATTGAAACTGGATGTTTATAAAAACTGAAACAATGGTCTTCATAAACAGTGATTTCCAGTAAAAGTTTGGTTGGTAGAGAAGTATCAAGAAACGGTTTCTGGCATTATTTTCCCAGCACATGTGCATAAATTTAGATGAATGATTTGGTAAAAAACACATTTACTCTTTTCTACATATGGCAGATGCACTTGATCAGCTAAGACATGTTTAAACATGTCCACATTGTGCTTCTTTAGAACTGGAGGTATAATGTAACAAACAGTAGAAGACAATAGCAACTGAAATACTTCCCACAAATACATCCTTAAAACTTTTCTTATCCTGTTCAAACTATATACAGCTCATTAAGATAATCCAGACTGGGTTAGGTTATAAAAATAACAAAACTTGACTGCTACAAAAACCACCCTTGGACAACATCAGAGCTAAAGAAGTTTGATTATGGATCAGGTTCTTTCACATTTCAGAATTAGATTTATTGGCCAAGTATGCTAACTCACAAGAAACTTGCTTTATGATGTTTGTGATATTTATGATGGTCGTTGCCACAAAAATAACAATTTTAGGTCAGCACTCCTATTCCTGGGGTGCTTCGTGAAACCAGACCCTGCTCTCTAAAAAGGCTGCCTGCAGCATTGTGTTTTATTACACTGAAGTTTTGTGTTTTGTTATAGCTCACAGTACAAATCCTAAACCACATAAACAAGTCTGTGCCACATTAATGAAGAGCTGGATGCTGTTTGAGTGGCATGAGAGAAGATGAGGAAAAGATTTGGGTGACTGTTGACTTTTAGTGTTTGTTTGCTACATTAGTCTCACAACTCCGGTTCTAAATTAAGGACTCATAATTTGGACTCATGGCTTGTCTTGACTGTTCAGATGCATCTGGTATGAGTGGAACATTGTTTAAATGAGATGTTTTGTCAAACCACTCGTTCAAAAGCTTGCAAAGTCTATTGGAGCCCTTGTTGTGGTCTCTGATGCAAAACCATTCTAGAGTGTGAGACAACATAGACTGTTGCCCATTGTTTGCAGAATAGCTCAGAACTGTTTCACACACATCTGTGACTCTTATTGAAGTGGTAGACTAAGTAAACTTCACTTTGCTCCTTTTCCTTTATTGCTTTCTTGTTCATGCTAAAATATTCTACCATCTTCTCTTGCTACATATTGGAAATATTAGTTCCAGAAAATTCATTTAGAAAGTTGGTTTCTACCTAAATGGGCTGAATATTATGTAGGGTACACCAGAACTTAGTTTGCACCATGCGTATTTGTTAAAAGCTTACTCATCTAACATCTTCTGTGTGACAATGTAGTGAGTTGTTATTGTAAATTGAGTAACAATAATTGGCTGTGCCTTTTCTGACATTTCCTGCAAATGTCGTGGCAGCCTGGCATGCAGTGTGGCTTGTAGTCAGATGTCATCACTCACCAAGACATGAGAGTGATCAGGGGACTTGGCTTGTACTTTAAATAGAATGCCAATGAGGGAGTGCATGGTTTGATTGGCACTGGCAATATATAATTCAGTTCCAGCCCCCAGGATTCAGGGTGAATCTGTGATCTGATTACTAATCAGCCGACATGGCAACCTCTCCCTCTCCTCCTCCTGCTCGTCCTCTGAGGCACGGCAAGAGCGGCTCTCAGCTGCAGCGTCTGTCATGAACTATTGCACACCAACCTGGGCCATTCAGCAGGGGAAAAAAAGAAAGATGAGCTAGTTGCCATGGAGACGGAGACATGGAGTGATACTGATTGGATGCAAGGTCTCTCTCTCTTTCTCTCTCTCTTCCTCTCCCACTCTTGCTTCCCTTTTCTCGTCCTCTCCCTCTCTCAATACTCAAAAGGATTGTATTTTTCTATCTCCGTCCTCCATATCCTCTTGAATGACAGAGTAATTTATGCATTATGTGCCCTGTGGTCCAAGGGAACATAGCAACATATGCATTCGAGATGTGATTATTGCTGGATGGAGGATGGAGACAAATATTTTGAGTTTTTCTTTGTAATGGCTTCAGCGGAAATGCAAAAGACGTGCAAGGAGGTACTCTAGTGCCATCTATCAACAGTCTAAGGGACAATTGATTCAAGAAAAGCATTTTAAATGTTTTTGTTGCTTTCACACTGGTACAGTATTGGTATTGCGTGCTATTTGCTGGTGATGTCGCCACCAGGACCATTAACATTCGTATTATATCCAGTTTAATTGACCTGGTTAAGGTTATTTTTTTCCCCATGGTAATTTTCTGCAGTAAAAGCTGCTAAAAGTCAAGTCACATGCAAAAATGTGACTATGTCCAAAAGGTTGTAATAGGTAAATTCAGCCACTTTAAAAAGCATTCATAGTATAATGTCCAAAGGGAAGCCTTGTTAATAGAACAAGATACTCTTGAGAAGCTGCACATAGGCCTAAGGTCACCATGCCTAGTGCCTTTGCATTGGCTAGAGGAGTATAAAGTGTTTCCAGGAGTGAGCTGTGGAGCAGTGGAACTATGTTCTCTGAGGTGAAGAAGCACCCTCAGATACATCTGGCATGAGCTGGAGTGGTGTTTGGGATCCAGAAGTAATACTCTAGCGTCAGCACCTGACCTCACTAATGCGCTTGTGTGGAATGCTATTAATGTTCCAGAATTTAGAATTTAGTGTAAAGCCTTCCCCGATGTGCAGAGGGTGTTACTGTAGTGATACCCTTGATTTCAGTAGGGTGAGTTTTTGTGCAGGGTTTTGCGGACATAGATTAAGCCTAGGCTGGGTCTAAATTGTAACACCGATTTACATATGAAAAGCATTTTAGTCAATAATCAAGAAACCACTCCACAGTGTATACTGAGAATATCTTACATTCTGTTTTTTAATTATGTGAAATTTACACATAACCGACGACATATAGCAATACATTTTCCAGGGTAATAAACAGTTTACCTAGAAATCAGTACACACCTAGCAAAGGGAAATAGACATCATATGCACTTGGATATCTAGAATATCTATATTTATCCTTTTCTGATCAGGCAGTTTCTCATGCTACACTGCACCTCTGGGCTTTTTATTGCATCCAGCAACCAGTCTCTCTCGCCCTCTGTGCAGCAGCCATACCAATGTGTTTTATCAATCTTACCCATAGACATTTCAAGTAATAGGAACCAGAGCCACTGCAGGGGTCTGAAATGGGCCACAGGCCCAGGAAGGAGCAACTCCCGTTGGGTTCAGTCTAGTGGTTAAAGTCAACTGACTCAGCTATCTATCTCTCTTTGTTCAAGATTATTCTAAAAAGTGTACAGTGCCTCTGCTACACATGATGACTTCTTTTATTTCCTCCCTCTGTGCCCTTGGCATATTTTAAACACTTTGCCAGAAAACTTAACCGACTTTTCTCAGGTTTAAAACTCATTACTGAAATACAGCCGGTGGCTATATGTACCTACTGCCAAGTTGTCTGAGCTGAAGGAAGATGCATCTCCATAGAAGGAAAGGAAGACATCAGAACACGAGTCATAGCTCTCAGTTGATGGAGTTCAGAGGCCTCATTCATCTCTGAATAGTACTGGCACATTTTAATGCAGAGGTGCACAGCTACAGTCCCAGAGGGTCCGGTGTCCCAACAGTTTGGCGATTTCCTTGCTCAAACACACCCGGTTCAACTCACCTGTTAATTGCCAGGTTTATTAAGTATGTTCGAGGTAAGGAACTACCAAATGGTGCTGGACACCCCCCCCCAGTACAGGAGATGGGCAGCCCTGTTTTACTCATTCAGACACCCTTGTGCTTTATGAACTACTGTCAGGAGGACTCCTGCTGGTCAGAGAGTGGTAGTGCAGGCAGACTGTTGGACTTGGTATATCCCTGCCTTTGTTCAGATGTAATTACTTTCTTGTGTTTGTTTTTGGAGTAGCTTATTGCCTTTAATGGGTGATGACTCTGCTGTTTTCATCCATCTCCCTAACCAGGCATCGGTTCTTTATTAATTGGCAACCTGAAATGTAGCGCTTAACCCACCCAGCCTTAATTGTACTTTCAGACATGCAGTTTTTGCAGAATGGTAATAAGCTTCAGTTTATTTGGCACCCATAAGCCACGTGGGTTACAAATGCTCGTCCAGACTGCTTCACTTTTACAAGTCATCACCCGCACTGACTGGGCCAGATGGCTTTGTCTAATGTACGGAGTGCCTGGTTGCAAACGGCTGCCATCAGTGCTGGCACAGATGTTGGGCTTTGGAGACTTGCTTCACTGCCCAAACTCCCTCTTCCTTCACTGTGATTAATGAAGCTTCCAGTTCACCTAGCTCTTCAGTCAGCCTCCACAGGCTGCTTCCATCTCCCAGGCCCCAGCAGTATTTCCTTCACCTGGCTAGATTTATATGGGGACATGGTGCATATTTATGAAGTGTGCTCCCCATTTGTACTTACAGCCCTGGTTTTCTGTCCATTTACTGTCTTGGGCGAGTGTATTAATCATATGTCATGCTTGCTGGACTTAGAAATTGCCCCTGCCATGCTGCTATGAGTTCTGGAGTGTGGTTAAAGGGCACTTGAGGTTTTTCGGGATGTGACAACTGCAGTAGGCGCCAAAACTATCCCTTCTGATGAATATGACCATTCTTTCAGCCGGAGTGTAGTATTTTTTCCACCATGACCTCACTTTGTGTATGTTAGCACTCTTTGATATTAGTTTCATGTGTGGAGCCCAACCTGATGGGAGGCAGTGGCTCTAAAATGTGACCCTGATGTGACAGAAGGAGGGCAGAGAGATATAAATACATGGCCAGTGTTGCGTTGCCCTCTGGTAGTCCGCTAAGCCTGGCCAGGGTTCACCACAATGCCCAGAGGTCAAACCGTCTTTAGGACAGCTAGCGCCTGCCTTTGTCATGGAGATTATGGAATCACCTCTGCTGTCAACTGGACTGACCTGCGGTTTGCAACCCATTTTACTCGCCCTTATGCGGCTCGGCACAGACGGTGGCTGTCACGGCGACACTGTGGCGGGGGAGAGAGAAATCTGCTGTTAAATGCAGTTTGAAAATCAGCAGCTTTAATATAAAGGATCGGTACAAGCGGGGAAAAAAGCATGTATAACACGCTCCATTTTCTCTCCGTTTCTCTGCTGCTAGTCAAGTTTGCCCAGATCTCATCTGACAGAGCATAGGCTGTGAGGTAAGCTCGTGTTTTCGTGCGAGTCGAGCTCTACTGGGGGATCGTTGCTGTGCGCCTGGCCGCTGCGGGTGTTGCTGCTGCTGCTGCGGATCGTTCCGGTCTGCTACCCTTTCAGTCAATGGGCAGGCTATGGGGGAGGAGCGCCGCCGCCTGTCGTTCCGATGTGACGAGCCCGGATGACACGGGCAGAAAATAGCCCCCCGTCTCCCTCGTCGAAACCCGCCGGCTCCCTCTCTCTCAGCCCTCTACCGAACCCACTTTGCCTTCTGAAGGAGGCAGCCAATCACAGGCCGCCCTGTTGCTAGGTAATGGATGGCCGCCCCCGTGCCTAAGCATGCTAATACAGTGCGGTTACGTTTCCTCGGTGAGACGAGCACTCTCACACCACGGATGAGAGTGTGTAGGGTTTTTTCTAAGCAATAACGGGAGGGAGAGAGCGAAACGTACGGAGATATGGGGCAACAAACGTTACACTTTTTCTAGCTGACATTTTTGAACGTCTTCATAGGTTTAGAGAATTAGGAATGAATCTGTTATGCACAGACATGCATGTACCATTTGTCACATGTAGCAAGACATAACTCTGAAACTCAGCATTTTTAAAAACGTGAATTTCTGTCCTGTAAACATAAAAACTTCAGTAAATGTGCACCAAATGTCGGCAAGAAATTGCGAGCCACACATATGATATTGGGCTACTGCATTGGCAGCGGTCAAATAAATGTTTTAAAGTATGTTATATGTAGTGGTTTTATATATAAATAATAGCCTATATAAAGATACTACATATAGCATACTTTGAAACATTTATTTGACCACCGCCAATTAGTCAAAACAGAAACAGGCTGCTGGCCAAAACAAAAACAGAGCACCGAGATAGATATTTATATATTTAAGTGCTCTGTTTCTGTTTAAGCATCCTGGGCTCTGATGTTGGAATCCGTATTGGAAGATATAGTTGTATCGATGCGTCCCCATCTTGAAAATAATAGAAAAGTTGATCTTTTTTACATTTGGTAATTCATAGGGAGTGAGGAAGACTCTGAAGTGATGAGGAGAAGGAGAGAGAAACCAGGAGCGACAGGCAGATGGAGGGAGCGGATCAGAAGGGATGGCAGACTGACTACTTCCCTAAGGCAAACGTTTAGCACCACAGAATGAATCATCCTGGCCAAATTAGCTGGCAGTGGATGGGTCTTTCCTCAGCGCTGGGCTGACATATAGATCTGACCTGCCTGCCATTTAGAGAGCAGGTCTCCTGCATAAAGGAAGAACAGAAGGGGACCTGTCGTCTCCTTTTGCCTCTTTTTTCTTTTCTTGTCCTACTTCTCTCTCCCTTGCTGATAAACCTCTTCTCTGCCCTTCATTTCTAAACAGCCTTTTAAATAAATGCTGTTTTTAGACAGACGGGCCTCTCTCTAAGCAGACTTGAGACTCTCTTTCTCCTCTCTGCTTTGTGCAGCCATTAAATCAGCCTGTTTTGCACTCGGTCAAACTACTTGGCTCCCCCATGCTTAAATCTGGAAGCTATTAGAGTAGCAGAGGTGAAATATAACTGCAGCTGAGTGAAAGTGTACTGTACTGTCACTGAATAGATTTTCTGTTCTTTCCCTTGTATACGAACATACTGCTTTTAGGAGTACTCCAGCAATTTTTTGGCTCAACCTTTATATTCCACATCTGTAGTACATGGTCGATTACCACTGACAATTATTTTGACACATTTTCTTGGATGTATTAGAAGGGCTAAAGATCTGTTCACTCAGAAGGCATTTATAGTGGCAGCCAGTGTCCAGATGATGAAGCAACTGTATATTGAACTCTGTTTTGGAAATATGTTATTTTACTAACCACACGGAAAAAGTGCCAAAATTATTGGTCATAGTCATCAAACATACACAGCAGATGTAGAGATTAGGTAGAAAGTGCTGTAAAGTATGCATTCTAAGCTAAACATTTGTTTTCCTTTTTGTTATAACAGAAATATGATTAGCTATTTGTTATGTAAGACATCTTGTGTTTGTGGATGGGAAACAGACCAGGGATGAATGTGTGTTATGAGTACTGTTTTCTCCTGTGGTTGAATGTCCCGGACTTTTATGTGCCTCTCCGGATGCTGCAGGTGTACCTTGTGCACCGTGAGAGCTGTGTAGTGTAGAGTTTGATGAAAAAGTGTGGCATCTGGGCATGCTGGAATGGCAGCCTCCACAGAAAACATTGTGTGCGCACATCAGCATGCGTAACGTGTCCACATGCCCCCAGTTGTTATTGGAGAAAACCTTTACATTAATCAAGAAAAATGCATGAGCTCTGTGTTAAGGGGGTATAAATATTAATGAGGGAACGCGGCACGGGACAGGCTGATGTGTTTTAATAGGAAGCGTATGTGGCGGTGCTGGGTAGGGAGGATGCAGCCTGGGTGCTGGGGCACAGGACACTGAGGAGAATACTAATGCTGCTGCCTAGCTTTGTTTCACTCCAGCCCATTTCTCCTCATTCATCCACGTGCAGCCGCACTTGCAAAGCAGTAGGATGGGAGGCTGTCAGCCACACACAGAACATTAATTTTTTCCCTTTTTGTAGCTGATGGAGAGAACACAGAGCAGCAACGCTCTATACAGTCATCATAAGATCTTTTAAAGTCACAAATGTTTTTTTTCTTTCTACTGTAAGGTTACAATTATAAGATGAGATTTAACAACAGTATGCGATTGGGTTGCAAATGTTCAAGAAGCAGCATGAGGGTGCATGTGAGTTATGCATTGTGTTTATGCATCAGAGGGTGTGTCAGTCTCTTCTGATTATGTACTGGTTATGTGTACATACTAGGGCATTAACACAAAAGCCGACTAGTCGACGTCAGAGGCACAGGTCAACTAGTCGTGCGATTTTTCCTCTCTCTGTGGCCGCGCCTGTGTACACAAAGCAATCTGATTGGCCTCTGATTGGCTTACGCTGACACGCGTTCCTTGACTTAACCAATTATTATAGTCACTTCATAAAAAGGGCGGTTACGTTGGCGCGTAGAGGGGAATATAAACACGACAAGACGAGAGACATGGCAGCAGAGAAGACAGACACACATCACATGTGTGGAGATACTTCACTCTAGACCACACAAACAGCACCGTGACCTGCACAACCTGCAAGTCGGTGTTAAAGTACAGTAACAGTTCCGGCGTTCTGTACAGCATCAGAAACGGCATCCGCTGGCTAACATGGCTGACACTAGCACTGCAGGGAGTCGTCCAGTCTGGAGGATGCCGAGTGGCTGCTGCGACTTAAGATGTTCCCACTTTTTGTTGTGCACACATTATATACCGACAATTATTTTATCACGCGTTAAGGCAGTTTTTTTGTTACTATTATTTTGAAAGTTTGTTGCTATTTTTTATGCCCGACCACTTCACCTCACTCTAGCAGGGACACTTGCTACTGAAAATAGACTGTTTATGCTGCTCCCTGATTAAAGGAAAATGTTTCTGCTGGTACCTGTTCAGAAAACAAATATATAAATGTTAACTTGCTGTTGCTCAGAAGGTGCCTGTTGTAATGTTATGATTGTTTATCTGGATGATAACTTGTTTTTCTATAACAAACTAGATAAAACGTGAATGCCCTGGCAGTGGCCAATAGCTTTGGTTTTATATTTAATTTGATTATATTAATGTTTAAGTTTACAGGAAATATTTGAACGGCAGCTGTGTAATTGTGTTAAAGGGAACACTGCTGTTAAAAAGCTCCTTATTTGTTTAAAGTGTTTGCAAACCAAAT
>JBBJLS010000001.1:32131061-32147206 GCA_037577275.1 Bryconaethiops microstoma
TGCTGTTAAAAAGCTCCTTATTTGTTTAAAGTGTTTGCAAACCAAATGTTATTGCACTTTTGTTCACATAGCAGTACCTTTAAAATAAAATTGTGCAATACACTTCTTTTCAATTAATTGTTGAATTTTGCGTATAACAATGTGATTAATCGCAGAAAACCATGCTATTAAATATTTGTAATCATTGCCCAGCAGTAATATTTATTTAGTCAATTATATGGTGTGGATGTATTCTCTCTGTTCTCTTTTCTTTGTACAGTCTCTTGACTTTGAGCATGTGGCTCTGTGCTCCAGCCCGGTGCTCCTCTGGGACATGGAGCCTGCTGTGTTCGGACCGAGACTAAATGTCAGCACTGCCCACACACTCTGCCCACTGCACCACTGAGCAGCCCACTAGATGACCTTGACTCTGCTGAAATGTCACTGTGTCCACCTCACTTTGATACTCAAATGGGGGCTAGGAGCCATATTTACACATGAAGGAGGAAAATACGGTCTTGAAATGGTTCAGTTTGGTTTGGTTTACACATGTAGTACCATGGGCCACTTTTCCAAACGCAGATTAAGTCTAACCATGTTATTTTAGATTCTTCATCGAAACCCCCCTCCTTTACCTTCCTGCTACATGCTTACATTTGCCTTTCTATCTGCCAGTCATACAATTGTTATTCTTTCGTTTTGTTTTGGATATTACTTCACACAAAACCTTCACTAATGAATTTTAAGCAAAATCTCATCAAGAGATGAGATTACCAAAAACATACATTCAGTCGAATGAGCATGACATTATATTACAACGTGCCCCTCAGCCAGGTATCATTTCTTTTGCAACAAGGTAAGGAGAAGGGCTGCCAGTAAATTCAGCACCGGGTGGGGTGGAAGCGGGGTCTAATGGTGTGAAGTCCGATCGTGGCGAGAGTGAAGTGTTAAGGGATTGTAAGTAGAATGATTGGGCAATGAGGCTCATAACTTTAGGTATTGCAGTCAGCAGCACACTCCTCTCCTCCAGGCCCAACACCTGTCCTGTCCTGCAAAATTGCTTTTAAATTACATTTGTAGAATTCTCCCCCAGATTCCCCTCTCTATCATTGAGAGAGAAGGAACGAATATCCATTCGGGATATCCAATTTCAGCCCGCCTTGAGCTGCTGGCCTTCTTTTCAGCCTGTCCTCCTCTGTAAGCAGTGTGTTGTTTCCTTTTTCGCATCTATTCCTCTTCCTTTGCACTGGCTTTCTATAAATCAGGTGGAAATCCTGGATTAGTACATACATTGCATTAAACTGCACCAGTATTTATTGTACTGCATCATTTAACACTTCCCATTGAGATCTCCTGTCACATTTGCTATCTGGGAAATAATTTTGAAGCATGACCAAAGAAAACCACCACATCCAGAGGCACCGTGTAATGATCATCAGTGCTGAAATGATGAGGAGCTGGGAGGACAGCACAGGCCTCCCTGCAACAATAGAGATGAATGAGTGTAAGGAGTCTTTATTCACTTATGATGAGCTGTTTCTAGCCTGGCTCCAGGCATCAGGTGATCACTTCCAGCAGTGGGTGCCCAGGCCACATCTGTCACGGCTGGGCTGTTCCAAAGCTGCCTGTGCTTGTGCGTGTATTTGTGTGTGAGATGGCATTTAGATGAGACAGAGGGTCACCCAGCAGCTGTGCGGTTGCTGGCTGGCTTGATGGATGATGGCTTCTCCTGCCGAATGTAAACCACAAACAACAACTATGCAGCTAGAAAACACTGATAGAGGCGTCTTGCATCTTCTCACCAATACACTGCTCCTGAACCAACAGGTTTTGGTGAACAGGGAATTTAATATACTACACATGGGATGTGGGTTTGTTTCTAGTGGGCTTTATAAGGTCAGTGTTCCACAAACATGACCTACATTGTATCTTATTCTTTTTGCCAGTGTATATTTTCTGCGGTGTACATTGCCATTCGGTGGATGTTTCATAGGAATGCCGCTGTGTTGCCACGTCATTGTCACTGAGTACATATGCATGGGATGACGATATGATCACCACTATTATTAACCATTATTTGATTTTATACAGTTATTTTTTTGCTAACTTTATATCAAAATAATGTGATGCACACTGTTATTCATAGCCATTTAATATCAAAATCATAAACTAAAAATTATGTTTAGGGGTTTATGACAATGAAATCTGCGGCAAATGGCTGATTTTAAAATATGGTATCGGATTTCACATTGCACTGATATTTTAACCGAAATGTCTCTGAATATTCAGTGACTGTTTTGTGTTCAGAAGGATGTTTAGGCTACTGTGAATATTTTACTACAAAAATAGATGTTATATTTCTATGTAATGCTATTCCATTTTCTAATGTTTATGTATCAGCATGAGCAGATACCGACATAGGAAATATTGGCATCAGCCCACAATTCCCGTATCAATACACCCCTAATCATAATACATATTGTGCATTATGAAAACAACGCATATTGTGTTATATTTTTGCCATATTGCCCACTCTTATGTTCCAGTTCTGATTCTGGAGTGCCTATGCACTGCACATTGTAACGTTTTTCTTGCTCTATCATATTAAAATCATGAGGGACATGGATGAGTTGAGTCAGGAGTGTTGAGAGCAAGGATTAGTTAAAACTGTGCTCCTGCTTAGGGCTTTTTCACTTTTATGTATTTCCACATACCAGCCCACAAACTCCCACAAGCTACCCCGTCTCTGTACTTACCATCATCATTACGTTTTACTGCTCTACCTGAACCTCGAGCAGTTGCATGAAAGGCTCCGGGAAACTGCCGGTGTCATGATTTTTTATAAAAGGCATCAGTTTTATGTCTCTCTCCTTGAATAATGATTGGGCCTCAGTGAAACAGTATGCCGTCCTTTTTCCAATTTAAGGCAGCAGACAGAGGCCCTGCTGTTTTTTTGTTAGTGCTGTCTCCCTCTCTCTGTGTGTGGCACCATGCACATCAATGAGTACCTGCACTGACATTTACTCGCCACCTTATGAATGGATTCTGAACTGGCACCATCTCTGCACACACACAGCTTTTGAAGCTCACTTACTCACTCACTCACTCACTCACTCCCTCACTCACTTACACTCTCTCTCTCTCCCTCTCTGCCGTGGTAACTGAAGCCTTTTTACGCTTCAGTGCGGGATACCCTGTCCTTCCTCCTTTTCCAGCATTCCTCTCTCTTTTTACGTCTTTTAAGGGGGAGTCAGTCTTTTCTCTTCTCTGATCCACATATCTAGTGACAGACAAAAGGAGGAGGGGAGAAGTGTTAAATAGTTTTTATTTCTTATTTTTCCCCCTCAGTTTCTGTGCCCTATTTTTTACTTGGGGTTTGAGATAGCGAATCAAGTGTTGTTCTTTCTGTGATGGGGAACTGCTAAGTATCAGGTTGAGGCTCTCTCGAGACTGTGTGCACTCTTGAGCAGAATGTTAGGGATCATGATTATCTTGGGGGATGCCGGAAAATGTGTGGCATTGCTGATAACGCTCAGTGTTCTTCTAAGAAGGGACTGCAAATCAATAACGAAATGTGAAATGAGGATGTTCCTGCTCATAACTGCCAAGAATAATCAGACAAGTATTTTCTATTGATTGCACACTCATGCGCACACAAGAGCAGCTCAACTGGGGTTGCTTTATGGTCTCTTTACTATAAAAAGGACACCTGTCCTGCTTTTTAATGACCCTGAACGTGGTCTCGTCGGCACATGCCCAGAAGCTTGTTAATGGCAGAACGTTCATGAGAGGCAAGCTCAGAAATACCAGCAGAATTCCCCATTGCTCTCTCGAGTAAAGGAGACATTAGCATAGCATGACCTCTGTGGAATTACTCTACTCGCCATGCCTGCCTGTATCTACACCCTAATCAATTTGAGTGAGATCAAAAAGCCTGGCATCTCCACTGTCGGTCTCCCTCTTCAAATGGATTAGCTCCTTTTTTTGGCATCTTAAAGCTGATTGAAGGCAGCGTGCTGTGTGGAATACATTAGGGCACCCATCGCGCCACACACCACCGCTCGGGGCATCATGTTTATTTATCAGCCAACCCCCCTTAAAGGCAAAAAGGAGCCGCTTCCTCCCGGTGCTTCCTGTCAGCAGAGGAAATCTGAGGACAGAATGGCTTCTCTGATGAAGCGATTGTCTAATGCGTGAGCCTGTAGTGCTGTCTGTCTGCCTAGCTGTGGATCAAATGCGACACAGGCTCGGCTTAATGCCGCCGTCTCAACATCCCAAGCTTAACCTTGAGAGAATTCCAGTGTTTTGTCTATAATTCATATCTTACACATGCAGACAATTAAGAAGATTGGATGTAATGATATCAGGCTGTGTTAACTGTCAGTGGGATGAGAAAGCACACACACATCTCTAACAGAGGTGACACTTGGCGACTTTAATGGGTTTTCACATGTCATTCTGTTCTTTCATTATACATATTCCAGAGCCCCGTTTAACCAGTGGAGAAGATGGAAACATTGAGAAGCATCATACTAAACAGGTTCTGATTATTCTGTACATACATCACGAATTAACATACTGTATTCATGTCTTGTCTAAAGATTGCAAGGATTCATCTAAAAGAAATTCGATACACTCCTGAAAGGCTTTGATGTTATTCTATGCTTACCTGTGCTACAAAGAAAGAGATTATTCTCTGTGCTTTCCATCTGTTCACCCTCAGCCTTTCTGCTTGATTTGAACTGAGATTGTTCTGGCTACTCTTTGAGTGCGGAATGAATGTGTGGCTCTGTGTGTAGTGGAGAAGAGTGGGTAGAATGGACTTGTGTATGAGTGTGTGAAAGAGTGAAGGTGTGTGTGTGTGTGTGTTTTCACTAGGGCTGCACAATCAGGACAGAGTATTAGTATTGCAGTTATACTGCTACATATTGCTACTGTGATGCCTTTTCAGTATATCAAAGGGCCCATTTCACTTCTGTGGAATTTAAGCCTTGAAGTATGTAAATATTAACACCTACTCCCCCATCAAAATATTCCGTGTGTGGAAAATGAACTGCAAAAACAGTCCATTTTGTAATAATGTTTACAGATATCTCCTTAAACAGCCCGCAGCAGTTGCCCATTCATGCTGAAATGCAGTGTTTCAGCCGTGTGATCCCTTTTGAATGAACTAAGATAAAGGGCAGCCAATTTAAAAAGAGATCATTTACACATATCACTCTTTAAGGGACAATAACAAAAACAGCCTGTGTAAATGTAAGGGATAAACATGTTGGAAAACTGTCATTTAAGAATGAATTATGATTATGTAATACTAAATTGTACTTTGACTACACAAATCCACACAAATGTCTTATGAAATATTAAATAAAAGATTAGAAATAGAATATGGGCCCTTTTAAAACATTGTGGCGAATTACTTTAATAGTTAAAATAATTTTGCTTATGTTGGATTACATGAACAATTCATTAGAACACCCAGTAACACTCACATGGAGCAGTGATTGCTTCTGTCATATCAGTATTGCAGAGACCAGTATTGCAATAACAATTAACAGATGATAAATTGGGCACACTAGTTTAGTTAACAGATTAGTTAACAGACGAGACTAGGTGACAGACCAATTCTGCAAATAAATTGCTTGCCTCATTTCCCCTTCACTCTGTGTCTAATTCATGACAAGTTTTGTGTCTGAACCCTCCTTTGCAATGGATCTATGAGGCTAATGTAGCTAAGTAATAGAAACTTGTAAGTCAGTTCCATCATTTGGCATTGTACAAACTTCATTTTTAAATCATCAGAGACTGGCCCTAATCCGTGTTAAATCGTTAAGGAATAAAACCTCAAAGTTTTTGGATATTTTTTATAGAGCAGGTTTGAGGATATAAACTTTCACAAATGCCATCATTTGAAATAAATTTCATTTTTTGTTGAAGTACTCCTTTAAAAGGGTGTTTGTGTGGGAAGTGGCTGTCGCTGTGGGTTGAGTCCAGCAGGCTGAGTGCTCTCACTGTCTCTTTGACCTTTAGCACGAGGAGAAAAACTCTAGGGGTTGACTTCAGGTCACCTTCCTTGCTCTTTGTTTTTGCCTTCATTCTTTCAAATGATCTATCTCTCTCCCTGCCCACCTTTCTCTCATTTATCCTGTCCTCACACTTATTTATTTCTCTTGCCTGTTGCCCATATATGTGCTCATTTCTCACTTGCTCACAAATCCATATTTGCCTTATTTCCATCTCAAACAATCTGTTAGTCCAGACAACCTGGCAAATCATGACACTGGTCATGTTGTCTCTGCCAGCTCCATTAAACGGTGTTCCCTTTCTCTAAATAAGCTGCTAAGAGCACTTTATTTTTCTCATATGTTCATTCTCACATGACTGACTCCCTGTGTTTATGCTGCTGAGGAAGGACGTGGGCTTGGTATGCCGACAGGCTGCAGAGGTACAGCCTGATCCAAATGTGTTAGACAAGCAGCCTGCGAGGAACAACAAAGGGACATCAACCAATATTACATTTAATGGATTTTGGCGTTGTAGCATTGAGTGTCCTGAGTGTAACAGATAGCTATTTCATAGTGTCTGTGGTACAGCAATAGCTGCTCTTGCCCTGTGAGTGACAGATTTGGAAATCATTTCTAAATGGCCTCTTTTTCTGTCTTCCTGTCAGAGGTGAAATCGCTGTCTGCCTAGAAAGTGTCTTTGTATCGTTTCAAATCGGTTAGCATGATGTCGGAAAACGGAAAGTGTCTCCATGTGAGTAATTGCCCGAGTGGTAGACAAGCGCAGCAGTGTTGGAGACATGAAGTTCACAGTAATGTTGGATGAATTGGCAACCCTACACTATGAAAACAGTGCAGATGGAAGGCCCCTGGCTAAAACTTGGTGAACCCCCTCACTTAGAGCCTCTGCGCCCTTTCATTACAGCGCACCGCTATGCCAGGATAAATACATATTTCTGCTTCAATATTAGTTGATTTCAGTTTTACGCCTAATACTGCTCATGGGAAATGTAGTGTAAACACTGAGCTATTCAGACAGACAAAGGAGAGTGCACACAGAGGGCAACTCCAGCACTGGTCCCCCAGCACTGTTTGAGGACATAGACTGAACATTCTCAGTTTTGGATGGCCCCACTGTCCTTTAGCTGACCTTCATATTCATAATGGCAACTCCCCCACCCTGACTCTCATCTACTGTGGACTCTACAATGGATTTTTTCACTGCTTGAGTGCTTTCTAAGGTGCAATTGATTTGATATGAAGACCCAGTCCCCATCCACCCCCACCTTCATCCATGTTAATAAATAGCTTCTCCATTCCACCTGAATCTTCAGGTCTCATAATTCAGCTTTTGAAACACACAGATAACATAAAAAGTCTAGAAAGGATCTTCTGCTTGTCTCCTGAATGTGTAACTGCATTCTATCCCTTTTTAACAGTCTGAAGATACTACCACAGCCTACAGCATTGCATAAGGCTTGCTTTACAAATGGACTGCAGGCAGACATGACTTGACTTGATTGTTTTTTTTGTGTTTTTTTTTTACAGAGAAAATCAGCTAGAACCGTTGATCATCTCCACTGGGACGGATGGACTAGACCAGCCAGCTGATGTTTTGACTAAGTCCTCTCGCAAGCAGGACAATCAGACAGGCCTGAAAGACATGTCCCCTTTAACCCATGGTGCCACAGAATGCTCCAGCTCAGCCGTACAGCAGGCTAACGCCATGCTGCAGGATCTCAGCAGAATCAAAGATGAGATGAGAAACTTGCTTCGGGTAAGCATGTTAATGCACTACTTTTCTTTTGCGTTCTCCTTACATATATTTATATAATTACATAATTACTGAAATTATTACGTAGTGAATAATGAAATTAATTACATTTACAGTTCTGTATTGACAACTTTAAGTCTGCACTTCTAGGTTCCAAAGGCAAACAGTGAAATATGAGGAAAAAATCATCTTTATCCTGGTTACAAACACGTATATTGACTGAATGTTTAGAGCTACATACTGGAGATTGCATACTTACATAGTCGTGAGGAGATAACAACGGTGAAAAAATAGTATATGCTTTGAAAACAGTTACTTTGGTTGCAAATTTAAAGTTTTAAAAATAATATTAGTCTGCTTTGGGCCACAGAACTACAACCACACCTGCATACACATTGACTCTGAACACTCAAGCCTGCTTGCGCTTTAGAGGCACACCCTCAGTACAGCCAGCTGCTGGGATAGTGATGAAAATACAGCATTACCAAATGGTGTGTGGCCATTTCATACATGTCCAATACGTAAAAATAGCAACCTTATGATTCTAACCATTATACAATCTCACTCAAGTCTTGGATGAAATCAAAATATTTTTAATTTCCACCTTCCCGATCACTATGAGATCTGCAACTGTTTGAAAAAATTGTAGTGATAATGTTTGTGTGCCACTATTGTTCCCTAACAAGGCAAATTGTCATTTTATAGAGCCACCATTGTTGGTCAGTCCACGTACTCCGTTCCAATACCTGGTTAGTCGCACACACTAGGAGGAAGAAGCACTGTCCTCAGTATTAGCACGTTCAATGCCATGTTGATTTGTCTCCTCACATTGATCAGCAGGTTCCTTGTCTCCGAAAGGAGGCCAATGTCATTTCCAGTATTGTGCTGCAGGATGTGCTAATCTAATTGGAGCAGGGCACTGATGAAATCAAGCTGAGACTTCAACCCCATGCCTTACGTCTTGGTGACCAGACAGCAATTTTCCAATTGTTTCTTTTCTCTCCCTCCCTCACTAATAAATTACAGCACTTCTTCACTCTACCAAATGTGCCGCTGCCTGTTTCCATCTATTACAGTCACCCCCACCCTCTCCCTCACTGAGCCATTGAGTTTCCAGGCACGCCTCGGCTGCGGCTGAAAAATTCCATCAGCCAAGAATAATGTAACACAAAGCAAATGACACATTAGCATATAATTGAGGATGCAGGATTTGAATGCTCTTTGGCCACTGACAGAGAGGCCCAGGAGTGTGTGTCTCTCTGTCTGTGTCGCTCTTGGAGCTTGGAGAGCCTTGTCACTCTGCGGTCTCGGCACCTGGCCTGTTTTAATGGAATGTCACTCACATGTATCAGCTGCACAGTGAGGAGCCTGCTCGAGCCCACGACAGCTGTGTGTCCCTCACTGACCTGACCGTTTCAGAAGGCACATGTCATCAAGAAAACAAGGGATGGAAAGATTGATCAGCTACAGATTGGAATCGGACCATTTCTGTTATGAGTGTCTGACGGAAGATTCTGCCACTATCTGACTAATATACGAGAATATACATGATTTGTGAGCCATGTTCTGCTAGCCTGTTACAATATTCGGTATGATAATGTATTTAGGCTACGTATTGTTTGGAAATAATTTAAAACCTATACGCATTGTCATCTTAGTTTAAAGAAATGTTATGCTACACTTAATTACATTATTAGGTGCAGTTACTGGTTTGAACACTAATGAAACAATGTCATATCACTTTTTCTGTGTGATCCGCAGGAAAGTGTTTTGGGTTATGGGGTGCTATGTCTCCGCCAGCACCCCTACTTTGGTTATGGTCTGGGTAGTTAATGAATTAGTTCATTTTCCCCCTTATATAACTAAAAAATAATTTAAAAAAAAGTTTATATAAATTTGAGTCACAACGACTTCAATTTATTAGCCTTGAAGCTCTATTGCAAAACTATAGAAACAGACTATAGAACTATAGAAGCAGAACAGAAAATGTTTCTTGGCTGATTAGCTACATTTGGGGTAAAGGTAACATTTTTCTCTATGAACTGTTCCTTTAACATCTTTGGTCAGATCAGTATCAGACACTTCTGTGCACAGAAAATAAATCAAATGAGACTCACAATACCCTAATCTGTTTAGCCCTAGAAGAACCATGAGGATGGATGAATTATGCTTGATGTAGCCTACTGTACAACACTGATTTAGCGTAATTATGTATTTGATCTGTTATGTTTTATCAGTCAGATTCAGCTTTTCTGTTGGTTAGTAATAGCAGTGGTTGGTTCTTTCCTAGTCATCCCTCTGCTTCTGTCTGCTCTTTCTCATTCAGACTACTGATGCGTTTCCTGTGAAGACTGCCGAGGCGAGCCGTAGCAGCAAGAGCAAACACCCGACTCCCCCCACCCTGCCCTCTCCTCCTCCTCCCTTACCCCCCATCTCCATGGTAGGTTCCCATAGCAACCCCAGCCTCTGCAGTGCCCGCATTACGTGCCTTTTTCCTCCATGTCGTCTGCGAGCGGTGTCCACAACAATCTTTCAAGCACAATGCCACCTTTTGTATCCTGCAGTTTCAGTGGCTGCTGTTACACAGAGACTTTACAGATAAATCAGCACTGTTATCTCTCTTTTACACATGGGCTGAGAGAACAAATGCACAATGCCTCTAAAAAAATACATATCCATGCTGTGTCACACCTCTCCCAACACAGCAACCAGCCATTTGCAGCTTTCCTTCTGTTGAGCATTTTTTCCCCTCAAGGGTCTTTAATTGCTACCCTGGTTTGAGAGTCTTTACTTCAATTGAACCATTGATACCTTTTTAATGAATCACACATTTTGAATGATTCAAATTGCCAAATTATACATTTGAACTGAAACACCCATTTGATGATAGATTTAACTGAATGTCCTGCAAATTTGCTGCTACTGCCTTACTTATGAATAATAAAGCTAATTTTAAAGGTTTACAGCTGTGGAATTACATGAAGGCACAGTCCTTAGAAAATTCAGGTGAGTACCCATAGTCACTGAGGATTTGATAGGAGAGGCTGAGGGTGGAGAGAGTCCTGTCAAGGTGAGGAGGGTGTGCTCATCTCGATAATGGATTTATGGAGCTTCGATAGATTTATATTCAGGGGAGGATGAGAGCCAGAGACAGCCAAGGTCCTGCAGCTCAACAGGGAATAAGACAGCCCTGACGTAAGGCTAACATTGGACTTGGTTTGCTTTTATTCAAGTGATTCAGTTGTAATTTTTTGATGGCAGCACATTGTTCTCACTCAGTTAAACTCATCACTCATCTGCTGCATACTCACCACACACAACCCCCAGCCACCCACACCCCCCCCCCCCCCCACCGATGTTTTTCTTAGGCTGCTTTTTCTGTCCATTGTTTGCCTATCAAATATATAAAAAAAACTTTATTCTTTTTCTTTGAGCTACAAATGACCTATGACATATTCTCTTGCTCTTCTCTCCTAGCCATCAGAGCGAACTGAGCAGGTCACTTCTAGGGCTACTTTGCTGTCCCGTCCCAGTAAGCTACAGAAGAGCAAGCCACCCACCTCCATGTTTGAGGATGCAGGGCAGGTCCTGAGGCAGGTCAGACACAGCCGGAAAGTTCTGGAAGAGAACCTGCAGGCCGTTTTGAGAGCCAAGGACGGAGAGGTGCTTCATACTCAACTAGAGGCCCTGTCTAACAACAGGTACAAAACTAAAATTCTTTATATCCTTAATATGAAATGATGAGCAGTTGCAGCTGACCATGTATGTGTCAAAAGCATTTTGCCAGGGGTTTTATAACAGTATTGAAAGAATGTCAACCCAAAGCTGAAGCTTGATTTGCTATATCCGAACACAAACTGTTTATGTTCTTGATTATAGCTTAGGAACTTCACGGTTTTGCTGAATTTGTTTTCTGATTCTAAAACTTCTAGCTGCGCAGATGCACTCAGGCGTCAAGCCCTGTATGTGATGATGATTGACAGCCGGCCTCAGAGCACACTCCAGGCAGGAAAGGGCTAAGTCAAACGGAACCATCAGTGTGATTGGCGGCTGTCAGTGGAGCCCTTTATCCAGCTCAGCTCGGGCCTGCATTCTCTCAGTCTGTAGACTTTACCTGTGAAGGCATGGCTCTGTGCATATTCCAGGCTAAAATGCAGAATGGAAAATGAATTAGGTACCAAAAGAGGAAGCTCCACCAAATGTAACTGCATTTGAATTTAGACTGAAGCTCGGCCATGGCGTCCCGTTGTGCGTCCGACCGTGCCACTGATAGATTATGTCACTGTGAACTCCATAGAGGTTTTATTTGTTTGCAGCTTTTAGGAATCAGCAGTCGCAGTGAGATGGAGCGATGGGGATGAGAGAGCTGCTGCTTTAGTAGCTCTGTGGGAGCAGCGCTGAGGCTTTTATAGCAGTAGGTCAGCTTCAATCTGAGCACTCAGCCTGCTCTCAATGTGACATTAGGCTGGCTCCCCCAGGCGCGCTGCTGCTAATGGTTTGTGATGCGGCGAGAGGCAGATTCGGCGTGAACCAGTGGAGGAGAGCCGGAGCAGCCGGCGGAGTGCTAAAGCAGCAGTTTAAAAACTGAAATGGAGAAGGCTGCCCCAGGACTGCTGTCTGCTGCTGACGATACTGAGGAGCCGAGAGAGAGGAGGGGTGGTAATGGTACCCACTATCTCTCCTGTGGCTGAGAGCTCTATCAGTGTGTTGGCTGGGGAAGATCACAGTGAACACACACTCTAGAGCAGTGAATCTTCACTTTATTAGGTGCCACTTTTGGTAAGGAAGAAATGTGTGTCTTCAAATGTAGTGGAACACATAGCTGTTCAGGATCTCTTTGATATTAATACATATGTTTCATTTTTGTCACTTTATAATAACATACTAAACATATTATGAACAGCCATGTTGGAACACAATGTGAAAACCAGTATTACAATAAATTTAACTGAATATTTCTGACGATAGCAAAAGATAAAACTTTATTAGCTGTAACTGGTACACACTTTATTGTCATTGTCCTACAACAAAACATGATTATCGCTTTTTGCTTTTTTGAGGTTCATTACCTCACAAATACGAATAGGTATGTTGTTGTAAACATGTTTATGACGAGAAGTTATTAACTGATAAGAATTTTTTTTTGTTTAAAAATATTTTGTCCAAGTGTTACTTGTTTGAGGTCATTTTTGAATAATAATAATAATAATATATTTTTATAGCTATTATTTTCAGAAAGTGAATAAACCTAGAGGGATTTGTACATTGTAACATAATAGAATACTTAATTTTGTGAGATATAGTGAGGCATCTTTACTTTTCTTGGAGTAAACTTTATTGGACACTTTGGTCCTCACTGTTGCTAAACATGTACAGGGTCTAGTTTTGGTTCCCCTCTGACACCTCTCAAATCTAGCCTGGTATCCAAAACCCGGAGTTAAAAATGTCAGCCCCAATGGTAATTGTCTGCAAAATGGCAGGCGCAATCAGCTCGGCTCCTAACGTGTGAGCATGAAAACACAAACATGCTGATTGATGCGGCTGCCGCTCCCTGCTGTAATGGCTTTGATCTTTTCCTTTGCTGAAAGGTCGCAGGGACGGAGGAGTTTGACGCCGCTTGCTCGTCCTCGCAGGTTCCTCCCCGCCGCGCTCCGTGCTGTAGGGGAAGCGTTTCTCGTCATGCCTTATGTGCCTGCCTTGATGGATTCATTCATTTGGGTTTCTGACATTGCAAAACGAGGCTGAAGTAGGATTTTATCCCTGCCATCCATTTCACTGAATTATTAATGAAGCCATTTGCAAACCTGAAAGTTCCCAACCTTTTCTTCATCATGCTTCATGGCTTAAAAGTTGTAGCCCACCTTTCTCTTGAGTAAAAATGAGCACTATCAAAGTTTAAATTACTTTGTAATTATAACCATCGCCTGTGTTGAAAATCAAATGAAGCATGCTGCATAATTCAAAAGATAGTTGAGACCGACTTTTCATTTTACTTCTTGTGTAAGGTTTGGAGACACTTCTTGAACTGTGCTGTTCTTTAATGCTATATCTGATCTAGCCTGATCTCTGTGTTGTACATTCCTGCAGTTGACTGCATCCAGTGGCATGTTATTGTCTTGTGTGAAGTTGGAAGTGGAAATGCAGTGGATACCTGGGTCAGCCCCAAAATTAAAGAACTCCCTGGTTCTGTTATCCATTTGTCACCTGTATCTGCTGTTGACCTCACAACCCTCCAGCCTTCTGTTGAGCACTAGTTTATCACTCATCTTAATCGCTTCATCATAATTCTTCAATTGTAGATCTCTTTGATTTACCCTTGAGCACAGACCTCTTCATTCTCTGTACTGAATGATCTAGGCTTGTTTCATAATTTGAAGTTGAAGTTGTGAAATGCAGTGGGCACATCAGTAAAATGCACACAGTAATCACTATTCATTCTTTGCAATTCAGAGTGTGACCTTAATGAGAATCTGTTGTTGAGTACAATGCATTTTAGGCATCCTTTCCTGTGTAGTGAATAATTATAAAAGCATCTGTTGCTTTAGGAAGTCTAAGAAAGCTGTCACTTCGATATTTTTATGCTCGCTCCTTTTGTACAGTCATTATGTTTTTAATCTTTGTGAAGAGAATGTGAATGCATCGTTGCACTGAAAGCTCTTTATAGCTCATTTTCCACCTCTCATTTCTTCTATCCCAAAGTGAGGAGCTCAAATATTTGGGATAATAAGAGCATCAAATGGCCTCAGCTGGAACATGATGGTGTAAAAGCGGAGCTGCCCATAGGGGTTAATTGAAGGTCATTTTGAGCGCTCGGATCAATTGTGCTCCATTTGGAATCACGAGTGTCTTCAAGCATCATCTGATTAAGCGAATCCATCACGCTGCAGACACTTGACAAGATACTGAGGAACGCTGCAGCACACAGACAGGTCTTTGATGGGGAACCAGGGTCTTTTATGAGTGCATATATGTTTGTGTGTGTGTGTGTGTGTGTGTTTGTGTGTAGAGGGCTTGTTGTGTGATGTGGAGTAAAAGGTTGTATGTGAGTGAAGGTCTATTTTTGGGTAAGAGGAGAAGGGAGATCAATGAACCTCCATTTTCTACAACCAACTGAGCAAGGGTGCGTGTGTGTGCATTCGTGTGTGTTTGGTGATGAATTATTTTTAAATACAAATAGGCTTGTTTTCTCTCTTGCAGTATTAATACATACCATATTAAAGACTAACCAGGTTTATTGGAGTAATTTCCATCCTTCTCAAAGATGCCATAACACTTCACCTCCCACACTTGGACAAAAGGCTTTTTTTCCACCTTGCCTTTGTTGTTATGAGTGGTGTCACTTTGTGGATTATTCTGAGAAGTGAACAGGTTATTTGTAGTTATTTGTTATTTGTACTTAACAAATTTGGTTGTAATGTTAAAACAGAAGAAAAATTGTTTCCACATTTGCAGCCAGGTGCCAGCAAATGATTGCCGATGTTCTAAAACTAGTTGCCGAGGGCAACCAGGCAAATGGGCACACATTAATGTCTAGCCAGGCGTGTATAGATATCTTGGACTGGGGACCAAAAATCTGGTTTGAGACTAGTTTTATGTTAATAAAACGTTTTGAAGGTATTTTTGTATTTACATGAAGTATGTGAAGAGAAAAGTTGCCTTTCGAAAGAGTACGAAGTGTCCCCACACTTTTAATGGGCAGGTGTATGTTGTATGTTTGATAGTGTTGAAACATATATCAAAAATCAAATGATTGTCCTGATAATGTTATCTGATAGCCCGATCATCCCGTTGGTCAAATGTAATCATAAGCCAATATTTAACACACTGGTGATTTAAAAAATGAAGTCCATAAAAATGCAGTGGTTTTACTGTAGCATAATTAATGGCAACATAGAATACCTCACCTAAATGATGTATTAACTATAAAAACACAAAGATCAGATAATTATATTCATTATTAAAGTAATCTGATTAGTTTGAGAGGCAAAAATTGTATTGGGGCATTCCTAGTTTCATGTTAACAGAACCTTTGCAGGTATTTGTTGTATTTAATTGAAACTACAACAAGAAAATTCTAATTCATCCTCACAATTTTGGTGACCGGTGTGTTTCTATGCTCACACGCAAGTGTGTGGTGTTACTGGAAGTTAATGCTGGTTGATGAGGCTTTCTACGTATGCCCCTTGGCCAGCTGTTTGTTTCTTCATTTTGGCGCTCAGGCAGAATCTGTCTGCTCTGCTCAGAATCAGTCCTTTTCACCTGCCATCCAGATTAGCTGCTCTGATCCAATAGTGGGCTTCCCTAGCCATGCTGGAGTGTGTGAGTGTGTGTGAGTGTGTGTGAGTGTGTGTGAGTGTGTGTGAGTGTGTGTGAGTGTGTGTGAGTGTGTG